>JBAIAA010000036.1:0-573432 GCA_037893245.1 Crossaster papposus | reverse complement strand
CTAAAAATTGTGATTTCTGAAGCATTGAAAATTGTAAGGGGTTAACCAGCTTGCATTTGTGACAAAAATGAGTAAAAATGTTGATTTCTTAAGCATTGGAAATTTTAAGGGGTTAGCCTTGCATTTTTGTCAAAAATGGGTAAAAATTAAGATTCTGAAGCATTGGAAATTGTAAGGTGTTATCCTTGCAATTTGTGACAAAAATGAGTAAAATTGTGATTTCTGAAGCATTGAAAAATTGTAGAGGGTTAGCTTTGCATTTGTGACAAAAATGAGTAAAAATTGGTGATTTCTGAAGCATTGAAAATTGTAGGGGGTTAGAGTTAGATTTTTTTGTCCAAAATGGGTAAAAATTAAGATTTCTGAAGCATTGAAAATTGTAAGGGGTTAGCCTTGCATTTGTGACAAAAATGAGTAAAAATTGTGATTTCTGAAGCATTGAAAATTTTAAGGGGTTAGCCTTGCATTTTTGTCAAAAATGGGTAAAAATTAAGATTTCTGAATCATTGGAAATGTAAGGTGTTAGCCTTGCATTTTTTTGTCAAAAATTAGTGAAATTTAGATTTTGAAGCATTGAAAATTGTAAGGGGTAAGCCTTCCATTTGTGACAAAAATGAGTAGAAAATTGTGATTTCTGAAGCATGAAAATTGTAAGGGGTTAGCCTTATATTTTTGACCAAAATGGGTAAAAATTAAGATTTCTGAAGCATTGAAAATTGTAAGGGGTTTATCCTTGCATTTGTGACAAAAAATGAGTAAAAAATTGTGATTTCTGAAGCATTGAAAATTGTAAGGGGTTTAGCCTTATATTTTTGACAAAAATGGGTAAAAATTAAGATTTCTGAAGCATTGAAAATTGTAAGGGGTTTATCCTTGCATTTGTGACAAAAATGAGTAAAAATTGTGATTTCTGAAGCATTGAAAATTGTAAGGGGTTAGCCTTGCCTTTTGTCAAACATAGGCAAAAATTAAGATTTCTGAAGCATTATAAATTGTAAGGGGTTAGTTAGCTTGCTTTTTTTGTCCAAAATGGGTGAAAATGTAGATTTCTGAAGCTTTGAAAATTGTAAGGGGTTAGCCTTGCATTTTTGTTAAAAATGGGTAAAAATTGTGATTTCTGAAGCATTGAAAATTGTAAGGGGTTTATCCTTGCATTTGTGACAAAAATGAGTAAAAATTGTGATTTCTGAAGCATTGAAAATTGTAAGGGGTTAGCCTTAGATTTTTGTCAAAAATGGGTAATAAGTTAGATTTCTGAAGCATTGAAAATTGTAAGGGGTTAGCCTTGCATTTGTGACAAAAATGAGTAAAAATTGAGATTTGTGAAGCATTAAGAATTGTAAGGGGTTAGCCTTGCATTTTTGTCAAAAATGGTAAAAATTAAGATTTCTGAAGCATTTAAAATTGTAGGGGGTTTAGCCTTGCATTTGTGACAAAAATGAGTAAAAATTGTCATTTGTGAAGCATTGGCAATTGTAAGGGGTTAGCCTTGCAATTTTGGTCAAACATAGGCAAACATTTTGATTTTTGAAGCATTGAAAATTGTAAGGGGTAAGCCTTCCATTTTTGTTAAAAATGGGTAAAAATCGTGAATTCCGAAGCATTGAAAATTGTAAAGGGTTAGAGTTAGATTTTTGTAAAAAATGGGTAAAAATTAAGATTTCTTGAAGCATTGAAAATTGTAAGGGTTAGCCTTGCATTTGTGACAAAAATGAGTAAAAAATTGAGAATTGTGAAGCATTAAGAATTGTAAGGGGTTATCCTGCATTTTTGTCAAAAAATGGGGTAAAAATTAAGATTTCTGAAGCATTGAAAATTGTAGGGGGTTAGCCTTGCATTTGTGACAAAAATGAGTAAAAATTGAGATTTCTGAAGCATTGAAAATTGTAAGGGGTTAGCCTTGCATTTGTGACAAAAATGAGTAAAAATTGTGATTTCTGAAGCATTTAAAATTGTAAAGGGTTAGACTTGCATTGTGACAAAAATGAGGTACAAATTGAGAATTGTGAAGCATTAAGAATTGTAAGGGTTAGCTTGCATTTTTGTCAAAAATGGGTAAAAATTAAGATTTCTGAAGCATTGAAAATTGAGTAAGGGCTTAACCTTGCATTTGTGACAAAAATGAGTAAAAATTGAGATTTCTGAAGCATTGAAAATTTTAAGGGTTTAGCCTTGCAATTTTGTCAAAATGGGTAAAAATTGTGATTTCTGAAGCATTGGAAATTGTAAGGGGTTAGCCTTAGATTTTTGTCCAAAATGGGTAAAAATTAAGATTTCTGAAGCATTGAAAATTGTAAGGGGTTTAGCCTTGCATTTGTGACAAAAAATGAGTAAAAATTGTGATTTCTGAAGCATTGAAAATTGTAGGGGTTAGCCTTGCATTTGTGACAAAAAATGAGTAAAAATGGTGATTTCTGAAGCATTGAAAATTTAAGGGGTTAGCCTTGCATTTTTGTCAAAAATTGGTAAAAATTAAGATTTCTGAAGCATTGGAAATTGTAAGGTGTTAGCCTTGCATTTGTGACAAAAATGAGTAAAAATTGTGATTTCAGAAGCATTGAAATAGTTAAGGGGTTAGAGTTAGATTTTTTGTCAAAAATGGATACAAATTAAGATTTCTGAAGCATTGAAAATTGTAAAGGGGTTAGCCTTGCATTTGTGACAAAAAGTGAGTAAAAATTGTGATTTCTGAAGCATTGAAAATTTTAAGGGGTTAGCCTTGCATTTTTGTCAAAAATGGGTAAAAATTTAGATTTCTGAAGCATTGGAAATGGTAAGGTGTTAGCCTTGCATTTTTGTCAAAAATGAGTGAAAATTTAGATTTTTGAAGCATTGAAATTGTAAGGGGTAAGCCTTCCATTTTTGTTAAAAATGGGTAAAAATTGTGATTTCTGAAGGCATTGAAAATTGTAAGGGTTTATCCTTGCATTTGTGACAAAAATGAGTACAAATTGTGATTTCTGAAGCATTGAAAATTGTAAGGGGTTAGCCTTAGATTTTTGTCAAAAATGGGTAATAAGTTAGATTTCTGAAGCATTGAAAATTGTAAGGGGTTAGCCTTGCATTTGTGACAAAAATGAGTAAAAATGGTGATTTCTGAAGCATTGAAAATTGTAAGGGGTTAGCCTTGCATTTTTGTCAAAATTGGGTAAAAATTGTGATTTCTGTAGCATTGGAAATTGTAAGGGTTAGCCTTAGATTTTGTCCCAAATGGGTAAAAATTAGATTTCTGAAGCATTGAAAATTGTAAGGGGTTGAGCCTTGCATTTGTGACAAAAATGAGTAAAAATTGTGATTTCTGAAAGCATTGAACTTGTAGGGGGTTAGAGTTAGATTTTTGTCAAAAATGGATACAAATTAGATTCTGAAGCATTGAAAATTGTAAGGGGGTTAGCCTTGCATTTGTGACAAAAATGAGTAAAAATTGTGATTTCTGAAGCATTGAAAATTTTAAGGGGTTAGCCTTGCATTTTTGTCAAAAATTGGTAAAAATTAAGATTTCTGAAGCATTGAAAATTGTAAGGGGTTAGCCTTGCATTGTGACAAAAATGAGTAAAAATTGAGATTTCTGAAGCATTGAAAATTGTAAGGGGTTAGCCTTGCATTTGTGACAAAAATGAGGTAAAAATTGTGATTTCTGAAGCATTGAAAATTTTAAGGGGTTAGCCTTGCATTTTTGTCAAAAATGGTAAAAATTTAGATTTCTGAAGCATTGGAAATGGTAAGGTGTAGCCTTGCATTTTTGTCAAAAATGAGTGAAAATTTAGATTTTTGAAGCATTGAAATTGTAAGGGGGTAAGCCTTCCATTTTTGTTAAAAATGGGTAAAAATTGTGATTTCTGAAGCATTGAAAATTGTAAGGGGTTTATCCTTGCATTTGTGACAAAAATGAGTACAAATTTGTGATTTCTGAAGCATTGAAAATTGTAAGGGGTTAGCCTTAGATTTTTGTCAAAAATGGGTAATAAGTTAGATTTTCTGACGCATTGAAAATTGTAAGGGGTTAGCCTTGCATTTGTGACAAAATGAGGTAAAAATGGTGATTTCTGAAGCATTGAAAATTGTAAGGGGTTAGCCTTGCATTTTTGTCAAAATGGGTAAAATTGTGATTTCCTGAAGCATTGGAAATTGTAAGGGGTTTAGCCTTAGATTTTGTCCCAAATGGGTAAAAATTAAGATTTCTGAAGCATTGAAAAATTGTAAGGAGGGTTGAGCCTTGCATTTGTGACAAAAATGAGTAAAAATTGTGATTTCTGAAGCATTGAAAATTGTAGGGGGTTAGCCTTGCATTTGTGACAAAAATGAGTAAAAATTGTGATTTCTGAAGCATTGAAAATTTTAAGGGGTTAGCCTTGCATTTTTGTCAAAAATGGGTAAAAATTAAGAATTCTGAAGCATTGGAAATTGTAAGTGTTTAGCCTTGCATTTGTGACAAAAATGAGTAAAAATTTGTGATTTCTGAAGCATTGAAAATTGTAGGGGGTTAGAGTTAGATTTTTGTCAAAAATGGATACAAAATTAAGATTTCTGAAGCATTGAAAATTGTAAGGGGTTAGCCTTGCATTTGTGACAAAAATGAGTAAAAATTGTGATTTCTGAAGCATTGAAAATTTTAAGGGGTTAGCCTTGCATTTTTGTCAAAAATGGGTAAAAATTAAGATTTCTGAAGCATTGAAAAATTGTAAGGGGTTAAGCTTGCATTTGTGACAAAAATGAGTAAAAATTGAGATTTCTGAGCATTGAAAATTTGTAAGGGGTTAGCCTTGCATTTGTGACAAAAATGAGTAAAAATTGTGATTTCTGAAGCATTGAAAATTGTAGGGGGTTAGCCTTGCATTTGTGACAAAAATGAGTAAAAATGGTGATTTCTGAAGCATCGAAAATTTTAAGGGTTAGCCTGTGCATTTTGTCAAAAATGGGTAAAAATTAAGATTTCTGAAGCATTGGAAATTGTTAAGGTGTTAGCCTTGCATTTGTGACAAAAATGAGTAAAAATTGTGATTTCTGAAGCATTGAAAATTGTAGGGGGGTTAGAGTTAGATTTTTGTCAAAAATGGGTAAAAATTAAGATTTCTGAAGCATTGAAAATTGTAAGGGGTTAGCCTTGTATTTGTGACAAAAATGAGTAAAAATTGTGATTTCTGAAGCATTGAAAATTTTAAGGGGTTAGCCTTGCATTTTTGTCAAAAATGGGTAAAAATTAAGATTTCTGAAGCATTGGAAAATTGTAAGGTGTTAGCCTTGCATTTTTGTCAAAAATGAGAGGTGAAAATTTAGATTTTTGAAGCATTGAAAATTGTAAGGGGTTTATCCTTGCATTTGTGACAAAAATGAGTAAAAATTGTGATTTCTGAAGATTGAAAATTGTAAGGGGTTAGCCTTAGATTTTTGTCAAAATGGGTAATAAGTTAGATTTCTGAAGCATTGAAAATTGTAAGGGGTTAGCCTTGCATTTTGTGACCAAAAATGAGTAAAAATTGAGATTTGTGAAGCATTAAGAAATTGTAAGGGGTTAGCCTTTCATTTTTGTCAAAAATGGGTAAAAATTAAGATTTCTGAAGCATTGAAAATTGTAAGGGGTTAGCCTTGCATTTGTGACAAAAATGAGTAAAAATTGTGATTTCTGAAGCATTTAAAATTGTAGGGGGGTTAGCCTTGCATTTGTGACAAAAATGAGTAAAAATTGTGATTTCTGAAGCATTGAAAATTTTAAGGGTTAGCCTTGCATTTTTGTCAAAAATGGGTAACAATTTTGATTTCTGAAGCATTGGAAATTGTAAGGGGGTTAGCCTTAGATTTTTGTCCAAAATGGGTAAAAATTAAGATTTCTGAAGCATTGAAAATTGTAAGGGGTTTAGCCTTGCATTTGTGACAAAAATGACTAAAAATTGTGATTTCTGAAGCATTGAAAATTGTAAGGGGTTAGCCTTGCATTTGTGACAAAATGAGTAAAAATGTTGATTTCTTAAGCATTGAAAATTTTAAGGGTTAGCCTGCATTTTTTGTCAAAATGGGGTTAAAAATTAAGATTTCTGAAGCATTGGAAATTGTAAGGTGTTAGCCCTTGCATTTGTGACAAAAAATGAGTTAAAAATTGTGATTTCTGAAGCATTGAAAATTGTAGAGGGTTAGCTTTGCATTTGTGACAAAAATGAGTAAAAATTGTGATTTCTGAAGCATTGAAAATTGTAGGGGGGTTAGAGTTTAGATTTTTGTCAAAAATGGGTAAAAATTAAGATTTCTGAAGCATTGAAAATTGTAAGGGTTAGCCTCTTGCATTTGTGACAAAAATGAGTAAAAATTGTGATTTCTGAAGCATTGAAAATTTAAGGGGTTAGCCTTGCATTTTTGTCAAAAAATGGGTAAAAATTAAGATTTCTGAATCATTGGAAATTGTAAGGTGTTAGCCTTGCATTTTTGTCAAAATTAGTGAAAATTTAGATTTTTGAAGCATTGAAAATTGTAAGGGGTAAGCCTTCCATTTGTGACAAAAATGAGTAAAAATTGTGATTTCTGAAGCATTGAAAATTGTAAGGGGTTAGCCTTATATTTTTGACCAAAATGGGTAAAAATTAAGATTTCTGAAGCATTGAAAATTGTAAGGGGTTTATCCTTGCATTGTGACAAAAATGAGTAAAAATTGTGATTTCTGAAGCATTGAAAATTGTAAGGGGTTAGTTAGCCTTATATTTTTGACAAAATGGGTAAAAATTAAGATTTCTGAAGCATTGAAAATTGTAAGGGGTTTTATCCTTGCATTTGTGACAAAAATGAGTAAAAATTGTGATTTCTGAAGCATTGAAAATTGTAAGGGGTTAGCCTTGCCTTTTTGTCAAACATAGGCAAAAATTAAGATTTCTGAAGACATTATAAATTGTAAGGGGGTTAGTTAGCCTTGCTTTTTTTGTCCAAAATGGGTGAAAATGTAGAATTTCTGAAGCTTTGAAAATTGTAAGGGGTTAGCCTTGCATTTTTGTTAAAAATGGGTAAAAATTGTGATTTCTGAAGCATTGAAAATTGTAAGGGGTTTATCTTGCATTTGTGACAAAAATGAGTAAAATTGTGATTTCTGAAGCATTGAAAATTGTAAGGGGTTACCTTAGATTTTTGTCAAAAATGGGTAATAAGTTAGATTTCTGAAGCATTGAAAATTGGTAAGGGGTTACGCCTTGCATTTGTGACAAATGAGTAAAAAATTGAGATTTGTGAAGCATAAGAATTGTAAGGGGTTAGCCTTGCATTTTTGTCAAAAATGGTAAAAATTAAGATTTCTGAAGCATTAAAATTGTAGGGGTTAGCCTTGCTTTTGTGACAAAAATGAGTAAAAATTGTGATTTCTGAAGCATTGAAAATTTTAAGGGGGTTAGCCTTGCATTTTTGTCCAAAAATGGTAAAAATTTTGATTTCTGAAGCATTGGAAATTGTAAGGGGTTAGCCTTAGATTTTGTCCAAAATGGGTAAAAATTAAGATTTCTGAAGCATTGAAAATTGTAAGGGGTTTAGCCTTGCATTTTTGACAAAAATGACTAAAAATTGTGATTTCTGAAGCATTGAAATTGTAAGGGGTTAGCCTTGCATTTGTGACAAAAATGAGTAAAAATGGTTGATTTCTGAAGCATTGAAAATTTTAAGGGGTTAGCCTTTGCATTTTTGTCAAAATGGGTAAAAATTAAGATTTCTGAAGCATTGGAAATTGTAAGGTGTTAGCCTTGCATTTGTGACAAAAATGAGTAAAAATTGTGATTTCTGAAGCATTGAAAATTGTAGAGGGGTTAGCCTTGCATTTGTGACAAAAATGAGTAAAAATTGTGATTTCTGAAGCATTGAAAATTGTAGGGGGTTAGAGTTAGATTTTTGTCAAAATGGGTAAAAATTAATATTTCTGAAGCATTGAAAATTGTAAGGGGTTAGCCTTGCATTTGTGACAAAAATGAGTAAAAATTGTGATTTCTGAAGCATTGAAAATTTTAAGGGGTTAGCCTTGCATTTTTGTCAAAAATGGGTAAAAATTAAGATTTCTGAAGCATTGGAAATTGTAAGGTGTTAGCCTTGCATTTGTGACAAAAATGAGTAAAAATTGTGATTTCTGAAGCATTGAAAATTGTAGAGGGTTAGCCTTGCATTTGTGACAAAAATGAGTAAAAATTGTGATTTCTGAAGCATTGAAAATTGTAGGGGGTTAGAGTTAGATTTTTGTCAAAAATGGGTAAAAATTAAGATTTCTGAAGCATTGAAAATTGTAAGGGGTTAGCCTTGCATTTGTGACAAAAATGAGTAAAAATTGTGATTTCTGAAGCATTGAAAATTTTAAGGGGTTAGCCTTGCATTTTTGTCAAAAATGGGTAAAAATTAAGATTTCTGAAGCATTGGAAATTGTAAGGTGTTAGCCTTGCATTTTTGTCAAAAATTAGTGAAAATTTAGATTTTTGAAGCATTGAAAATTGTAAGGGGTAAGCCTTCCATTTGTGACAAAAATGAGTAAAAATTGTGATTTCTGAAGCATTGAAAATTGTAAGGGGTTAGCCTTATATTTTTGACCAAAATGGGTAAAAATTAAGATTTCTGAAGCATTGAAAATTGTAAGGGGTTTATCCTTGCATTTGTGACAAAAATGAGTAAAAATTGTGATTTCTGAAGCATTGAAAATTGTAAGGGGTTAGCCTTGCATTTTTGTCAAACATAGGAAAAAATTAAGATTTCTGAAGATTTGGAAATTGTAAGGGGTTTATCCTTGCATTTGTGACAAAAATGAGTAAAAATTGTGATTTCTGAAGCATTGAAAATTGTAAGGGGTTAGCCTTGCATTTTTGTCAAACATAGGCAAAAATTAAGATTTCTGAAGCATTATAAATTGTAAGGGGTTAGTTAGCCTTGCTTTTTTGTCCAAAATGGGTGAAAATGTAGATTTCTGAAGCTTTGAAAATTGTAAGGGGTTAGCCTTGCATTTTTGTCAAAAATGGGTCCGTAATAGAGGCAAATTCTTCTGAGGGGAGGGTTTCAATGTACCTCAAATACTGTCCAGGTTTCTAAATGCTTCTGAGCTGCAATACTTTGGGGAATTCTTGAATTTATTACCAGAAAGATTTAAAATACAGTAAATATACAAATAGGCAACAAAACCAGAGCAATATTCCATCACTGATACAATAATGTCCCATTACTTTATTGTATCATCCACCAAAATAATATCCATCTGAACAAATATTGTATACATCTGATACTTGCATAATAATACCTCAGCAAATCATATGAATATTCATTTTCAAATAAAAACAACAACATTAGTTCCCTAGGCAAGAATATAAAATAGCAGAAATCTACATGTACAAAGTAGCAACAGCGAGATTAAAGGCAGAGTCGACCATTTGTTATTTTGTGCAATTTTTTCTTCGTTTGAATCTTCGAAGGACAATGAAGTTTTAGCTCTGTGAAACAGTAGTCTAGAATCTCCGATTTAGTTTGCTGGGTCATCATTTTGAAGGCCAATACAATTAAGAAGTGCATAAATATTATAGCATCACAGATGTAACATTACAGATTCCATATGACCCAACCCATAAACCATTTACTTACTTAGTTTGAATTCTAAATGACATATTAACAAATTAAATTCTAACATCTTTGCTGTTTTTTAAATGTGCCAATATGCCAATATGTGCATGCAATTTGTTCATGTCTTTCATAAAATCTTGGTTTTTACACTTCGTCTTTGTACATGCTTCAGAAAAATAATAATGTATTTACATTTTGTTGTTATTATCAATTATTGTAAATACCAGTTTATTATAAAGTACAATACACAATATTTATAACAAAACAAACAAATTTAGTGATTTAAGTCTAGATTATGTCCAACTAAGTTTTCAAAAAATTCAAAAGTATCAAAGCTTTTTGCATGGAATTTGTTAGAATTATGAAAACCACAGGATGTTAAAACTCAATCTTTTATGAAAGGTAGAAAACAACATTTTTTTTATTTTTTCTTCCTCAGAAATTGCTGGATTCATTGATAAGGAACTAATAAGGATTTTGTAAAAAAAACAAAAAAAAACCATACTTTTTTTTGTCCAACACTTTAGACTTACAAATAAGCTCTTTACAAAAATTGTAAAAAAAAGAAAAGAGGATTGTTTTAAATTGTTATTTCAAGGCACTTAAATTTTGTACTAACATTTTACATTATTTTCAGTCTATCATTCAAGTTTCTTAAAAAATACTTCTCAAAATACAAAAGTATATCATCTAGGTTATTTTAACAATATGTCGGATCAGATAAAATAAATTTGACAATCCACAGCCTTTCAAATAAGCATTATTTCCAAACCAGTGAATAAATAATTGTGGAAATAACACACCTTATTTGGAATTCCAAAATAACATCATTACCCTGATAAATAAAATGCATGCGTCCCCCAAGTTACACTTTACACACTTTTTGCTTCATTAAACAAACAGATTTATGTACAAATTCAATTTTGATAATATTCCATGAAAGACGCTTTTGCTGATCGAGTGATAATTTTAAGCAGTTTTGGGGTTTTTTTACTTGACAAATTAAACCTTTAGGCCAGTTCATTAGCACGAAAGCAAATACAAATTTGCAGTTTCCCAAGTATCGGACATAATACCATGTGGACCTCGCATACATGTATAATGTCTGATATCTATGCGATCAGAAATAAGGACTATGCTGTTGATTGGCTAATTTTGTTACACAGGTACTGGAAGACGCAATATCGCGATAGATTAAGAAGGCACCTGCTGAATAGACAGAATCTTGAGGTCAAGATGCAGTCTTGTTTTGCATAATTATTCTGAATCTGCTCGCATATGAATCATGTGCCCTCTGTTTACATCTGTATTCAAATGTTCCTGGTGGTATGCGCACGAATCAAGTGTTGCATAAATTTGGGCAAGAGATGACATCAGGTCACATAATTCAAAGGCGATCTGACCTGCGATGTCAGCCAATCAGAGTCGACTGTGACGTCATTTGGTTCAAAAATCTGGACAATTGGCCAATTTGGCTGCCGTGCTTTTCTAACATACATGTAGCAAAAGACGCGATGGAAAGCACCTGCTGAATGGATAGAATCTCGATGTCAAGATGCATGTTTGCATAATTAATCACTGAATCTGCTCACATATCATAGACGCTCGTCCTATGAGCGGATACTCCGTAGACTAGATCTGTTGTGAAGACTTAAATAATGTCATCAGTTACACCTGTGCTGTTCCTCGGACAACTGGCATGTCTCGCAGACCACCTCGCAGCACCATTCGAACCTACAGTTGCAGTTTCCCCTGGTTTTTAGCACCATGGTCTGGTAGCCGCGCCCGCAGCAAAGCAGGGGGCATCCGTTCTCCTGTACGCTGGTCTTGTTGCAGACCCGGCCGTGGGTCCCGATAGAACCGTGCTTCCTGTTGGGCTCGCAGTAGTCCACCGACGGTAGCAGATAGATAAGGTCCTCGTTGGACGGCTTCCTGCGCGCCGCCTTGTCTTTCTTGTTGTTAGGGCGTAACCGGCGGCGCTTCATCGAGTACCTCATGAATACCGCCTGCTCGTACTTTTCGAAGACGGTGCGTCCGATCTCTTCCAGTTTGGGCATGGTGTTCCAGCAGACCTTGGAGGTGCATGAACCTGAGACGCCGTGGCACTTGCATTTGATTCTCATATTGGAGTCAATCGTCTAAAGAGGAGAAAATGAAGAAAATAATTGTGAGTTGAAAATCTGACAGTTTAAAAACAAATTTTAATAGAATGTTTTTTTGGTTTTCTTTAGGTGTGTTCGAGTAGCTCACCCAGATCGACTCATCTAAAAAAACAAGATAAAAGATAAAAATCTAGTTTTAGAAAAAATTAAGAAATAAAGTCTTGGTTTCCTTAGCTTGTAAAGCTTCCATCTCCTGCCAAACAACCAGAGTATCTCAAAATAATTCCCTCATGGAATTAGATAGAAAGGAAGTCACATTTTGCCCCAAGGGGAAAAAAGAAATCACTCGTTCAGACCACTGCTGCACGTACACACAAATGGCAAAACCACTTCGATTGAGATCTTTCTTTAAATTACGCATGTGCTTTCAAACCTGTGACCAATTATGAAGTACGAAAGAAAGAAACTGTTCTAATAAGCTGGATTTATGTTAAGGATAGGGTGAAGAAGAGGTCACGCTACAGGTGTGCCTTGGAAGAAACGACCAATCACGGGCTGGTCCTTGTCACTCCTTGCAATAGTTCATGTGGGGGTTGAAACAATAAGTGGAACTTTCAAGAAGCTGTCAAATGTTCAATGAGATATTGTGCAGAACTTGAAGTTGGCCTGACCATCTCTAAAAGACACTAGAATAGTCTGGCATTATTCAGCTTGTACTGCACAGGAGACCGACTCCAGACAACTGTTGCTTTAAATCATTGTATTATGATGTACATGTATAGGCGAAGAGCATTAGATCTTATAGGCCCAAACCGTTGTTTTAATTCCTTTTTCATGTTAACCTCTGACAAGTACTGCCAAGAACAATTTTGACTTCAACCCTTTGTTACTTCAGATATCGGATGTACCTTGTATTATCTGTACAGAAACCTCACCTGAAACAGACCAAGGTAAAACAGAAAGCTCTATTACGTTTGCACCATATGATACCATAATTTAGGTTAAAGTTACCATCTCGGTTCCAGCTACATGTATATATACCCATGAGTTTTGAACATGTTTTCATTAAAAAAAAAATATGCCAACACAAATAAACTTTACATTACATGGATTTACTTGGGTAAATAACAAAATAACAAACATATGTACAAAACTGCATTTGAGTTTCATTAAAACAAATATATAAAAAAAAAGTACAGCTTGCTCCATAAACTCCTCAGGGGTTCAAGATCAACTGATTTTATCATTTATGTCAACTGCTACCAGTAGCTGATGAATTAGTGGATACTTGATACACCAGCAATCAAAGTAAAATCCGCTTGGATGAAATATGAATTTCAGTTAAGTTGTTCTGGGGCCTTCCGTTAATGGTTAAAAACGATTATTGCCCAAGCCAGTGTGGATTACAAGGGCTGTCCAAATAAATGGCGTCATTTGTCAAGTCAGATGTTTACGAAAGAGCAGCACGATTTTTGTGGGACTCGCAAGAAATGGGTTTCCAAACAGGCTAAATAGGAGAGTGCCGCCAGTTTTTTGTCCCCAAGAGGTGCGAATCGAAATGCTGCTCATCCATGAAAAAAACACCATCACGTAGGCAGGGCAGTCACTTATCCTCGGGATAATCAATGACAAATCATTGTTAAGGATGGAGTGGGAAAAATGTGTAGCCGGTGGCCGTTATTTCTTGGCAAGACGTTTTATTTGACAAAGGTTTCAAATTTATCACTAGACACAAAGGTGACTTTAGAGATCTTTGTTGTTTTTACTCCCGTGCACAGAACATTTTTGCACTGGGAGGTGTCTTATTTAAGACTAAATACACACGGACTTGACCTCTTGGGCATATTTGTGGCAATTTACGACTGTTTATGGCACTTGTTTGTGGCAAATTGTCTCGCATTCTCTGCTGTTTTTATAGACAAAATGGCTGGGGATTTGAGCATTGAAGGTCAGAATTGATGATGTTGTTGAAAAAGATTGGTTGTCTCGTAGAACAAAAATGATTACGTCAAGAAATGGAAGATCTTCAAACTAAAATTGATTTTCTCAGTGGCGAAATCACAGAAACCAATTTGCAAAAAAACCCAACATTTATTAAGAGTGGAATTGAGGGGGGGGGGGGGGGGTGGAAGGGTGGTGGTAAACACAATTGTAAAGCCTGTGGCACAAACAAATTAAAAAATCAAATCCAAACTGTAGATCCACTATGTGGATCTGAATTTAATTTGATCCTAAATTTTAGATTCACTTTCCCCTTTGTGTTTATTCAAATTGAACAGACATTGTTGAAGTCGCAATTTTCTTCCACCCACCAAGATTTGATTAAATTTGGCATTTCTCTAAAGACCTTTGTAACAGTTGGACTTTAACGACCCTAGATTTCTAATAACCTCAAAGATTTATTGTTATATTCTAAGAAAATTATTACTGCCCAGTCCTTGCAAGTACTCTATAATGGGCATCCGCAATCCCTTTATCTGGCCGGATTGAATACTTTTTAAGTGCCATTAAAAACTGCAACAGTTGCAAAACTGCCTGAATGAACACAAATCGTCTTGTTCTGCTTTACCGCTTTGATTTCTCTCTGGCTACTGGCTGGTATTTCATTTAAGGCTGAAAATGAGAATAGAGGTAAACAGAAGGACACTTACCCCCTGCCATTTGAAGTGTAATAAAAATAGTTTTTAAGAGTTTTAAGAATGGTCAATAATTGTTTGCCCTCATCCCTAGCACAAAAAGCTGGATATGCTACTGGTCTTATTTTGCTGTACAACAAATAAAGTATATAAACTCAGGGAAAAAACACAAGTAAGCTTTCCTGCTAAAGATTGTCTTTAGGTTCCCAATCCTATAGAATAGAAGGTTTGGATCGGAACATAGATGTGGTGTATTGGGTCAATACAACGAAGCAGTATAAACCCAACAAAAGACTCAATACAGATTCTTGTAAACCCCATTTTTGATTTTGGAGTCTACCTTACAAATTATACATATGAAGCAAGGTACAGCAGAAGGAACCTCCACCCTTCCTCCTCTTTTGTGTTTCCAGAATCTCAGAAATTCCATTTAGGTTTTAAAGGGGAGGGGTGGAGTGTAATACAGTAGGTAAAGGAACAAGGGGGTACCCTTCTGCCACATCATGCTGATGCTGGGTACTTTACTAGAAGGTTGAACAAAAAGCAAGAAGTCTCTTTTTTTTCTTAAAAAATGAATAAATATCAGAACAAGCTATAAACAGTGATGAAAAAGGGCAAAAATTCGTCCATTTCGGTATTTTGTGGCTAACACTTTTTTGGTCATTTCCGAGTATGGCAAAGCAGCCATAGCCTTAACCCAAATAGCCTTCTTCAAGTTTTGGCTACGTTTCTGGTTATCTGAAAATCTGGTGCTTGTTGGCAGAGCAGAAAAGCCGTGTGACTAGACAAATTTGCTTCATATTGCCAATTTTACCCTTTCCGCCTTTCGCTTGTGTTTTCGGCCTAAAAGATCATCCCCCACAAAACCAGCGAGCATTTCACTAAGTGATGCATCCACAATTTCTGGTCGCGCTGTCATGTTGTCTTAAGATGATTGAACATGATTCCTCGTTTCCTTCAAGAAAGCACCAAAAACACGGCAGATGCGCCAAGAACATATGTGGAGCTATCGTCACCAGACAGAAACTTGTCTAAAATGTCACAAGGGTTTGGATTTCTGACAGTTTTGGAGTCTTTCAACGGCACCACCCTTTTTGAGTCATGCCGGGAAAAAAAGAGAAATAAATTTGCTTTTTTTCTAATCCTATCGGATCAAAGCAATGACTTAATTGTGTGTGCTATTCTTAAAGTCTGTAGATCTGTGCTCCAAAACTCCCTCATAAGGAAGACAGAATAATAATTTGATAACCACCCCCCCTAACAATAAAATGCATGCAAAAAGGTTTCTGAACGTTTTTTGATCTTGAAATGTTTTTAAATCTTGAAATAAAACTTACACCATGTACATGTGAAGATTAATGTTGGATTGATGTGGTTGAAATTACATGTAGAAACTGGACACCCTTATTCAAAATGTTAAACTTGTGTTATATTCAGCGTTAAATACCTTTTCCTTTAGCTCAAGGATTTGCGAGGTTTTTAATCAATTGTCCAGCCAGCAGTATGGGTCCATTGTCGGCCCCGGCTTCTAAGCCTTCCCACGTCAGTTTTAGTTACAACTCAAGAAGTACGTAGATGTCCTGTGATGGGTTTCCTTTCAATTCGTTGAGGGGCTCGGGGACATTACCCACTCAATCTCAATCTCCCCATTCTCAGGGGGGGTTAACGTGCCCTCTATTTCCCTTGCTCGCTTAATGTTGAGTCATTTTGCCGCTACGGCCTATCAAAAAAGTGCAGTTGGGACCACATGTACGATGGCTTATGTAATTGGATGAAAGTACAGGGGATATTTTTTACTAAAGAGAGATACCGTTTAATAGTGTATCTCAAAATAGTGGTTTTATTTTTTCTTTCTTTATGCATTTTAAGTTACATTTCTTCACACCATTTCACAGAGAGATTGATGACGGAAGATCTATCCAGCCTCCCCCCCTATTAAAAAAAAGCTGATCTTAAATTATTTGGATAGTTAAGTTTTGGACATCATAAAGTTATTACTTAGGCACACATAAACGTGTGCAAAACCAAGAGGAGATTGTACATCATTCTGAAACAGTTTTAGAGACCTTGTAAATACATTGCATTGTGCTACATGTGTATGTGTCAGGATCGACGTCATAATTTCTAAACTCATTTTACCAAGTTTCACAAATTCGGAATGATGGATGTTTTGCAATTAATGTGTTTATCCTACAAACTGCAGCAGTGAAGCCACGCTATTGAACTATGTATGTTTCGTGCAATCAAATGAGTCATAACATTGCCTTGATGTCTATACTTATATTTCATAATTGTTGATTCAAATCATTTTCTGTCAGCGTTGAAGTCAATCCCACATCATCACTAATGAATCATACGGCGTCATACATGTAACTTAAATTGGGCTACAAAAAAGATTGCAATTCTGTTTTTTGTATATGTGACCTGTTCCAACAAAACCTGGACAAAGTTGCACAATGTGTTTTATTTACTCGTGAAGTCATTTCAGGTGGATTTTATCATTTTCAGGTTTTGAATTCTCCTTAATCACAAACTATTAATCTACAAATTCCTGACATAATTTGTCACCCAGAAGTTTTTTTTTTTAAATTTTGTGAAACAATTGTGTATAGAAATAATACGCTTTTTGGAACTTCAAAGCTGATTATCTCATAATTTGGTTGTCAGGGTTTTACCACTAAATCCTTCCCCCAGGAGAGATAGGGTGGGGGTACATATGTAAATAATACATAATTTTAAAGCCGAGAACCTAGAGAATAAAAAAAATTGTCAACTTTGTCCTGGTTTCGTTGGAGCAGGTCACAATTCTGTTTTTGTATATTTACCTTAAGCCCAGCCTCATAGTTGTGCTGCATCATCAGATTGGCGCCCGTCGTATCACTGGCGCCCCCGTCCATGGTACCGGTATCAATGAAGTCCCTGGTGAAGTACATGCCGTAGCGGATGTTATCCGAGCAGCCACCCCAGGCCCAGTCCTCCACGTCGGAATTCTTGTTGCGCTTGCGCCCTTTAGACTGGTCGCATCCGCACTCCTGGACCTCTCCGCTGCCGCAGGCCCGGGTCACGTGGAAGGTGATGCTGGCCGACGTCATGCCTTGGAGGAAGGCCATCTCTCGGTTTCCTGAAACGGGGAAGAAACAAAAGATAGATAGAGAAGTTCGTTGAGGTAAGCCTGATTTTAAATTCCATGTACAAGTACCATATAGTTCTCACAATGGTTTTCAAGAGAAAGTTGGGTGGCTCATCTGGAAGTTTTGCTGACGGAAACTGTTGCTTAAAAATGAGAAGAATCTGCAGGATTTCAGACTAAACATAATTGAGTATACTTCCCCTCATGATGCTTGAATCAGTATGGACACAGAGTGCCCTACTGTGTGTCCTATCCTCCACCTAGTTGTGGGGACAGGATCTTTTGTTTGGAAAAACAGACTGAGTAGTGGGGACATTTTCGAGTTCCCATAGCGCGTTTGGTCTTCAGTAATGGGGTTTAGAGGTGAAAATTAGGGTGATGTTAAATATTTTCAAATTTTAGAATGTTTTGAGTTTAGAGAGATTTCCCTTAGCACACAAACCCTACGGATTGTCCCCCATAACGCAATGTACGAAAAGAACCTACGGTGTGTTACGTATGCGCCATATGTAACAACGACAATACATGCAGATACAACCATGAACAAGTCGCAGGTCAGCAGGTTCCCGTGTCAGACTGCGAGTTGGGCTGGTGGTCGTAGGAGAGCACATGAGATTTGCGGGCGCCGAGGATCTTAGTTATTGTCATAACCCGTGTTAACGCGTTACCGACCGTGGGCTTTACCACTTGATACTTGAGTCTTTGTGATGAAAACCTAATGTTACACAGGGGGCAAAATAGAGACCTTTTCTTAGACGTGCCCAACTGGACAGAGAAAACTGGGAGACTCTAGCAAACAACCGGTCAAGCTGGCAGAGGTTGTCAGATTAAAGATTTCCTTTAACTTGATGACAATGAGTGTCTAACAAGTGTCCACCCAGTTCAAGGTACTAAACTCTCAAGGACGTAAACAAATGCAGAGCTTCCGAGACATGCATGTCAAATCATGTCAGACACGAATCTGCGTCTCTCGCGTGTGAGAAAAGATTCCAAAATCCCCCGGGGCGAGTCATCACAATTGTTCCAAACCATCCCAAAGACAAAACCAGCAATTAAACACGACAGCTTCCAAGCAGCAGCCGAGATTGTCAAGAAAGATTACAGAAAGGAGAGGGGGCTTAAACAAAAAATCCCCTGGATGGTTGCCGAAATGATTACTCCATACGCAGGGTGAGAGAGGAAGGGGCCAATTTCCTGGACACAGCCGCTAAAGTGTTAAACCGCAAATTGGGACGCCGTCATAAATAAATTGACGTTCTCTCACGTTATTTCCTCCCGTCTTGTTGACAAACCTGCAAAGATTACAGATACCCTAGTAAGATGACACCGTCATATTTAACAAAGAACTGTTCTTGACGAGCATTTTCGTCGCTACACGATAAAGGTCTTCATCAGAGTTCACAGTTGTCATTTTAGATAGTGTTCACAACTCTTTCACAGTGGTAAGCATTTTCAATAATTTTCTTCTGTTTCTCCCCAGCATATTTGATCTTCAAGAATGAAAATCAGCTAGTTCAGTGAGTTCTTTTCTCATTTAGAGCCGATCACATCTGAAAACAAACTCAGGAGGCCAAGCTAATAAAGCTCATGTGTAAATGTCTCATTTTTTTCCCTGCATAATTTGATGATTTTATTACAGGGTGACTAGTGCCGTTTTTTTCTTTTTTCAGACAAGAACTTAAAGCTGATGATCCACAGGATTCCTTCTAGAGATTAACCAAAGTCCACCAAGCTCCCAGGAGGGGTCAAGTCCAAGAGAAGCTGACAGGAGGTGTTAAGGAAAGACAAGCCAAGAAGTTCAACTCCACCCAAAGAGAAATATTAAGTATGAAGAGATACAAAGTTAATGCAATTGGTACTGGTACTTTAAGTGCTATGCATAGTTTTCAATCCAAATTAGACGCCATGTTCCAACGCTTTACAGTCACTTCGCCCCATTTCCACTTCGCCCCGTGCCACTTCGCCCCGTGTCACTTCGCCCCATTGCCACTTCGCCCCATCGCGCGCGCCCGGCCGGCCGGCTCGCATGCATGCTGCGCGCGTCGGTCAGCATTAATTTTAAGAGGGTTTCTATTTTCTATGAATCACGGATTCATTGGTGGAGGGCGACAACAAGGAATCCCCAAACCATACCCAAACTGCTATTGGCCGTGCTCAAACTACCATCTCTAGGCTACATTAGTTGTATACTTTTTAAAAAAATTGTTGTGTTAATGACGTAGGTTACTTAATTAGATCCTATCTGTAAAGAAGAGGTCCGATTCAGTCGTAACGTTCAGTCTTGATCGAACATCAACATTAGGAACATACCACAAGTTAGAGTTTTTTCAAACAGCCGAAACAGCTAGTTTAACTGTTACCCTTACTGTTTCTTTTTGTTTCTCCTCCCCCTTCCCCCGTTTATGATAATTTATAATTTATATTATAAAATTTGATAATTGCAATAAAGTGATCAGGGCATGAATTCCATACACGACCGCTCCGCCTCTTCGACCTAGCTCCTGCACAAAGTATTTTCAAAGAGTAACTTTTTGTTTACTCCTAAATTGGGCCTAGTGTTTCTTCATCAGATTTACAACTTGTGGCATTTAAGGAATGAATGAGTGGCGGAAATGTATGGAAGTCTTTCCTTCATGAATCCCGCTAGCCCAATTACAAGACATCGGGAACTTTTTTATTTTTATAGCAACTCCACTTTGGGAACATTGAACATAATAGAAACCCTCTTAAAATTCATGCTGACCGACGCGCGCAGCATGCATGCGAGCCGATGGGGCGAAGTGGCGATGGGGCGAAGTGGCGATGGGGCGAAGTGGCGATGGGGCGAAGTGGCGATGGGGCGAAGTGGCAATGGGGCGAAGTGGCAATGGGGCGAAGTGGCAATGGGGCGAAGTGGCAATGGGGCGAAGTGGCACGGGGCGAAGTGACCGACATCCGTTCCAACTTGGTGGAATGACCCATTTGGGAACTCATTAACACTGTACTCTTCCCACTGATCTATCCAGTCGCCAGTTGGAACTAAATCTCAACTTGGTAAAATCTTTAATTCGTATGGAGACAGAAAGGCCGACAACATTTGTACCAAAAGAAAAAAGAAAAAATCTTTCAGGAAGATTTAGTGACTATTTCATTATTCGGCAGATACGCAACATCCTTTGCCCGGAAACAACAGCTGTTGTAGATATTTATTACGGCGTTAAATCACAACGCAAAGTTGCATTAACTGCTTCCAAGTGACGAAGGATGATTCGGAGGAGCAAAGGTTTGCTCTGGGCACACGCAACAAAAAACACCAAAACAAACCACCCAACAAAAGTTGAGTCACTTACAAACTGTTGTCCTACATTTGTACTGTATCTGGGCAATTTATAGGGGATTTATAGGGGATTAATTAATACCACACAGAATTAATATACGCCAGTGTACCCAGGTAGAAAAAGTAATACAAAATACAATTAATAATACACAAATTGTGATTAAACATACTATAATGTTAACGCCACATTAAAAACTAAATTGAAAGTCAGGCTAGAATGCAAAAATATTCTGGCACCACCCCACTCAACGGTTCAACGGGGGACACAACCGAAATGGCTTCCTCGTGAATAAGGCCCGTTATTCTAAAAAAATTAAGACTGAATTCTAAATATTAGTCTACAATACCCGGTACCTTACATGTAGCAACATTTACTTGAATTGATGGTGTAAATGCTTTATTAAATGATTTTATTTTCATTTATCACACACCTAATTGTCAATTCATTTTGAAAGCTGCAAAAAAAAAATCTTTGCTTTCGCACATTTTATTGGCATAAAGCAGTTTGCAATCTGGAGGGTCGTGAACTTGCCAGAACAACTTGTCATCAAAATCAACCGTTTATTCAAATACATGTAATTGCCGACAGGAATCCGATAACCAAAATTGACTGGGAAAAAAATCAAACAAAACCACAAAAAGAGGAAAAGAAATACTCTGGTTTCCTTAAATTACATTTACAAAGGCCCACGGGCCCCTTCCAGGGAATTGCTGGAGATATTATTACGCCAAGCAATAATATGTTACCAAGCAAATAGTCATGTGACATACACTATGGGAAACTGGTTCTCCGATTCAATGACATTTCCAAAGCCAACATTTCTGCTTAGCACCTCTATAAAGTTCAGCCTGAAGCTTTTTGTTGAAACATTCCAATAACTTTCCTTAGAGTTTTGCAACAATTGTTAATGCACTGCCGTGTACTTTTTGATAAGATCTTTTGTAACAAAAGAGCTGCCTGTGAAAAAAATGTTCTCATATTGGGGACAAACTTAAAAAGGCAGTTTTCAGGGGACCTGAAATTTCAGTAATGCCCAATTTCCAATTCAAAATGAAGGGAAAAAAACCAAAATGTTGTCAAGGAATGTGCGGTTTATTAGTATTGAACCAAAGTAAACCTTGGGATGGAAACATTTGGAAATGCTTTCAAGTTAAATTTTGCCCAATTACTACTTGGTGCTGTTCAAAGTAGTATTGACAGATGTGCAAAGTAAGGGACGCTAGACTGACACGAACAGTTTACCCAGACAAATGCAAAACCAGACATGTAATCAGACTGGGTCCCTAGTGGAAGGTGTGTTTACTGAAAAACAGGAATACTGGAGGGCAGAGAGAGAGGAGAAACGAAGTCCCTGGAAAGTTGAACTGAGGCAGTTTTTAAAGTTGTACACCTCCATCACAGGAGCAGTGAGAAAGTTAAAATTAATCAATTATCGGGAGTCACGTGCCCCCCCCCCCCCCCCCCTTTTTAAAGGTAGTGTATACCATTTGCAAACATCAAAACTCAAAACTACTAAATTATTATAAAAGATCTTACTTGACTGTAGGTGAATAGCAGTCTCAAGCATCCTGTGAAATCACGGCACCTTGTGTGATGTGGTTTTAAGGAAAATTTTCAACAATTGCCAGCCAGCAATTGTTGGGAAAACTTGACTATTTCAAGCGATTGCAACACGGTTACACATCCGTGAATGGGTGGGTGCAAGCCAACTAGTCTGTTTTCCTAACCGGACAATTCCCTCATGTCTATAAATGGCTCTGTTTTGTCTGAAAGAAGTCAGGGAACCAGACTACAAGAACATCATTTTTTCCCGTTTGTTTTCCCGCATCTATGAACACAAAACTAATAATAAAACAGGTCAGTGTCACAATTATAACAGTATAAAATATAAACCCATCCATTTTCGAAAATTGTAGCAAAAACAAACAGTGTACACTGCCTTTAATCAAACTTGTCAAATTTGTCATGTACTTATTCCGGTCTATTCCTGTACTTTTCGGCTAAAAAAAATAAGTCAAAATAAGTCAACAATTAAGCATTTCCAACTAAATTACTTCATGTTTTGTTCAACTTTGTTTTGGTACCATACGTTCCTTGCTCGCGGGACCAGTCTCGCATGTAAACAACTCCTAAGATGGAGATGTAGCCTATCTAGTGTGTACAGTTCTAATCAGAGTTAAAATTTACATTTTAATTGTCAACAAAATTACATAATTAGATCGGCATCCGACAAGAACCTTTCTGACATTCTGGTATCTGTTTTGAACATGGTTCCTTTCTTTCTTCTATGTGCGGCCATGAATAAATTCAAAACAAATCAGGAAAAAAAACCCACCCCAAAACCCTTTTTTAATTGTTAACAACCTGTTTTCATATCAGAGACCATTTTTTTCCTTCTCCAGTCTTCTATTTTGGAAGTTGAGAAATCAGACAGTGTCTTTATTTACTCCATGCAACATCCTATGATGACAACACAGATCTTATCCATTCGTTCATCACCGGCACCACATTTAATCCACACCGGACCCTGTATGTGGTGTCAAGTTCACACATTGTATGTGATGATGGGTGACAGCTAGAAGTTGTTTTTTAATAGAATGAAAAAAACACCCACACCTTACTTTCGGTTTTTATAAAAAAACACCAACAGATTCAAACTCAAGATGCAACCTGCAAAATGTTGAATGAGCCATTCACAAAACTGATTGCGACGTAATTCCTTGACTTGGTTTAATACACATCGCAAGTTACTACTTGTCTTTGGATCATTGCCAATTAACCAGTTCGCGCCGGGATTATTTTAACATCACCGAGACGACGCGCAGGATTATTTTTAACGAAAAACGATCCGAGGCGTGTTCAAGCCGATAGTCTTGGGAAGCACACCCATGCATTTCCAGCCTTGCTCGCTGCTGACAGATATTTCCGGCCTTGCTCGTGGTGTGTTTATGCGTCATCCGTTTTGAATCTGGGAAAAAATTTGCGTTTATATACGTCATCCGGGGCGAACTGGATAAGTGTCTTTTTCTTTAGCAGTTTACGCCATAAAAATGGGAGAAAATACATGTAATTCCGAGACAACGTGTGTGAAGTTGTAAATGAAATGCCTAAAAGCGTAAGCCCGGCATATTGCAGGCATACGGTACATCGTAATCTACGATGAGTTTTATAAAATCGGATGTACATGTAGGTTCCTCTGATAAAACTGGACATATTTTATTGTCATTTTTGAAACTCTTCTAAGCTATATCTCAAAAGTTTCATAAAAGAGAGAGATACCGGTACTCCATTTTTTTTTATAGTAATATAATTCACTAGGCGGTCACCCGGGGTTTGTCGGTTCTCGGGTTTGTAGCTACTTCCCTGGATGGATGGGGATTGTGGATACATGTTGACCGAGTTTAAGCACGATCCGACCAACTTCAAAAAGGTGACCCCTAGATGACCTTTGACCTCGTACGCTCTAGCGAATGCAAACTGGTTCTTGCGGGGACCGAGCCGGACCCACCCACCGAGTTTGAACGCCGCACGACCCCGGGAAGGGGACGAAAAAGCGCGCACATATTCAAAAAGGTGACCCCTAGATGACCTTTGACCTCGCACGCCCTAGCGAATGCAAACTGGTTCTTGCGGGGACCGAGCCGGACCCACCCACCGAGTTTGAACGCCGCACGACCCCGGGAAGGGGACGAAAAAGCGCGCACAGATTCAAAAAGGTGACCCCTAGATGACCTTTGACCTCGTACGCCCTAGCGAATGCAAACTGGTTCTTGCGGGGACCGAGCCGGACCCACCCACCGAGTTTGAACGCCGCACGACCCCGGGAAGGGGACGAAAAAGCGCGCACAGATTCAAAAAGGTGACCCCTAGATGACCTTTGACCTCGTACGCTCTAGCGAATGCAAACTGGTTCTTGCGGGGACCGAGCCGGACCCACCCACCGAGTTTGAACGCCGCACGACCCCGGGAAGGGGACGAAAAAGCGCGCACAGACTTCAAAAAGGTGACCCCTAGATGACCTTTGACCTCGTACGCTCTAGCGAATGCAAACTGGTTCTTGCGGGGACCGAGCCGGACCCACCCACCGAGTTTGAACGCCGCACGACCCCGGGAAGGGGACGAAAAAGCGCGCACAGATTCAAAAAGGTGACCCCTGGATGACCTTTGACCTCGCACGCTCTAGCGAATGCAAACTGGTTCTTGCGGGGACCGAGCCGGACCCACCCACCGAGTTTGAACGCCGCACGACCCCGGGAAGGGGACGAAAAAGCGCGCACAGATTCAAAAAGGTGACCCCTAGATGACCTTTGACCTCGCACGCCCTAGCGAATGCAAACTGGTTCTTGCGGGGACCGAGCCGGACCCACCCACCGAGTTTGAACGCCGCACGACCCCGGGAAGGGGACGAAAAAGCGCGCACAGATTCAAAAAGGTGACCCCTAGATGACCTTTGACCTCGCACGCCGTAGCGAATGCAAACTGGTTCTTGCGGGGACCGAGCCGGACCCACCCACCGAGTTTGAACGCCGCACGACCCCGGGAAGGGGACGAAAAAGCGCGCACAGATTCAAAAAGGTGACCCCTAGATGACCTTTGACCTCGCACGCCCTAGCGAATGCAAACTGGTTCTTGCGGGGACCGAGCCGGACCCACCCACCGAGTTTGAACGCCGCACGACCCCGGGAAGGGGACGAAAAAGCGCGCACAGATTCAAAAAGGTGACCCCTAGATGACCTTTGACCTCGTACGCCCTAGCGAATGCAAACTGGTTCTTGCGGGGACCGAGCCGGACCCACCCACCGAGTTTGAACGCCGCACGACCCCGGGAAGGGGACGAAAAAGCGCGCACAGATTCAAAAAGGTGACCCCTAGATGACCTTTGACCTCGTACGCTCTAGCGAATGCAAACTGGTTCTTGCGGGGACCGAGCCGGACCCACCCACCGAGTTTGAACGCCGCACGACCCCGGGAAGGGGACGAAAAAGCGCGCACAGACTTCAAAAAGGTGACCCCTAGATGACCTTTGACCTCGTACGCTCTAGCGAATGCAAACTGGTTCTTGCGGGGACCGAGCCGGACCCACCCACCGAGTTTGAACGCCGCACGACCCCGGGAAGGGGACGAAAAAGCGCGCACAGATTCAAAAAGGTGACCCCTGGATGACCTTTGACCTCGCACGCTCTAGCGAATGCAAACTGGTTCTTGCGGGGACCGAGCCGGACCCACCCACCGAGTTTGAACGCCGCACGACCCCGGGAAGGGGACGAAAAAGCGCGCACAGATTCAAAAAGGTGACCCCTAGATGACCTTTGACCTCGCACGCCCTAGCGAATGCAAACTGGTTCTTGCGGGGACCGAGCCGGACCCACCCACCGAGTTTGAACGCCGCACGACCCCGGGAAGGGGACGAAAAAGCGCGCACAGATTCAAAAAGGTGACCCCTAGATGACCTTTGACCTCGCACGCCGTAGCGAATGCAAACTGGTTCTTGCGGGGACCGAGCCGGACCCACCCACCGAGTTTGAACGCCGCACGACCCCGGGAAGGGGACGAAAAAGCGCGCACAGATTCAAAAAGGTGACCCCTAGATGACCTTTGACCTCGCACGCCCTAGCGAATGCAAACTGGTTCTCGCGGGGACCGAGCCGGACCCACCCACCGAGTTTGAACGCCGCACGACCCCGGGAAGGGGACGAAAAAGCGCGCACAGACAGACAGACACACAGACAGACAGAGAGTAGCGTATTATTATATAGATAGCATGCACGACAGTTTTAAAATATCTTGGTTCTACACATTCTGAATGAGTATACACATGTATGTACAGTATGTATGTACCACGATTAACCACAACATTGCAGAATCTAACAATTTCAATACAAATTTTCACACAACTAGCTATAGGGGATTAGGGTTAATTTAAAAACTGAATTTACGGATTGGGTGTACATCATTCTTTTTCCAAGAAAATTTGTCATCTTCCGATAAGAGCCTTCAAACCCAAATGCACAGCGGCTGCGAGTCAGTATCACTTTATCTGATGAAGCAGAAAATCCAGATCTTCTAAAGCCCACACTGCAAGGCAAGGATACCGCAAACTTGTAGATCCGGCGCGAGCACGTACATGTACATCCCATCAAGATCTATTGTCGAGGATGTGAAGAGGGGACCGCCGAGATAACTCAAGTAGGAAAGTGGGTATTATGGTTGATTACAGAGCGAGACCGGACTGGGACCAAGACTGCCACAGGGCATTTACTGTTTCCTTGTTTGCATAGCATGAGGGCCACTATCTTATCAGGTGATGAAAGGTCCGGAGATGAGCATTCAATGGGTGTTAAGCCCCGGGGCATTACAGTGATTGAGGGGTTTGTACCAAAGGGTAAGAACTAGGGTAGAAAGTGATCTCGACACAGTGCACATGTACTTTATACTTTATAACAAAATATACCGGTAGGTAGGATACACCATTTGCAGATATCGTAAAATACTTACTACCGGTACCAAATTATTAGAAAATGTCCTACTTATTTGAAAGTACCGGTAAATAATTATTGTAGGCATCCAACAAATGGATTGTGCTAGAAATCATGTAATTGTTCCGAAAAAATTGAATTTTATTTATTAAAAATCATGATCGCCGTCCAAGAACAACATATGAACAAATGTCCGCCGCCGGTTGAAAACAAACGCCGTTTTTCTTTCTCGGCATCCATGATTGTAAAACTTCAGACAGGTCAGTTAAACGACATTTACCAGTACTAAAAAATGTAACGCTCAAAATCCACTCATTCCTGATAATTCAAGCAATTGAAGATATAGAATATTAATTGTGTCAGTCATGCAAAGAATCTAAAGAATGGTGTTTGACAACAAACAAGTTTTTTAGCTAAGTGAACTCAGTCCCCCATTCATTTTGGAAAATTACAGCAAAAGCAAATGGTGCATCCTAGTACCTTTAAAACTCGGCCTGGAGCAGTAATTATAGCCTAGTTTAATAATACACACAGTTTCCAAGCAGAGCCAAGTCTAAAATGATGAACTGTATGGCGCCACTAGTACATGTACATTGTACCAGACCTAAACAATTTTTACAATTAACTGGTGTTGTTAACAATTCAAAATACTATCACTTCTGTCAATCTACGACAGGGTCTCTTGGAGGCAAATCTTTCTAATCATCGAGGTCAGTGACATTTCTGCTTTAAGCACCAGTAATTTAGAAGCTCTTGAGGGAATACTACAGTATTTGGGTAAATGAATAGTTGTCAGACGAAGTTAGTGCCTGATTTTAACAAAGTTGCTTTTGAAGTACCGACCACAATTAGATCAATTCTTGGTGTGGTGACCATTTCAATCAACCCACTTTTTAAATGTACGATATACCAGTGCCTTTTAGGTGTTAAAGGTAGGATACACCATTGGTAATTTGCTTGAATTAGCATGAATGAGTGGATTTGGGGGGTTGTATTTTAGAGTAAATATCGTTTAACTGACCTGTCCGAAGTTTTACAATCATGGATGCCGAGAAAAGCACGAAACACAGCGTTTGTTTTCAACCGGTGTCGGGCAGTTATTCTTTTTTTAACATTATATTTTTCGGAATAATTACAGGATATCTAGCGCAATCATTTTGCT
Organism: Crossaster papposus; assembly: GCA_037893245.1. NCBI lineage: Eukaryota > Metazoa > Echinodermata > Asteroidea > Velatida > Solasteridae > Crossaster > Crossaster papposus. Next base: position 545,057 of record JBAIAA010000036.1, on the reverse strand, counting down.
GGATGCCTACAATCATTATTTACTTTAAAATAAGCAAGACATTTCTTAATAATTTGGAAGCAAATATTTTTGATTTCTGCAAATGGTGTACCTTTGAAGCTATGCATATTAAACAGTGATACTGGCATACGTGTAGAGAGAAATATGGTACTTTGTGAAGACATGAACACAATAGAGACAATGGGAATGAACACCTCTCCACAGGGTAATTTCTATAGGTTTAAAGGTCTCCACAACGTTTTTCACGAAATAGATCGACTTAAAATTACTCAAAAACTAGGGTTAGGATGCGAGTTAGGTATAATTTGGTCGAAATTGTTTAGCCAACTTGTATGCTAAAGTAAACGAACTATGTGTCAAATGCAGCATTGCTTAAAACTGAATGTCTTCAAACTCAGGACAAGCATAAATGTAAGCCGTGCGCCACTTGCCAAGTATCATTATAGAAACCTGCCTAGGAGCACATCCCATGGTGATTGAGGTGTTATGGTATGATTTGGAAAAGAATCTGTGTTTGTTGCAAAATTTTCTTCCTCCCCAAAAAATAATATCATGCAAAACACCTGTTTCCCCCCAGACATCAAATTATTCCTGCCTGGCCAATTAGGACCATGTGTTTGAACCGGCAGGTGTTGACTGACCTATTAGGATCCAGATGTAGCTGTCAGTCACAAGGTGTGATAATATTACCCCCAGGGGAGAGGCCATAAAAATATGAAGGAAAAAAAATCATACAGTAATTTGACCCAAGAACCAGGGGGGGGCGGAGGGGGGGCCCAAGAAAGTGCGCCACCAACGTTTAAATGTATCTCATTCGTTCTTCCACGCTCATGAGCCACACATCTCACACAGTAAATACGTATGATCGCTACCGCGAAGCGCACCATTGAAACACGTACAGATTTGCCCGTGTATCGCTCTCCGCATTTAGTGATTCATACAACGTCCACAAAGCCAGGTACACAGGCACGATCTACACGGATTTTGTTTGGGGCGATGTCATTTTCTGCCATTTTCGTTCGAAAACAACACGATAAAACGCAAGGGGGTCACAGGCAGATTTTTTTAAAAATTCAGTATATCACTGCTACATCCTTTTTTAACGTATCCATGGAAAAAAATGAGTGGGGTCAAAGCACGATTTTTCACAATTTATCGATTATTATTGCCCTTTTTAGGGGAGGTATTTGTTAACGTCGTTTGAGTATTTGTGCACAATCTCCACGCGCATCAACGGTACGTCAACGCTTAATTTTTTCGACTGCTTTTTCATTTTCAATACAATTTTTGTCATTGGATGATAAACATTAAGGTAAATAACAACCTTGTACAACTACAAAAGACAAGATGTTAAGATTGGATGCCAAAAACTCTTTATTTTTCGAGTGAGAAAATTGTTCCCCCCTATTTTGAGAATGGACGGTACCACAGCGTTTCGCAATCACAGCCTCGAAGGGCCCCCCCTCCGCCCCCCCCTGCCAAGAACGCAATAAATCTAAAGTGTTCTTTCCGCAAAATTCCACCAGAATTATGAATGGGATTCCATCCAAATAGGAAAGTAATAAGTGGTAATATATTGGCAGATTAAAACCTGTCAAATCACCTGTTGTTTTAGCTAAAGCCTCTCTCAGAGAAAAGTACAGAAGCATCAAGACTGACCCTGTGATTGGACTTTCACATCGGTAAAAATTTGAAAACTGAAAGTGTAATCCAGCAAATGACATATTTCAAAGTTGGCTTTGACAGGGGCGAGATTTATAAAGGTTTATGATTTATGCTGGTTTCGGTGAAAAATGCGAAGTGAGATTTACCCGCATTTTCCGAGATTTGTCTTCAATGTTACACTTGAATGCATAGTGGTATACATTCGCGTACAAGAAATGGCCTGTCCTCTTAAAGGTGGAATACACCTTTGTAGCTATCCATAAGTAACCAACCAAAATACTGCTGAAAATTTTTTTGTTGCAAAGATATTAATGATGCTAAACTCTGTGAATTTCCAAAGATGTCATTTCCAAAGATGCGTCTCAGAGACGCACTTTTGTTAATTTCCGCAAATAGAGAGTCCAAGTTGGTCTGTTCAGTGCGCGAAACACGAGTAGTTGTAATAGGCTTGATGAGAACGCATCTGAACAAAGATTGTGGTCACAATTTCACAAATCTTAGAATGTTTGTCAAGCAGCTTTCTTAAAAAAAATGCACAACTGACAAATGGTTTATTGTCACTTTAACAAGTTCACACATAATATGTTTTGCAGAGCTAGCAAGCACTTTTTTTCCCCGCAAAGCCTTTACGAAATCAGTGCCAGAATGCAGACCGTGTTAAAATGTTAGCTAAACTGGATATGATTAGGCCGACACTGTTCAGGTAAACCGTAATTTGGTCAGAGAAGAATCAGTGCATGGCGCAGATTGAAGATCTACACCAGAAGAAGGTAAACAAGTTCAAGCCAATCTGGGTCGATTCTATGGGAATGTCAGAAAAACATATTGCTTAGCAAATTTGAATACCAATACATAGCAGAAAACACAGTGTACACGTGATATGTTTTGCAGGGCTAGCAAGCACTTTTTCCTTGCAATAAAAAGTCAACCACTGGTACCGGTACTAGTCGATTAATGGTCCTTCTTCCTACGTTTTCAAGTTTTCGATTCTAAATTCTTACTACTACTACTACACCATCTTGTCCGGTTGAAATCCAATTTGTAAAAAAAATTAGGGACTCAAATGATGTATAAAATGTATCATACAATTCAACTCAACAGTATTAACCAGTTCGCACTGGGATTATTTTAACAAAACTCGATTTGAGGCGGGTTCAGGCCGATGGTACCGGGAAGCACACCCACGCATTTCCGGCCTTGCTCGCTGCTGACAGACATTTCCAGCCTTGCTCGTGACGTGCTTATAAAATGCATCATCCGTTTTTAATCTGGGGAAAACTTTACGTGGACGTCCTTCGGCGCGAACTGGTCACAAAATGTTGGTTAACTTCAAATGGATTGCTTTTTGTTTTTGCAAACTGGTAACTTTCTTTGTCTGAAGCCTTTCAGTCGATCAATCAATCAACTAACCAATCAAGACCAAGCACATTTCCATTGGGGGAATTGCAGATCGAACATACCCATAGTACTGGTATCTGTGAAATCTTTATAACTTGAGCAGGATAGACATTAAAGGAAGCAGGTGTCTAGCTTAATGTTTGGCTTCTATTATGGGTAACAATCCCCAAAAGAAATGCGAGTCCCAATCCAAAGCCAGGTGCAAGTCAAAATACACCCCTCCCCCTCCCAGAAATTGAAATTTCCCATGCAGTTGGAAGGAAAGTGAAAGGGGGGAGGGGGGTTAAACCAAATCCCGGGGGGAATATCGGCTGCAGGTACATTGTTATTTCTCTCAGGTGACGGCAGGTTGAAAATTGGCGGAAACGAGATAACAGGTGTAAAGTGGCCGGGTAAGAGGAGATATTTCAAAGGACGGGAAATGTGTTTAGGGACTGGGCCTACGGGGATACGGGATACCAGACAGTCATTGCACTGTTGGTTATTAACACCTCCAGGCCAGGAGCGTTAGTCTGTTCACCAGCACTCCCGTTTTCCCCTCTCAATTAACCAATTACAGTAACTTTCATTTTTGTATTATATTTTTTTGCTATAAAAAGAACCCAAACCATTTTCTTGAAGCTGGTACATGTATGTAACGGCACATACACCTGTTGTAGTTTAGTAGCCCGCTAAATCAACATTCATGTTGATATCAATAGGGTAAAAGAACCCTCATGTGATTTACTTGAAATCATACCCATCCTTGCAAATTCAAGCATCGTTTTAGTGCAGTACCCACCCTAACAGATTCTAACAAAACATTCAGTTGGATTTAGACAGGTTGAGTTCGGTTACGGCTAATTAACTAGTTCGCGCCGGAGGACGTATACACGCAAAGTTTTCCCCAGATTCAAAACGGATGACGCATAAACACGTCACGAGCAAGCCGGAAATGTCTCTCAGCAGCGAGCAAGCCTGGAAATGCGTGGGTGTGCTTCCCGGTACCAACCCGCCTCGGATCGAGTTTCTTTAAAAAAAATCCTGCGCCTCGGCTCGGTGAAGTTAAAATAATCCCGGCACGAACTGGTTAAGTCTCTTTTCTAAGAAGACATTTTTCAAAAATGGGGCTGGATAGATCAGTTGAAAGAGCATCGCAACAAATATTTGTGTTCATAACTTTAAAAATAAATTTTATAAAGTCAAAATAGGGTCTAGAGTGAAAAAGAATCTAGTAAGTTACGTGTAATCGAGATAGACACTTTTTTTGAAGAAAGCACTTGACGTCAAACCAAAACTTGACCACGTGCTAACGTTAAATTGTGTCAGGCCTATTTTTTTTCACGTTGACAGCCAAACAAACCACACAGTCAAAGTGGTCAGACTGTGGTGTAACTTTCGTTCTTCTACAATGTCCTGTGGTTCACACAACACGTGTTGCCGTTATTTTCATCTTGTCCGGCTTATAAGTCCTAGGGTCACATCCGAGCGTCACTCACCGCATTTCTTCGGCTTGTGGTGTGCGCGATATGTCAAATGTTTGAAGGATGTGCCTGAATACAACTGAAACCACGATTACTTTGTCGAGGAAACCGAGGCAGAGGCAGGCGCGGTTCTATAGCCATTTTTTTAGGAGGGCTAGACCCTTTGCACGTAACGGCAACTTCTAACTTTTGCAAATCCAGTATACGTCATTTCCAGAATGTACTTTTTATTGCATTTTTTTGGGAGGGCTAGACAAAAGTTTGTCAAGACAGTCCCAAAAAGGGAACAAATTACTTGAATAACCTCATCAGTCAATAGCAAGAACTATTCTCCCTAGAAACAAATATCTTTGGTGGCATTTTTGCATCTCTGGAGTGTAATAAACATTTGGCAGTATACAGGTCCAAATATTTAAACTCCACCAAAGAATAACTTTTGCACAAGAACTGGGTCAGTTGGCATATTATTATTGTGCCAATTTGATCAATCGTGAAAATCGCATAAAACTGAGTGGCCAAACCTGGAAGCAATAAAAAAAGAAGAAGTAAATATTCAGAGTGTGTGGTTCTCCCATTATCACTGCCAACTTGGGGGGGGGGGGGGGGGGAGGGGTGGTGTAGGGGTCACTCAAACTTTAAAGAAGTTAACTATTTTTTTCTCACAGTTCCGACCTTCACGTTTCACACCTTCGTCTTGGAATTCAGATTTTCGGCATCAATCATCGACCATCTCACACTTGGAACTAAATTCATCTCACTGAATTGGAAACAGATCTCTCCAAGTTGATTTTTTTTACTTCTCAACTGATTTTCTCACCCTTTTTAATCTTGGAGTTGCAGTATTGATTACAGTTATTCTTCTACTGGGAGTGATAACTGTCCATAAATTTATTGGAAGTTGGAACCCTCTAAATCTAGAAAATATGTCAATGGTTTTTTTATTAGGCTTGGCCTGAATTTCATGACCGGAATCTCCACAATTTGAATGGAAAATGTTTGAATAGCTAGTCTCCCTTTCTGGTGCCAGATAAAGTCAGTAAATTGTTCTTGAATAGTTTATTTTATTGAAGATCTAGAATTCACCTTGGGAATTCTTAAAGGAATGTTATTGGTGGCATTAAGTTTTTGCTGTTTAGACAATACATTTCCATTTTACCTAAGGCAAGATTTTATTTGTCCAAAACTTGTAGGAATAGGAATAGACTCTTTATGATGCAAAAATGTGTGTAATTTTATAATTTGGTTTGGTAAAGGACAACAGTCAAAAACAATTAGCAAACCTTTATTTGCTTTTGTATTTAGGTAAAACACCCCAAACATCATCAAAACTGGTTTTATCAAATAATTCTGACGAAACTTTAATTCCACTTTCTTTATTTTTTGTGTTCATTAACTCTCCATGCCCACCAAAATTGCTTTGAAAATACACAGGCCTTACATATTTCACACATCTTATGTAAACCGCGATGCAAACCTTTCATCACAACCCAAATTCCGCATTAAGTAGTGTCGAGACAACGTGTGGTATTTTCGTCAGACATTATTACATACACGAAAATTACGATGTGCACGCATATGCATAGTTCTTGTCAAGTGAAAACGGACAAGGGTTGCGTGTCTGTCATCTCTTTGCGTTGTTCATCTAATAGTCTGGTTCCGCGAATGATTTATTGCAAACTGCAGCTAGGAACTACTATAGTACTGCACAAGTACACACACAACCACAGTATTTGGCATGGTGACTTTCTATATATTGTAGAACTATTTCACTTTTTTGTTGGCTATTTCAAAACATACTTAAAGGTTCAACAAACATGTACTGTACACATTTGCATTTTTGTATACTTGTGGAGACATCGTTTCGTTCTCGCGTACAAAATGATTAGAAAAAGATATTTGTGTATATCCCTCCATACATGTACATACAAGCTCCATGATTTATTTTGCCAAGAAAATATTTTATTTATATTCTGGGAGTTTGAACTATCCTACATTTAATGTACATGCTTTAACCCTAACCCCTTGAGTACTTTTAATAGAAAATATCATAAATCCTCCAAAATGCACAACATTTCTCATGCAAAAACTGCTGATGTCCTGAATCCATTAAAAATCTACTCAGCAAAAGTATGATGGATTCTGAATACCATGCTGATTAATTAAGTCTTTGAAATCCATCACCTCAAAATCTATTATGCAGTATGATCTACAGGCCTGTGCCAGGAAGTATTAAAACATTAAGACCTACTGGTACTTGTTAAAACCTCTAGAGACAGTATAAAGATGTCCAACAAGAGTCTGACACCTGTGCTAATTCAGCCTGTCAGTTGCCACAAACACATGCATGAGGCTGTCAATAGGGCAACGGGCGGAGACTGATATATGGCTACTGGATTAAAGGTGTCCGTGCTTATAAGGAAAACAGCATCATGGAGCCCACCACGAGGGTTGACCCATCTCAGGAAATTCTTGACAATTAACGAGGCAAGGCCTCGTTTCCTTCAACACGGCTCATGTGTCCCAGGATGATCATGGTTGGGCTTGTCACGTTTGGCCAGAGGGTGGCAGAAGGGTGAGAGGGGAGGGGGGAGAGAGGCACCTTGAGTTGAGGGCATTGGATGGAGTCTTAAAGTCACAAGTCACGGTGACGTCACATACATGTACCGGTACATGTAGCTAGCACTGGCATGCCACTTGTTTCAACTTTGAGACAATCTTGTTCCATTTCAGGTTTAAAATGTTGTTTGGTGGAGCGACAGCCTCAATAAAAACTAAAGCAGATGAATAAATATTCAGGTTGTGTTTTAGTGATGTGTTATAAACACCCTCCCCCCAACAAAAACAACAACACCCCCCCAAAAAAAAACCCCACACCCCCCCTCCCCCTACATTGTAGACATAACATTATGGGAAATGACTAAATCTTCTTGGGCAAGCAATAAAATCAAGAATTAGGGTCCAGGAAATTGGGCTTTAAATACCAGGAACAAAAAGTATCAACTTACTAATGAGAAGCATTCAGCATTCTGTGTTTTTTTTTTACCGTCACGCGAACCCTTCCCTCTCTGCAATTCAAGGTGAAAAGTGAGAAATAATTTCCTGCGGAAAGTTTCCCAGACTTTGCCTTTTAAAAGGCAGTAAAATAAATACAACAGGTTAAAAAAGGAGGAGTGGTAGGGGGGGTTTCTTAGACGGAGCCGAGATAAGCCGGTCTTCCTTGATACTTCTTGAGTTGAGTTGAGGTGACATCACACACTTTGATTTCTGTTCCTGTGCTGGGCATAAGGGCATGGAGGGCATGAGACAAGTGTGAGACATTTCCAAAGGTTTGGATGTTCTCTTCCTGTCTGACTTTCTGCCACAAATATCAACTGAGACCACAAAACACATCTGATACCCCTTACCAAAACTAATTCCTTTGAAGTTTTACAAATATATCCAACCCCCCCCCCAAAAAAAAAAAGGAGTGAGTGAGTTTGTTTGCAGTCTTGCAGATTATTCGGGTCATCAATAATTTTCTTTGTAATTAATGTGTTTTTACTCTCCTTGTCTTAACTTGTGCTCTTGTGTTTACAATGCAGTCGAACACATGTATCTAATTTTTACAGAGGCTGAACAAAAACACCAAAATATTTACACCAACATTTTCAGCTCAAACTTCACAAATCATAAAACATTCCACTAACACATGTGATTTTTTCCTTCCTAAAAAAAAAAAAATTAAGAAAAAAACCCAAAAAAAACCCACCAATTTGTCTCTATTCTCACTATTTCCGCTCCTTAATGCGAACCCTTGCCCCTCCGACCCATAGTTCCTCAGCAACACATTTGAAACTTGGATGAATAATAGACCCCTCTAGAAAGAGGTTTGAGGGGGGGGGGGGGGGGGGGAGGAGACAAGCCTACTTCAAGTCCAGAACAGAGTTCAAGGAAATCGTGCGCACCCTCGATATGTCAAACTTGATCTTAGACACACGAGGACAATGAACCTCTCCAACTTTAACATCTCACACGGAAATCACACTCATACATGTACATAACGTGTATATAGATCAAGGCAGCTTTTATAAGACGTTGGTGTTGGAGAAGACCTTTTTTTGTTATTGTTTACCTTTCATTCAGTAACTACTTCACTATATTTGTACAATGTACAAATTAGCAATATTAAACTAACCACACTTGGGAAGGATTAACCCTAACCCTTCAATTTTACCATTTTACCATTTCAACACACTCCTAGGGAGCAACAAATAAATGTGTGGTTTCCAAAAACACAAATCAATTGACATGGTGGGGCCAAAAGATCAGATAGACAACCATTTCTTGTTTTATATTGAAATTCCCCCTTAAATTGACATTTGGCTCCATGGAGTCCAACAGTAGACCCCCTCGGTTCTTTCTTAAACCCATTTCAATCCATTTCAATCCATCCATCCTTCTTCTAACCCATTCATTGTAAGGAGCTAAACGGTCGATTGGGTCGGGGGTCTCTAAACCTCTTTTTCTTGTGTTTATATAATTAGCCGACCTCGTTTTTGTCTCCAAAGCCATTATTCGTGGAGATCGCAAGGCATGCGGAAAACGTGCTACCGCATGTGTCAGCTCGCAAATGGCCTCAAATTTTCTTCTACAAGAACACAAACTACTTGTGCTACCAGTATAACTTTCTTCCCCCTGCAATGTAAAAAAAGGTGCCGCAAACAAAACAATGGTTTGTGTTCACTGCCATTTGGGTTTGTTCAAATTCACACATTGGCGGTACATTTGATGCAGAAAAGCATTCCCAGAGCACAGGTTTTACAGACAATGAATAAAAAAGAGGTTTGCACATTTTTGTTTTCAACTCCAAGCAGATAACAGACACCCCCCTTCCCGCCCCCCACCTCAACACGGCGTCATTCCTAATCTTCCAAATCTAATATTTCACTCCCATCTGAACCAGCCTGGGATGTTTTTCATTACGTCGACTGTCTCTCATTCCTTGATACATTTCCTCGTCTCTCCTTGAATAAACGGAGAAATTCCCTGACACACCCTTAAAACTTAATCATTTAAATTATATTTTCAAAGTCCATTTCCTGTCCTCGACCTTTGTTTTTGTTGCTGTTGCTGTGCAATGTTGTGACTCTTCTAGAGTTTAATCACAAAAGTCTGGGAAATCTTCTGCGGTTTCTTATTAACAAGAATATGAATTGAACACGTAATTAATTACAGGAAACAGATAATAACTGTTTTGCCTGTAGTTTTTAAAGGAATTAACATGTACAAAGTATGCAAACATACAGATTTACAAAATGACCAAATTTTCTCAAAATACCTTACTGGACTGTGAGTGGCAGTCTAAAGCATCCTGTAAAATCATAGCTCCTTGCGTGCTAGCATTTTTAAGTAAAGTAGTATTATTGTTTTAAATTTAAAACGCTGGTCGGCCAACCAGCGTCGAAAAAACCTAGACTTTTTATCTAATACTGCTCTTAATTTTTCATATAGCTATTGCGCATTTTCTTTGTAATTTATTTTACACCTGTGAAGGGGTAGGCCTATAACTGATTTTCTAGCCTTACAATCCCCCCAACGTCAGCATAAGTCGGTCCAGGTACCAGACTACAAACAAATGATTGGTTTTCTTATTTTTTTTCAGCATCTACGAAACCAAAACGTCAAACAAGTCAATGTACCGGTAACAATATTTGCTATAACATACAAACCTCCCCAAATCCATCAATTTTTAAAAATTACAGCAAAAGCCAATTTGTACATTCCTTTAACATTGACATTGTGGGAAAGATAACAATTTTCTGACAAAATGTTAGAACTACAAACATCTAACCCTATTATTTCACGTTTATGACCACACATTTTTTGGGAAAAAAAAAGTTTTTAGGACCAAATTTAAACACCACAGAATAAATCATTGTTTCCTAGTACCGATTTCAGAAATAAACAAATCTCCTACAAAGTAAAAGAAATTAAATTGTTATTGAGGAAGTTATGTTTACTTTTTCTTGAAGATTAATTCACTTGAAAAAATACCACACATGCACAGTAATTTACTGACTCATAAAATATCAAACATGTTGACTCAGATTTAACCACAAAAATTCAAACTAATGCAGAAAGATGTACCTTGTAGATATATTTTGTGTATGTACTAAAGCCAGGAGTATTTTAAGTGAACATGTGGCTACAATTTAAGTACTGCATTCAATGTTTTACCTATCATTCATCACAGTTCTGGCAGAACATGCAAATGATCAACCACAACCTTTCGACCAATCAAAAAGCTTGTACAACTCTACCTCATGAATAATCAGTGACTCTATCAAGAGTGCAGTGACAGGTGGGGATTACTCATACCAGAAGTGATTTGCAAAACTGACAAAACTGATATAGTTCAACTTTTGTCTTTTTGGTAAAACGGCCACATCCCTAGTACCGGTAATTTCAAATTTTGAAGTTTGTTGATCAATCTTCATCATGTTAAGTATATACGGAACTAATGAATACAACCAGTAATTTCTTAAATGGTGGCTGAAATATCTAATTTATTAAAAATGATTGACCAAAGCTGCTAAAATTACTCAGGAGGGAGTTGAACCTAGACCGCAGGGTTCACGACCGTGTCAAGCACGATCACAAAGGGGTGACTACCCTCTGACGTGGGCCCAGGTGTCCTAACTCTACCGTACCGAGAAAAAAAATCCCCTTATAACAGAAACAAATTTAATCAAAATAATACTGTTTCATCGTGTTCATTGCCTGCCATTAATGCTTCTGTGAACAATTTTGGTGTCATGAAATGTACAATGTAGTCCGAAATTAAAAAAATTGTGGCATCCAGAAATTGGGCACAAAATCGGCCAAGTGTTCCATAATGTGGCGCACTTAACATTTAAGAATTTCTTTAAAGTTGATAAATTCTGATAAACCAAATATTATGTCTACTTACCAGTAAATACCCAACTAGAACTTTAAGTTTGTCAGAAACTAATGCGTTTTTTTTCGGGACGAGACTGTTTATGAAATTTCATTTTCTTTACAATCAAAGTGCGTCGCGTTATGGGCCGCACCACGTTAGAGTACATCAACAGTACGTAATAACAGTTATTACATAGCGATGACAAGACTGGTACTTAAGGCACTGTGTCATTATTATTCGTGCTCATTGGGCTCACATAACATTCAAATACCATCTCATTAGCTCCCTGGGAAATGTACAGCTCAATGCTGCTGTTTTCTGAGCAAAGCAGCTAATAATTACAACCATCTCCGCCCTCACAGGTATCCATTTTACTTCTGGGTGGAGAGAAGCAATGAGTGACAAAGTGCCCTGCTCAAGAGTACACTCACCCACAACCTGCAGTTTTACCCACAGACAACGAATTCAATGCTCCAGACCAGAAGGCCACGGCACTCCATGTACACATGCTCAAAACAACTACCATAGACTGTGTTTGACAAGGAAGGGCTGTAAATTAAGGGAAAATGAGCCCCTCAGAACATAAGCTACCATTACAGTCAGACCTGATCCTAGCATTAAATCTGAGATTGCTATTTGGGTGGCAAACAGCCTGCATCTTCCCCAATTTATCCACGCTGCCTTAGCCTCTTTCCCCTCCCAATTTACTGGATGTCAAACTACATGGTAACCTCCACCTCTACTTGATTCACTACGTACCTAAGACAAAGACTCAAGTCTAGACCTTCTACCTTAAGTCAACTAACTCTGAACTGCAAGAGAAAAACAACCTGCAGACTCCAATAATGAAACAGTCATGGAAGATAATCCTTGTTTGGGACGAGATTTATGGAGAGGGATGATGACTCTGGATTTTCCCAGAAGGGAGGAAATTTCATCAGGCTTTGGGCATCACAGTAAAAGGTTACTGCTGGTACACAAGGGTAGACACATATACAGGAGCTGAACATATAATGTGGTAGCACTTCATAGCAAAGATCTCAAAACACTTCGCAATTATTACGCCTGTTTATCAGGCCATGCGATCAGTTTTTGCAGCAGAGATCAGCGCATTGGGGTCTTTACCTTCACAGGTACCAATTTATACTCCTGGATGGAGAGGGGCAATTGTAGTAAAGTATCTTGCCGAAGAACACAAGCACTATGTTCCCCGTCAGGGTTCAAACCGCACGTACATCAACACCACATCGTTCCAAAAAACAATTGGCATCTTCCATTTTCATGACTACAAGTGTACAAAACTTTAAAGGCCTTTTTTTTGTACATAGATGTGAACTTTAAACCACCAATATACCGTAACTTGTCAACAGCATGTACGATTGAAGTGCAACAAACTCTATTTTGTAAAAGAGAATTTTCTTTCCTGCAGGTATTAAACCCTAAACCCTCAGTTGAATCTCCGCCCAGTTCCGTCTCATTTTGCCAAAACACACTCACAATAGGAGCCGACTGTAAACGGTGTTATAGTACCGGTACATCATGTACACCAAAATGAAATTGATATACCTGCAGCAGCAAGTGTTCGCATTCGCAACAAAATCTTATGAGTCATTTCCGCTCAAACACCATCAGTGTCTGGTAGGTGTTTCAGGTGTCACTCTTTCAAGTAACGTGCAAATTGTGGCAGGTTTTCCCTGGCTATTGCCCAAGACACAATGAGTGGTGTACCTCTTTATTTGTACAAATTTATTGAGGTGATTAACATGAAAAAATGAGGAGACAGAGGCAGAGGATTTGAAAAAACGAAAAACCAGCTTTGAGTGAAGCACGGGGATTTGAGAAGCGGGATATTATGGGCTTGAGAAAAGTAGAATATTTGCATAAATTTGGTAGACGATTACTATAGGGGCAGTTTTGGTTGCATCACTTTGTGCAGTAGCCAACTCACAAATGAGCTCATTGTGCAAACATGCCTTGTATTGACTCACAATATTTTGATACACTACTCGACTCACTGGAAGCAAATGACTCAACTCGACTCAAGACTCCCATCAAAAGACTCGACTTGACTCAAGTGAAGGCTACTAACACTAACAAAAAGTCCCAAAAGTAAAAGCAACAATTATGTAAAATGATTTATGGTGTAAATGTTGTGTTCACTTCGTGAATACCGTGCGGTACATGTAACGTGGCTGTGTATCGTTTTGTGGTTCTGCATGTACCCTGAAACCACACTTTTTACAATTTGTGGTTTCATCATGGACTTTGGGTGATTTCTTATAAAAAGTACCAACAAATTACTTTCTTTCTTATGTTTACTTTTTATTGTTCAAAATGTGTGAGACGCAAATATTAGACTCGACTATACACTGTGACTCGACTTGACCGAATGACACGACTCGACTCAAGTCACTTTTTAAAAATGATTTGATTGGGTCACAAAAAACAGTGACTCGTTACAACTCTCCACACTGCATGCATACTGCGAAGTTAACAATGTGTACAATGCTATGGCGTCTTCGTGGGAGCGACAGACGTCAACAATGCGATTTGGTCATCTCTCCAGCCCGTCCTTCTCCTTGTCAGGGGTACTTGCACACAGAGCAGATGCAAAGGGGAATAAAAACAAGAAGAGACGGAGAAGCCTCAAAATTGTCCAATATTCCATCCTTGCAAAAATGCACAAATAAGGCATTCTTGGTGCACATTTACGCACAGGCTATACTACTTGTGTGCAAGCTCTTCGGTCTAGAATCCTTGCGGGTGACCCTTGACTGTACCGGCTATATTTTAAACATGTTCCATTGGTAGACACTCCAGGAATGCCTGCAGCAACAACAAGACTGTGATTTATTACGCCGGATATATTTATCTATATGTCCCCTTCCTAAACTTCTAGAAAGAAAAATAACTGACTATTTAAAAATTTGTTGACACTGAATATGTTGAGAAGTGCATCATACATGTACTGTGAAGGCCTATAGCCCATGTTACAAATGCTTCAATTAGGTTTTTAATTTAATTATAAAAAGAAGAACTTTAGAAAAACTATTTTTGTGCAGCTTCCCAACTTAGGTCAATGCAATTTATAAAGGGGTAGCTAGTTCAATGTCGTTGATGTGTTCAATGTTATTTGAGAATTTGTGGACCAGATTTGATGAATGTCGTTGACTGTGAACGTTGCAGTCAAATTCTCTGAAGCGACAGTTTTGAAGTTTCTGACCCTGATAAACGCACTCTTCTGCTCTGAAGATGATGGTACTAGTGTATGTATGTATGTACAAGGGATAATATTTACCGATGAAACTGTCTGTCCAAGCACCACAAGCAATGTCACTTGAAACCGACATTAAACAGCCGATAAAGTTTACTGAATTATGGCTGCTGCGCCGTTGAAATGCATGATACATCCGGGTATTTTACTATCGTGTCGCCCACTTACAAGATGGCGGACGGGTTACAGGCGGCACGTCTGTGTAGCGCGTACAGTATAGTGAGTGCGCTTTCTAGTTTCTCTAATAAAACTATGGTTGAAATTAATCTCGGGGTTGACGCAGGGTTGGCGCAGCGCTGAACATGTTCAAGTGTGAAACACTGCATGTTTTCAACCCAGTGTGGACCCCGAGATTTGTCTTGTTTGAACTCAAACTTTTTCTGACGGCTCTCATTGATTTTGTACACGAATCTCAATCGAGGTCGTCCTCGATTCTAACCCTAGCCCCAATTCACCTTCGTATCGCCAGGCATGTGTCCTCCATTTACACCATAAACAAACGCATACATACATAGAAATTATTCAGAATTGTACTAGAAATCATTCATGTACATTGTATGTAACTAATATTGCAGACTGCTTCTAGAGAGTACAAAAATGCGTACATCTGCACATCTGCACAAGTTTCATCAAACTAGATTCCAGAAATCTTCCTCTCCCGTTAAAGTGAGCTGCTCATCACTGGATGACTGTCCATTGCCCCCCCCCCCCCCCCCCCCCTTTGAGTTATGGGTCCTCCGAGTGTTATTCTTGTGTTCCTTGGGTCATTGGTAGAGGTTAGGAAGCCAAGAGGGGAGAGGGTTCCCCAACAGAGCAACCCCATTCATCAAAAAAATTGCTGCTGGCAACATCCTCGAGATGATGTGACTGATCTGTTTATTTGTACACCTCTAGTACAGTATGAACACATGATTTTTTGTTGTCAAGCAGCTCATTAGAAATAGGAAGTATGGGTTCATGTACTTTAGTTGAACAATGATCATTCCAACAAAGTCACTAAAATAGGCTAATTCTGATACAATCTACCTTTGTAATTGCCAAAAAATGAAAATATTTTAACTGTTTTTTTTTTGAGGCAGCAGTTATGTTGTACATCTTAATTAAAACCTTTATACATAAATTTAAAAAAAGAACGGCAAATTTATCTAAAACTGGGAATTTCCTTGGTTTCATGGAAAAAAAGGGTATTTTGTTAGTGACTTTAAGGCCGGCCGTGGCTCCAACATCCACTTAAGGATCTTGATGGTCTGCGTTTGAGCGACCGATTAGCACAGCGTTCGTGGCTAAACCTTATGCCTTTACCCTGGTGACCTACTGTAATGCAAACTTAGGTTTGTTACTTTGTTTCAAGTTTATTTCCCAAATGCCAGCTGGCAATAATCAATTTGTTTTGCGAGTTAATGTTTCCAGTATGTTCCCCCTCCCATCCATAGCAACAGTTCATTGCCACCTGGAAACACCCATTCAAGTTATATCCTGGGTGACTGAACGCACCCCAACCGTACGCCATCACACACCCATTCCCCAACCCTATACCTCCGAACATTATCCTCCCCCCAGCGAGCGAAGGGTCTGTTCATAACCTATAACAAAATCCACGAAACAACAATCACGGTCATCTCATGTAAGATGATGTCACTTTTCTCGACTACACCCCTTTCCACAAACTGAGGTGCAAATTAAATGCAGATGAAAATTAATATGGGGCGAGGGATAAGGAATTATCTACGTACAGCATTCAAAAATAGAAAGAAGGGAATACATCAAACATTATTAATATTAGTAAGCAGTTAAGGAAGTATGTAATTTCAATGCTTTTTTTTTTAACAAGGGTGGGGTTACTGTACATCCTGATTTAAAATTTAATTTTGTTTAATTTGTATCATAAACAGACTGCGTGCATGCATTACAATACCGGTATTTTTTTTTAGGATTTTTGCTGCTTCAAAGATATACTATAACTTTGAGCAGGATTACCCTGAAACAGAAAGTATGGCTCTTTCTGTGCAAGTTGGAGCCCTGACGGTAATGAGGATCATTAGAGTTGATACGTGTGTCCTTAAGCAAGGCAATTAAACCACTATTGCTTCGTCCTTCGGATGGGACGTAAAGTTGTAGGTCCCGTGTGTTGTATAATTTATAATGTGTGTATATATCTTTCCCATTATAACATTATACAATTGTATAATGCACGTAAAAGAACCCAGAACACTAAGAGAAGGGGTTTGCCCCGGTGTTCCTGGCTGACACAGCCTCTTTCTACGGGTTTCTTCTGGCTTACGAGCTACAGTGCCTTGAGCACTTTTGAAGGATCCTTGGTTTCATTACCAGAAAATAATAATAATAATAATATAATAATAATAATACACGTACGGGATACATACTGTACATGTACATAATTATTATGCGGCTCAAAACGTCCCGCTGTTGTTTCATCTGGTACACTATCGGCAATTTACTTCTCATAACCAAGATGTATAATGTAATTAGAACGCAAAATAGTGTTTTTTGCCGCATACGAATCCCGTACAAATCTAATGGTCCTTTGACTTTTTAAAGGCTAACGCAGGAAGGTTGGGTGGTTGAGGTTTGTTGGAGCAATGGGAAATGTGGTGTACGTCGTCGCACGGAGAGAAATTATGTGGGGAATTTCCTCTCTGACTTATTGAGGAGATCGAGGAGGGGAGAGGGGTTTCAGGTTCAATATTTGGCACCTACCGTATAGCTGTTGCGTTTGGCATGTAGCTAGCCCACCCCTCAGGCTACCAAATCTCAAAGTACTTACAAAAAAACCGGAAGAGGTGGAAACTCTACTAAACAGTGGGCATCGCCGCTGTTGAAAAATCGTGCCTCCGGGCTAGTCCCCTTTTACACGCCTCACGGTCATCTAGGCTAAACATCCTGAAACATGCAACCCGCGTCAACGGACGGACGTGCACGTCTATACTGTCTGGAAGTTTGCTTGCGCTATTTGGTGTAGCCACTTTCTTTAGTCTTCTCTTTCAACTTTAGACTTTCTTTTAGTCCCGTCATTCTTGATGAGCTGAAGAAGTTATATTTAGGCAGTGGATATATTTGGCCGGCGCCACCGTTAGATTCATTTTAGCTAGGGAACTACACATGAGCAGCGAGTGTGTTTAACCAAAAAAAATATTGTCTGATTCGGTGCCTTTGTTGTCATTAAGACTTTCTATTTACAAGATGAGAATCGTACAAAATAATAATAATTATTAAACTGAAAATACAGTATAGCATTTTCAATGGTATCAACGATCTCGAAGCGCGCTTATTACCCCGTTCATCAGCCATGGGCCACGCGACAGCTGCTATCAGCTCTCAATCAGCCTCAACTCTCAGGTACCCATTTAAACTCCTAGGTCTAGAGAGGCAATTGTATAGTTAAGTGTCTTGCCCAAGAACACAAACCTCATGTTCCTGGTAGGGATCAAAACCCATGCATGCACCATGAGTTGACACCGTATGGGCCATGGCATTGAATGCAATTTGGGACTTCATTTTCCTTTAAATAGTTTTTGTTTTAATTATCCAGAATGATGAATCAGAAATTTAAGAAAATTGTTATTATCTGTTTAAATTAGGATTTGATTTAAAACAGTGAAGTTTGGAGAAAAAATTCCCGAAAAAAACAACACGGGGTTGAACCTGTACGATGCAGCATCGACGATACCACTTAGCATGTTAGTGTTGTACTGGCTTGACAGGAGAGACAATTTTGGTTATGAGTTGGCCTGGATAAATATATGTGTGTAAGAAGGCAGATCTTAAGAAGGTACCATACAATCTGCCGGTCTAATGTTTTCTAAAAGAAAACCGGAGCCGGCTAAACGAATTAAATACCCACCATCTTAAAATATGTGGATCAACCATGCCTTGATCAACCTAGAAACGTTAACTGATACACCTGTTATTTACCTGTACAATAAGCTAAGGTAAATCAAGATGTCTTGTTAAGATACCCATGTCGACCAAGTCAACTCAGGCAGCCTCGCGGGAATTGACTTTAATCTGCCCGTAGCCCTCCTCTGTTCCAGATAAAATCTGCTGTTTGAAGTTGAGAAAAACTTAAATTCTGCTAAAAACTGCTCTTTGACTGGTACGACCTGAAATGTACAAATCAAGTAAATTAAGAGGGCTTGATATTTACGGTAAAACACAACCAGATCTTCTTTAGAGGAAAAACAAAAGTAGTACAATAAACAAACATGAGGGGGGCACACAAGCATGCCAGGTTGGGAAGAGAAACACAAAGGAGGGATTAAGGGAATGGAGTGAAAGAATCAACAAAGAACAGATTAAACCAAGAAGGAATGGCAATGGGTTTCAACACTTTGGGTCAGGGATTGAATAAAGATTGGATAAAGCTGAGATTGAGAAGAACCGACTCATCTTCCCAAATGCGTTATCATCAACCCTCCAGGCCTACATGACTCGATGCACATCTATCAGCATGAAACTATGGCTTCCATGCCTGCTATATGAAGATTGTCACTTTACCAAGTGTACTTCCTGATTTTGGGACCAATTCCAACTTTCCATATAGTCAACATACTCGTACATATGTAGTTCCTTTTATTTTCTAATTTTGACAATTTCCAAGAAACACAAGGTTATTAAAAAAATTTAAAAAATAGCATCCTTAGTAACCAGGGTCATGTGACAATGGGACTTGATGTATAATATTTCAAGGGCAGAGTTCTGAAGTTCTTTTGGTGCCATACATATTTTGCGTACCTGTATGTCAAAAAAAAGATGATTCAGGTATTAAACATACTTCAGTAACTCTGCAAGCAATAATAGACAACTTAAATTAATTGATTTAAAAGAAATAAAAAATCGATGTCAAAATGGCAGCTATTAATATGTTGATAAAATAATGTTTATTTAGAAAAAAACCAACATATGAATCAAGTTCAACACAGAATGAGAATAAATAATTTTCTATGAATTTTAGCATTTCATTTAATATTAAGAAGCTTTCCCAATTGAAATTTCTGAAGAAAAAAATAATGGTAAACACAATGTTTTTGACAGCAAGTTCCAAACAAAATTACTGCTCTATGGTAATCCATCATTCACATCCGATTTATCCTAATTTTATTTTGGCACAATATTTCAATCACAAGCCCGCTAACCGTAGCTGAGAGCTAATAATTATAGCAATTAGTTCTGCAATTTAGTCACTCCAAGCGCAAGTATTAAACTAAATACTATGGGCAAGCATTGAAACAGAATCCTATGGGGCCACATACCGGTAGTACTCTTTCACCCCCTTAAAACTTGGTAAGTGTTTAGTCATACCATAGAGAAAGGTTCCTTTCTCTATGGTCATACCATTACAAAACCAAGCCCAATTAATCTAATGCATTTTTTGGGGGGGTTATTAGCACCTGAGTTTGTTTAACCCACGGTATCAATTGTGACCTGTTCCAACGAAACCCGGACAAAGTCGACTTTTTAGTTTTTCAGATTTTGCTTTTTTCAAATTCTCTAGGTTCTCAGCTTTAAAATGATGTATCATTTACAATGTACCTCCACCCTATCTTCCCTGGGGTCTGGATTTAGTGATAAAACCCTGACAACCTAATTATGAGATAAACAGCTTTGAAGTTCAGAAAAGCGTATTATTTCTATACACAAATGTTTCACAAAATTGACAAAAAACACACTTCTGGTAGACGGATTTTGTTCAAATTTGAGAAGATTGTAGATTAATAGTGAGTGACTTAGGAAAACCTAAAACCCCCAAATGGTAAAATCCATCCACAAATGACTTCAAGAGTACATTGTGACAAAACAAATTGTGCGACTTTGTCCGGGTTTCGTTGGAACAGGTCACAATTACACTAATGGGCTTACCCAATTGCAGTCACTTCACCACATCTATTGTTATGCCAGGAAAGCATTGTGTCCTGAGAAGCTACAGTTACGTAATGCATTGGAGTTAGGTGAACCTCAGAAACCGAGGTTCAAGAAAATGCATTCAGATTGGGCCTCTGTTCTGTAATCAATTCCATCTGACACATTCAAAGTTGCGAGGTGCAGAGTCTGCCCTTAGGTAAACATGTTTAACAACACAAAAAAGCTGAACTTTTACTGCATTATGATATTTTCTTGTTGTTTACATAACGATTGATACAACCCAATTTGATACCATGTAATTCCTGCAGACAGTTGATAGTCCCTGCCCACTCACAACCAGCCACCCAAACGACTACCATGATTCAGAAACACCCTCATCTTCATTAAATTGGCCGTTTAGTGGACCTGTTTTCTCCCTACGGGCGACTACAGGCAGTATCCAGTGTATGGAGTGATCCCCCACCATCCAGCAATCGTTCTCCAACCTGGCCAAGTCAGCTAAATTGATTCCTAACGAAGATTAGGGTACAACTCTGAGATGATGCATGGGAATCCCCTGTTGGATACCAAGTCTATAGGCTGACACGTTTCAACCATGGGTACATACACCCTGGTTGTATGTTGACGGATTTTCTTCTCCTTAAGGCCCCCAAACCTGGAGAACTTTCACAAGATATGACTCAGTGCCGTCTGGCACACAGATGAACAGCAGACAGTTGGACCAGGATCGTAAAAATGATAATGATGAAGTGTGCCAGTTCACCTTCAAGATTTGGAAAATACGCCCAGAGATATCATCATTTTAGGCATACTGCTTTAAAGGTAGGATACACCATTTGCAGATATTCAAACAATTTACTACCAATTTATTAAGAAATATCTTACTTATTTGAAAGTCAATAATGATTCTAGGCATTTAGCAAAATGGTTGCACTATATATCTTGTAATTCTCCTTTTTTGTGCTTTTTTTCTCGGCATTCATGATTGTAAACCTTTGGACAGGTCAGTTAAACGATACAAAAAACAATGCCCTAAATCCACCCATTCCTGATAATTCAAGTAATTACCAATGGTGTATCCTACCTTTAAAGGCACTGTTGGTATGGTACGGTACATGGTATATGAACTATTTGCAAATATCCAAAAACCAAACTACTGAATTATTATGAAATACCTTACTTGTCTGTACCTTAAAGTGAATAAAAGACTTTGAAATCACAGCATCTTGTTTGCTGTGGTTAGGCCCTATTAGTGGTTAAAAGTGTTATTTTATATCAATTTCCAATGAAATTTGACATTTTTGTACGACCTCTGCCCATGCATACCATCTGTCCCATATGGGGGAAGTATTAGGGGGAAGTATTAGGTACAAGCACACCTGCGTAATACCCCTCCTGGGAGATCAACCCCATCAATCTTAGGCTTACATTGTATGAACACCATGCAAGCCAGTCAGATTTAAGGGGGGGGGGGTATTTTATTTTTCAGATAGCCTACATGTACAATATAATACACAAGAGTATTGATGGAAATTAGAGTGAAATAGAACAAAAGTACATCATAACATCTAACTCATGAACAATTCTCACTGAAGCAAAAATCATTACCTTTTCCTAAACCATAACCACTTACGGTTAAAACTTTCTTAACTGCAGCTTTATCACTATCCCCTCCCCCCCCCCCCCCCCCCCCACCTCCCCACCTCCCCAACTCCCAAACAATATATTTTTTTTTAAAGAGAACAAAAATGAAAAGACCCTAAAAAAACATTTCAATAACCCAACTCGCTGATGTCAAAGCAAGAACTCTTTTTTTACATCGTCTCTGAGATGCTAATCCTGCCCGTTTCCGGAAGACTAACGCCAACTGACAAGTAAATCTCTTCCTTTAAAAGCCATTCTACATCCTCTGTAAAGCCAATCATTTCCTTCCCCTAGTTAACAATCTTAGTTTGTTTATCTCTTTTTTTCTTCTTGCCTTTGGTTCCTGTAATCCCTTGTCTGCCATTGTCAGTAAATCCCTTGGTTCCTAAACATTGGTTTTTGGAAGTTTATTCACTTCTACAAATCTTCACCCCCAATGGTATCTGTCTGTGGTCATTCTTATAAGCTGTACACAAACTGTAGGCCTGTCACAACAGACGGCGATCGCGAATATTTTTAAAAATAAAATTCAATTTTATGGAACAATTACAGGATATCTAGCGCAATCATTTTGCTGGATGCCTACAATCATTATTTACTTTTAAATAAGTAAAGTATTTCCCAATAACTTGGTTGTAATTTATTTCTCATATCTGCAACTGATGTATCCTACCTTTAAAAATTTCCAAAATATTCCACACCCAAATATGGATGTTACATAAAATATCTGAATCAAATAGGATAATACTTTAAAAGATATGAATGAATGTGACCATGATGTGACACACCATATCCCAACTCAATGGAATGACCCTTATTTGTCAATGAATGCATAAGACCCATCAAACACCATCAATCTCTGCCCAACCTTATGCCTTCTCTCTCATTGAAGAAGCACAACAGAGATTATCTCCATTTATCATTCCCTCCTACATTGTATCTTCTAATCCCCTAATCCCTTTTGAGGCACTTAAGGCTGTCATCCTGAGGGTCTTACCTTGCTAAAGAACTACTCCTCCCCCTGTTTTTTTGTTCTGGGATCTAACTTCTTGCCTTTGTTGACATCTTTCTCTCCCCAGAGATTGAGAATTCAGCCTAAATCCAAAATCCTATTCACAAGAGAACTAATAGAATTTCATTTCAGCTAAAACCAACGCATGAGGTTGTCTTTAATCTCACAGTAATGAATGTGCACTTTCTTGTCGCAAAGAAGCATTGGGAAAACAGTCACGGCCTTCCTGTGAATATGTTGGCGATTGTTCCCCCAAAGTAGGTAAATTCCGACCATGATCAATGGGGCATTCACCCATGTCCCAGGAAGGTTTTATCTGCAGAAAAACTATACAACTGAGAGATTAAAGATTCAAGGTCTTTATGTCTACTTCTAACCCCTATTGCAAATTTCATTTTTTAGGTGTTAGAATTTGATAACTTCTAACAAGATTGGGGCAATAGTCACCTCTGGACCAGTAACCAAATTAAAATGGAGGATCTTGGAGAATTGACTAGGCTGTATCCAATTTTACATAGCGGCAGTTGGAGGATTTTGTTGCAGGATTGAGAGTGCATCTTAGTAAAAATACCTCCAACAGAATCCTCCGATCCCACGAAGCCTTACAAGTGACATTTAAAACAATAATTTACGATTTCCATTTAAAACGAAACAGCAACACGTCCAAGTGGTCCAACAGTTGCCCACCAAATGGAATTTTGAGGTGCGTATCCGTAAACCGCTCCCTTATTTTACGTATGTGGGCGAGACCCCTTGCGATGACCTAATCATTTGACCTTTTGTCGTAACATTGAATCAATGCGTATGTTTAATGTCATATTTGAGATCTTTTGACGGAACAATTATGATTAATAGAGGCCAGCTATTAAGATTTATTGCGCCTACCACGCATTTTATTAATGTGTTAAATTCACTTTCATGCACTGTAATACAAACATTTATAAATGTAATAAATCAGTTCTGTACATAAAAAACATTTCTTTTGTGTCACTATGTATTTTTTGGTAGCCTGTTTACTTTCACATTTTTTTAAGTCATGCTTTTTTTATAAATATACTTTTACAAATCAATTCAGAGCATAATATTTGTACTTGATATAATTGTGTTTTATACAACACAGGAAGCAGTAAAAATCAAAATCAAGAAAATTTACAATTATTTTAGCCACACCTGAATATGTTAGAATATATCCAGAATATGTTAACAGTGAACAAATAACTACAGTACCGGTAATGTTTGTGAGTACAATGGTAAGAATAATTATATTCTTCAGTGACAGAATGGAATTATATACAACACGATGTGAATAAATCTCTGTCATCTGATTGGTCAGTGCCACCAAAAATGTAACCGTGCAAAGGAACTATGGAATAAACTATTTTTGCAGTGGGGCAGCCCAGTGCATTACGATGACTAATCGTAGAAAGAGCTTGCGACTGGTCGCAGAGGTCGTGGGTGATCACAAAGCAAAATCAGTCGCAGCAAGGTCGATGTTCAAAACTTCTGACTTGCGATTCAAAAATCCTAAGAGGTCGCAGACAGGTCTTACGTAGTCCTCCCACCAGTCGCGCATGGTCGCACCACCAGTTGTGGATACAGAGACACATTGATGATTGCCCACATTGGCTTTTGAAGGACTTTACATGTACTTAATTTTGTAACGAATGACAGAGTAAACAAAATCACTTTTACTGCCAAAAGTGAGCTGTCTGAATCAAGGCAACTTTATTTTAACAGTAAAAAGTGACAAATTCAGAAGGGACTGGTGGGTGGCCATAGGCGCATGACTATAGGTAAATAATACCCTGGTAGATCCATAAAGCCATACTCAAAACGTCCCTGCGAGCAAACTACACAAAGACTCGAACACCGTCTTCCGTGGCACTCCCAGTCTCCAAAACAATATGAGTCACGCATGATGCTGCTCTCGTACACGCAAAGCTGGATCAACACTTTTCAGGATCTGTGAATAACCTAATTTAGAGAAACATGGGCGTGAAAACTGCAGACTTTTTTTGATCGACCCAGCTTTTTTATGCACTTAACCAGTTCGCGTCAGATGTCGTGTATACTGTACATGCAAAACAATTCCGGATAATAGATAAACACATAACGAGCAATGCCAAAAATATCTGTCAGCAACCGACTTGCAGCGGAGCCAGGCCGGAAATATCAAGGTGTGCTAGCCACAGATGCCTGCCTGAACCCGTCTCGGATAGAGATTCGTGAAAAACAATCCTGCGCAAGGGCCCGGTCAATGTAAAAATACCAGCGCGAACTGGTTAGGAAGACGAATCCAAAATCTTATCGATGTTTGGCACACTGCTTACACACCTAGTGGTGCATACTCGTTAGAATTTCAAGAGTATAGTGTCTAAAGATGTCTGCATCTTGCTATTAAAATGACCCTTCTGTAATTCTCCAAATCATCCAAGCCAATTTTGAAGAATCTAAAATGATATCAAAAGAAATGTTAATACCGATCAGGGTTTGAATAAAGACTTTTTAGGTTGTTTTCTAGATGTAATTGCAGTAACTGCGTCTGCATCAAGAATAAAGATTGCTTGTTCAAAACGAGTTTCTTAAGACCATCAGTTATTAATCAGCCAAAGAAAATTTACAGTGGCATTTACAGAAGTCAAAACATGATTCATCAATGACAATTAGTTTTCCCATGGAGGAATAAGGTTTTCCCAAAGAGCTCTGCTCAAGGAATACCTGGTCTGTTTGTGCAATATGCCAAGAATTACAGCTATGTAGGTGCAGCAGCTATGGGTTCGGTGTCAACGGAAGGGCTCTGAATCTAGAGGAGTGATTTATGGTTGCCTCCCCCTGCATCTTAGCTGGGCCTACCATCAGTGGACAAGGACAAGGCTGCCCATGAAATATTGGCCCGGCCCTGCCATCTCAAGATTCTTCCTTCTAAAATTACACAGGAACCAATAAATCTTTGGGCAGTTTTACAAGAGAAATCCTTGAAGCTATACAACCATTGATGACAAATGTTGCTGTTGTGAGCAGTTAGAAATCAAACCGGTGAAATCCATCTCAAGCCCTTTCTTTTGAGAGCGGCCTATCACAAGCCCAAAGGGATAGAAAAGGAATTCTAAGAAAAAAAACAAGTTAATAATTATACATCTAGTAGTGGGAGAAATCGGAGAATTCAAAATCTGGTTATCCTAATTGTTTTTGAACCGAATACCGATTATTTGATTTCACCAGAAGTTCTCATCCAGCTCACAATCATACCAGCAAAAAGTGATGAGTGAGGTGCCACAAGAAATGCCCTCTCAATGACTGGTTATAGTTGGGAGGATTCAGTGACCACTGGGTCTTTACAAAAACACCCCAGAGCTGTGATGTGGGGAAACATTTATGAGAACTCACTAATAAGTCAAATGGGCAGGCTAACAATGAAACCACTAGTACAATTGGAAGATGTCACAATTGTCTTCTTCAGCCTGTGTCAAACATTAATGGAAGACTAAACTTTTTGGGGTTGGTTTCGAATATTCAATTTTCTAAATCGAAACCGAATAGTGGAATTAAAACCGAATATTACAAAATTTGGTTTTAATCCCAGCATAATGATAATACACCATTTGCAAACATAAAAATCTACTGAATTAAAGTTGGTGTGTTCTGGTAGTTTGGGTGTGGCACCCTGAAAAATAGATTTTCCAGTTGAATTGATAAGTGTCTAGCATTGTTAGAGGACCCTTTTTGACACCTCCCCTCTCCTTTCAATAACCATGGCAGAAATACTAGACTTGATCTTATCCCTTTCTAACCCACATTAGGGGATGTGTGAGGGGAGCATTTCACAGGTGGGTATTCGCATGTCATTGAATGATGATATTTATGTGAGGTTTAACCCCCAAGGATAAACAGGTAATAGACACAAGTGTTATTACACATTACCATCTGGCATTAAAAACCACACATCTATTTTTGTTTCTTTTAACCATTTAAAATGATGGATGAATGCTCCAAATTGGGAAGATCAAAACCAACAAGTATTTCCCGCAAAAGGTGCACACTCAAATAAACTATTAAAACTAACTAACTGAAAAGATGCAATCCTATATTTTTCACAGCGGATACAATTGCAACGCACCACACTATTTATCATGCAATATGAAACTTATTTATTTGTTCAACGATGTACCAAGGAATTCATTCTTCATTCTGGAGGGGGGGGGGGGGGGGGGCAAAGTTTGTGTCTATGTTTTTAAAAAAACACCTAGTCCACCTGGATACATGTATTTTAGGTTTTTTTCTGAGAATGCGTCCAAACTTCTTGAGGTGTGATGTTAGTTTTAGTTGCAAGACGTCTTAATCATGATATGCTACCGGTAGCTCCTAGGCTGTTATTGCAGGCGCCCTCTAACTACATGTAACGCTGTATAGAACACGCCATGACCTTCAAATAGAACGTCTTGGCCAACTCAAAAAATTCCTCAAAAAATTCCGAGCAGAATTGTGTTGCATTTGAATGCGCGTGTGACTTGCGCGCATAATTACGCGACGTATTAACAGAAACTGGACTAATAAGTCAGCGATTAACTTTAACATTCACTTACTTGTCTTCAACCTGCTAGGTCCAATCACAGCAGTCACGTTACTGATGGGGCAATTCCACCTCATGTCCTTGAAGCTGCGTTTGCACTCTCCGATACCTGCGAGTATGCCTTCCGTCAGGCTGGGGATAAGGTCTGGGTAAAACTCGCACAGTCTGCGTTGGCGCATACTGAGCCACTTCTGTGAATGGCAGTAGCGCTTCGTCTCCGGTGATTGCCAGTCTCCGAGGCCATGGGCTCCTGGTAATGATGTGCGGACTAACGATAGAGACCTTCAGTAAAACAATATTGGGGAAAATATAAGTTTAATTTTTTTTACTTTCTATAACTAAATTTTACATGCAGTCACTTGATTCTAGCCGAGCCCAAGCCTAGCGGCATTGTTAATTGCGACTGAATTCCTCCAAATGATGTAGGGTCAAATTCTCAGTTTTTGTTTTTTTCATGTACAGTGGAAAGCATATAATCTTGCTCTTCACTGAATTAAGTTGACAACCGACAAAGATGTTATTTAGGTGAAAGTTATCAAATCAATTATTAAATTTATTTACACATAATAAGACATTGATGTGCACTTGCATTTTCTACTGCAATTAATTGTTTAAAATTCCGAAAATTGATGTCAATAGATTTAAGATTAACTGTAGTCTGCTTTCTGTGGAAAACTTAATTTTGGAATGAGAAAAAAACACCCTTGACTCTAATTGATAAAAACTAAGTAGGACCCTAAAGTTACACTACTACACAATCGCCCCGTACCTGACAAGGTTTACACCCCATCCCCATACAATTTTTGTTGTACCCTATTCGTGGTGCAGCCCCCACCCCCCCCCCCCCCCCCCCTTTTCCCCTCCTCCCCCTTTTCCCCTCCTCTTCCTCCTCTTCCTCCTCCTCCTCCTCCTATAACGTGGTGCACTTTGTTTTTTGGCCTGTAGTCCCTAAAATTTGGGTGATCCTGAACATTTTAGAATTTTAGAGTGTTCTGAGTTTGAGATTAGTGAGATTTCAGTTTACACACAAACCCTATGGGTTGTCCCCATAACGCTATGCCTATGTACCAAAAGAAAGTGTGTGCGCGCGCGATTGAAACAGCATAATTATTGGGACGAAAACCATGGAATTCTTTGACGAAAAACAAAGCTCACTGACAAATGTTAATTTATTAATCTACTTCAGCATGACAGTGCTGTCTCAATGATGAAAGCACGTTGAATAATATAGTATTACTACTCGACGTTTCGATTTTCTGAAACTCCCCAACCTTTCTCGTGGCTCCTGTTAGGAGATTCCAAGAGTGAAAAGATTGAGCTCGATGCGCCACGTGGCCACGACCAGACCATGACCTGGGGCCAATTTCATAGAGCTGCTTAAGCAAAATTCTTTGCTTAAGCACAAAAACCCTTGCATAATAAATCAGGTAAGGAGCTAGAATTCCATGCGATTGTTATGCTAAGCTAACAACAGCCAAGTATTGATCACAAATAATATACATCACATGGAGTTGTGGCTGGTAAGCTGGTTTTACTAAGCAAGAATGTTTTGTGCTTAAGCGGTTTTTATGCTTAAGCAGCTCTATGAAATTGGCCATGCCACAACACATAGACCGTTTTCTAAACCCAAGCTTCGTCTTCAATCGGGCTTCATTCATGCAGTTTAGCAATGGGCTGGAGCCAGGTGATACCCAAACCAGGGGCTTGGAAAACGGCCATAATTTGACTTTTCACTTGTCTCACGCTAAAAAAAATAACACAGCTTTGAAAACAATGACTTATCAAGCCCTTTAAATAAGTTACATAACTCATTCTAAGAACAAGGACAAGGTTTCCAAACGACGAGCCTGTTAAATGTCTTTAACCAGGAGGACTGTTCCATCTCAAAAACAGTTTACACATAGAGGCACCAAACATCTGCTCAATAACTGACAGGTTTGAAGTATTCCGACTGTGCCCCAACAAAGACAAACAAAAGACCGTAAATTATTGCTACATGTTGATGTATACATGTTTTTATGCCCTCGCAAAAATTAACCAAAACACACATCCAGCCTCACTCGACTTTCTTTTATTCAACGTTGCAGGTCCTACAGTATTACCCAATCGTGTACTTAATAGATACTTTTATGGCGAACCTTGGAACCTACGGGTGTAAATATTTCAACTAAATCTCACGGGTTGCATAGCTGTTTTTACTGCCTTGGTTTGTAAAATTACCCCGCATAACACAGATCGATTTTTGATAGAATGGGGGTCGGGGATAGACGATTTGCCCTTTCACCGATGCAATAAAAGCCCTATGCAAAGATCGTATGGTTGAGTCAATTCGTCACCGACACCACGAACTGACACCCAGTGGTCGCCGTTACAAAAATAAAATTCGGAGAAAAACGCTTTTAAAGGTTTGACACGAGTTTACTTAGTCAACAAATCCGTCTACTTGAGGGATTTTGGTATCATTAAACGTAACAATTCGTTAACTGCTGAAACACAATTTTTATATTGTGAAAATATGGTTAGTTAATTAATAATTAAATGATTAAGACGGGTGCCAGTTCGTGAAAACGAAAACTGTCGCGTTTTCGGAGAGTGCGCGCATACATTGCAGTGAGTGAGTGCCAGTTCGTGAAAACGAAAATTGACGCGTTTGCGGGGAGTGCGCGCACACAGTGCCGGGTGCCAGTTCGTGAAAACGAAAACTGTCGCGTTTTCGGGGAGTGCGCGCACACAGTGCTCGGGTGCCGCCGTGTTGACAACATCGAGTTCTATTTATTTCGTAGACAAACGTGATACGTATACACGGCGTGATACAACATTGCCCTGGGTACGTTGTATAGACAGTGCCAGTTCGTGAAATCTTTTTCACAGCGCGCCTCCGCAATTTCGTTTTCACGAACTGACACTGAGTGCAGTGTCACTTCGTGGAACCGAAAAACGACAGAATGGACTAATTTCTGCAAAACTCCCCAATAAAAATTAGCAAATTAACATGATTTAAGAAAAAACAATTTCGCCATGTTATACTTCATGGCACAAAATGATATATTCAGCAATAAAAACAATTTCGAATTTTTTGAATTTTTTGTACACATGTGATGCAGAGGGTGCCAGTTCGTGGTGTCGGTGACGATTTTTTGTGGGTTCTTCTTTGTAAAGAAAAAAAAAACCAAAACCAAAACCCGGACAACACCTCCACCACCCAAAGCCCAAACTGCCTCGGATAGAATTCGTCACCGTTTTCACGAAGAGGCAAATTGAGCCTTTCACGGTCTGAACAAACTTTCGAGATAATCGCTTGTAAAGTTTGTCCTTTTTTCGTTTGGCAGTTTGAAACATAAATATTCATAGAATATACAAGATTAAGGTATCATGGGAAAGAAGAGATTTCAATCTTCTTAAATATAGCAAACGTTAAGAAAAATAGGTGATTAGTTTTGCAGAATTAATCAATTAATAGAATTGCCTCTTCGTGAAAACGAAAAAAACGATACATTAGCAAATTCGCCCGTGGCTGTGAGAGTCAGAATGTATACATTTCCCCATTGCGCCCCCAATTTGTCTCTTCGTGAAAACGATAAAAGCCACTTCGCGACCAATTCGCCCAATTCGCCTCTTCGTGAAAACGCTAAAGTGACTAAGCGCACCAAAGTGCCGTTCATAAACACGTTGAAGTCAACGCTATTTCGAATTTGCCTCTTCGTGAAAACGCTAAAAGCCACTTCGCGACCAGTTCGCCCAATTCGCCTCTTCGTGAAAACGCTAAAGTGACTACGCGCACCAAAGTGCCCTTCATAAACACGTTGAAGTCAACGCTATTTCGAATTTGCCTCTTCGTGAAAACGCAAAAGGGCACTTGAGGACCAATTCGCCCATTAGTTAATTAGGTTAATTGTGATTTTAATGATTTTGTGGATGTATAACTTCACCAGGTTGTAGAAATTGCAATATTTAATCGTTTTCATCAAAAAAAATAATTTCGATAAATAGACGATTTTTCATGAAATTCGCCTCTTCGTGAAAACGGTGACGAGATGGATGGAGCGTTCTGGATGCAGATTGCTGGATGATACATTACCGGGGCGCCATTTTTAGCTGTTCCCGATTTTAATTGCTTTTGTTTTCGTTAAGATTTCTTTAATCCTTTTTTTCCTCCGATCCTTGATTTCCCCCTTTTTTTCCAGACTCCTCCTTCGGATTTGTACAGTTTTTTTCTCGACCCAGGCACTTTGGCACTTTGGTGAATCTGATACTGATATAGAGGCCAGACTTGGCACAAACGTATAACTTTTTGTCACGATGACGTCATCTGGTGTCATGTGACGTCACATTAAAGGTAAATATTTTGTGGCCATACATCTAGGTATGTTGGGATGTAATGTAAATTTTGAGGTGACGTTATGATGATGTCATCATGTGATTTATTATGATTTGGGGGTCTAGGCATATTTCATCAACAGAACATAATAAATTCGAAATTCTTTTTGTACTAGGTTTCATATAGGTGAAAAGACGACGAAGGTCAAAATTGGACGTGCCTCCCAATCTATGTTTAGTGAGCAATTATCTACATGCATGTCAATTTTTGTGCTTTTATCACTAAAACCTCAATGAACTGTTACTGTTTGCTACGGTCTAGTCCAGAGTTTTACAGGTATGCGAAGGCCGGGTAAAGATGAACACAACATACAATGTCAGTGGATTCCACCACTGCTTCTTAGTTTTATGGTTAACAACAATTGAATCATAGCATGATGCCAGAACCGTAAACACGGTCGATAAACCAGCACCAAAACAAGCCAGAATATCCCCCGGAATAACCATCGTAAATTATGAGTTCCGAGGGAAGGGCACCAAGCTTGATTTGGGGCCAATGTCCCCAAGGCGAGCCGGGGAAGCTGTATTGCATGATCGGTATTATTTTATGGGCGGTGGGTACGTCCGGCGTATAATAATTTCGCAACAGTAATAATAGGGTGGTCATGAAAAACTGGTATACAATATTTAGATGGAGCTGACAACTGGAATGACATTTTTGCATGGATTTACGATCGGATTGGCGAATAAGTCACTTGTGTGTTTGTAAAGCTTGATGACATGTGGTCCAATGAGAACTTGCAAGTAGTTAGTACAAACACGAAGAGAGGGTAAAGAACGGTACGGTAATTGTTGTTATAAACACAGGAAGTTTGGTTTGTGGATATCGGATGAGGATATATTCAACTTTAACATTTAAACAAAGTAAGCGCTGAAGTCAATCACGATATTGAGTTGTTGTCATGAAATTGAAAGTGCAAGATCGGAAATGAAACTATATAACATTTAGTATAGCTGGTCCAGGAATGTATATCTACTACAGTTTTAGAAAATAGGCAGTTATATTGCATGGTATCTAACAGCAAGCTTTATTGTGTACGCGCGCCGATATGCGCTTGGCGATTTCGTTTTTGGAAGATTTCCAGTGGATGGCCACTATATTGTATGTTGGGGACTCGACTATGTTCTCCTCACTCACGTCAGACGATCCTGATGACGGATTATCCATTTTCTGTCTCGGAGCGCTGTCAAAATAAGCCCGTCTTCTCCTGGCCGTGCCGCGTGCCGCCTCTCTGCCCTGTTGTTATGTGCTATTAATTGCCGCATACGCGTATTAAATCTAATGGTCCTACGGTTTTGACGATTTCCTCGTTCATTCAATAAAGTCTCTGGACAATATACTATATCACTATTTATACTACATGTATTACGATACTACATGTATTACTATATTAAACTGAGGACCAACATTACTAGGGGGGTGTACATGCCTAGTTTCCCCAAATAGAAGTTATGAGGTTATGTAGGCCTACTTGGTTAAGTGCCCAGACTCTGAAAGGAATTGCTTTCTGGTAAATTTAGATGGAATTATTTTGAACCCGAACGTCGCTCCAGTTTACAATGACGAGACGAGATCGTTTTTAAAATGGAGGTGATAATTTAAAATTACATATTTTTTACGAATATTCCTATTATGAACAGTTTTCCCCATCAGAAGAACAAAGATATCTGTTATTAAATCGCCCTCGCCGGTTGAAAACTATAAAGCATTGAGAATAGAACCCCGTTTATACAAGTATAAACCGTTGCAAAAAGTTGGGGGGAAAAAATATTAGGTGAATTCAACGTCATTTCTGGAAAATTAAATTTGGACTCCGACAAGCGCTGGCCTGGGGCAGATCAATCGGGTCTCATACGGTGGGGTGTTTTGCTTCTAAACCGGCGCCCCGTTGTCTGAGCAGAATCGGCCGGTTCACTTTTATCGGTGGACATTGTCGGTGTTTAAAATGCCTAATAAAAGAGCTGGGAAACAATGCCAGCCCAGGGCATGCATACGAGAATTTGAGGGATTAGCGGTAGTCTTTTGAAGGGAAACAGTTGACTTTTTGTCCTCCCCCGGTTTAACAGTTGCATGTCTATATACATGTACATAACAAATAAATCCTTTTTTTACAATAAGAGTACGTGAATGAATGCGTGGTCGTTCAATTGCATTTGCTATGAGACATGGTGTACGCAATGGGTGCGGGCCATTACCCTAGTAAAATCCGCCCGAATTGCCCACGCCGGCCAAACACGATTTGCGGTACATGTACTGTCAATTTTTGTCACAATATATACTTTTGTGACGCTTGCACTTGACGGTTTTTAGTAAAAATGAAGGAAATTTGGGAAGATATACGGCACCCGAAAGTCAATGTATTCATTGTAGTTGAAGGTTCGCTTTTCAAAGTCGGGACGGGCTTCAATTTCATAACTGCTTTTGGAGGTGTCCAATTAAATCACTCGAAGATCATCGGTTAACCCACCAACAATAATTTTGAAACATAGGGCAAATCAAGCTTGAATTTGATGTATGTGTTGAACACCTGAGTATTTCTCCGATAAATGAACACATTTGAACTCCGCGGCAAATTTCGCAGCGAACTTTATTCGCATTCGCGTGAAATATGAACTGATCTTATAGGATCTTTAGTTTAAACGGGCGAAGACAAACCAGCCGAAAGTATGCCCCGACCATAGCATTGCATACGGATTAAGGCTCGCCGGTAATTTCAAGCAATTTCAATTGTCAAGCAGCCAGTCCTTTCACTATGGTGAGAAAGAAACCGACAAGGTCAGTCGGCTAAGGGACATAAAGGAATGTTGCATCGGATGAACATCATACAAGAGCTTAATAAATAAGTATCTTATTGGGATCTCCATTCTCCAACAGTACCGCATTATTTTGAAGATGTTTTGGGAGCCTGAGAATTCTTTGCTCGATCTCGCGGATAAATGATCGGTACCCATGAGATGATTTCGATCGCAAACGTTTTGCAATGGACTACGAGGAACCCCTTCCTTTTTTTTAATTTTTTTTATTTGGGGTGGGGGAGGGCTTCGTATCGGTGCAAATACACGGCAGCCAAATTGCCAATCCGCCAAATTGCCTAATCCGCCTTTAATCCGCACGACGTTCACAATAACGTTGACTATGATTGGCTGATGGTGAACGGGGTCGCATACAATGCACCTCAGACTATGATTGTGTTGCCTTTCCCTCCCCCTCCCCGCCCCCAGGAAAAAAAGCCGTTCAATAAATATTTGCTAAAATAAAAGTCAAGTCAAAATGTACCCAACCTGGGCGAGTTTGTATTTTTTCATCACGATAATTTGTATAAGTTCCACCGAAATTCTCGAAAGAATGAGACCGAGAACATGAAGGCATGGCACAAATCAAATCACTTATCGATTAGGTTAGATTCACACCTCCCCATTCCGCCAAAATGTGGGTGTGTTCGGCCCTCCTAGCCGTTGTCAGGTCTCATTTCCTTCGACGGTTGTCCCACGAACTTATTTTAGGGAGGGGATGTAGTCTCGATCGCGTGCGTAACGTCACTAAGTTAGACAAGTTACTGACAACATGACGTTTCCACATGACTTATTTATATAGAGTCTGACAAACCGGCCGAGCAAAATTTTGTCTGATCATCGCATTTCTCATCTTGAAGACGCACGATGAAGGATGCGGGATGCCCGTCTTGGATTTGGATGGAAATAACAGGGACCTCCCACCTAATACTTATAGGTTGTAGATAAGGGGGGAACCGGGCTAAATTGGGCAGCTTGGATTATGGGCATAGCTCAGAAATCAAAGCGAACAACTTGTTCAATCGTGGAGTTCTCTCGCCAGTTCGAAACACAACTTGCACTTGATTATCCATCTGGTTACTGTTTTAGTCCTGTAACGCGGTTTTTTCTCTAGCTCCCATTGGATATAATATTTCTGAACGAGAATACGATCAACGCGTGTGGCACTATTGGCTCCTGTACTTTCCGTTCCTGTTCACATCTTGTTTTGAAGTCGATTACCCATCGAGCGAACCGTGGGAACACGCACTCACAGCGGCGTAAACAAGAAACGACCTATTGATAATTTCAACGTAACCACTACAAATAGAGTATAAAAGTTCGAATTAAACTGCCTTCGTTTCAGTCAGGCGTACCGTACCAACACCATACAGAGTCGGGCCGATTTAATATATCATTTCAAGTCGTTAGATTTTGAATATCAGACGGGCGAACATTTTGTAACTTGCTTCAGCGCGATATGTCAGTCCCGACTAAGTTAGCAGTGTGTTCAGGGCTATAGTCGAGTGCGCGCGACTTCGTTAGCGGAACTCATCCCGATACGACGGACTGGCAATACGATATAATGCACAAATTTCCATACGGCGGTTGCTTATAGATGCACAATTTGTACGGTACTTTCGTAAAGCAAAGTTAATTCTTTTCAAACTGACAGATTATTTGTGTATTATAAGATAACAAGTAGTTTCCTTATTGAGTGATTCACATGTATTGAACTTCCCAGAATGTATTGTAAAATTTGGCGTGATCCCTGTCTACGTGGATTGTTTTGGTGTTTATGACTTCTGACTAGCGCCCCGAACAAAGATACATGTACTGCCAATTTGGGAAACTGCCAACCCTATGCAAGATAACCCAGTTGGTAGTCACTTCATTCATGCATTTATTCATTTCTTCGATATCATTATATCTGACAAAAACGGATCTGAATACATGTATACAGATTTTTAAATGTAATCTCAAATTGTCAGTATTATGTAGAATACTTGACGAATACAAAGTACAAGCGACGTTCCGGGTTATAATAAAAACAAGTTTCAATATAAACTTTTCAACATCGTATATACCAGTCGTCGTATTACCGATATCCAGCACATTTTTTACATCAAGAAAAACAAATCACACAGGACTATGTTAAATGTTTTCCCACGTGAAATCTCAAAAAAGGCTTACCAAAAAAAACATGCACGCCAAGCTCTGCTCAGTCAGAGAGCATTGTTTCCTTTTATAGGTGAACCTCGTCTCCTCGGTTCAAATGATGTGCGTGACTGGCATAAACCTTGCACCCTAAAAAGTACGCCCAAAACGGATTGACAAGTTCAGTTTGGACATGTTACCGAAAACGACATCAGTGGACAATATAGCGTCTGAATTTATTCTACTTACCACAAAACTGTAAGAAGAATTTGTGTATGGTGTAGGCATTGCCTGGCTGAAATTCCACGGGGATTGGCGCAAAATATATCCATGTTCGTGGTAATTCAGAACGATGAGTCTGCTGTCGAAGTAACAAAATTCTTCAATCAACACCAAAGTGTTTCGCAGTTTCACTAAGTTCAACCTTTAAACGTCGTTCGTTGGTCGGAAAGTTTTGAGATGAAGACGATCATTGTGTTTGGGATGTGTTGAGCATTTAAAGTTTGTCAGGAGAATAAAAGATCCCCAGTGGTGTCGAGTGCAGCAAGCATCTTCTGGTGGTACGAGTTAGTCTGACCATTAGAAGTTACTCCCAGGTTGATACTGTAAGCACGAGCTATCTCAGCTCACCCAGCTATACACGGCCAGCCCCCTGCCTGTCGTACGACCCATGGTGTAGGATGATGACATCCCAACTTGTGTACCACACAGCGCCTAAATTATGACCCAATCCTCAGAAGGGTGAAGTCGGAGCTCGGGATAAAATTTATAGCCCTGTTGCAGTGATTGTTAATACTGGGCGATCCTTCGCGGGGCTGGGACTACGGCTTAAGACAGGATTATCCCTATTTCCTCTCTGAGCGTGTACACAGGCTCCGCCGCACTCTCTACAAATAAACTGGCAAGAACTAAGAAAACCAAGAGCTAGTATTAGCGAAGTCACTGCGGCTTTCTGTGCCGGGGGTTCTGGGCGGCGCATACGGTGTGTGCCTTCTCATCGAGACTACGTCCTATCATTGTCGAGCCGTCAACTTGAATACATAAACTTATTCCACTGAATCCTGGAGGCTGGAGGGTTGTGCTCTAATCCTGCGGGCAGACCCAGCGTTGCTACTCTTGTCAGTGGATCGGGAACAAACTTTCTTCTGTGACTTGGGCACTGATGCTATCTATCCGCGTTCTAGTTTGCAATTGTTTTTCTTCACTAGCTGCACTGAATGGTACAAAATGTGGTCACTGATGATAGGCGATAGGAGGCAAGTTCTAACTACCTCCATGGCTATAGGGTCATTGGTCAGTTTTTCCAGATGCTATCGCCGTATTCCACGGTCGATTCTGGCCACCGATTTCAGCCTCTGTCTCCAATCTACCCCGTTCTTCTTATCTCATCTAATCCCAGTCTGTAACATAATGGTGCTCGGCGCATCTGAACGACCCACTCTAGCAACCCAAGTGTTTGAGTTTGGATTACTCTTATCTCTTCAAGAGTGCTTAATGTAATTGGTGTTGATGTATCAGTTAACCTGGAAAGGCGATTTGCTACATGCATTTTTCTAATGTGTTCTACACTTGGTGGGGTGTTGTATCTGGGGTGACCGAGAATCGTTCTAATAATTAAAAAAAAACGTAAGCCGATGATGTATGATTACGCTTCTTCCCAATAAACACAACCAGTTGTATTCAATGTATTCCGATTTGAGAAAGTTAAGGTGGTATGTTAACGATACAATTTTTTTGACTGATATAAAAAAAAATTCTTCATCAACTTAGGTCAGTTTTAGGAAATTACCTGCCGCACTCATAACCGGCTGTGCTTTTCTTGTTTGTTGATGTAATACAGTACAGCCTATTATATAGAATGTTCTTTACGAAAATACTTTTGGACACATTGTTAGATACAATTTAGCACAGTAATGTTTTCAACATTTCAGAAGACCCATGGCTAAATAAAACCAACTGAAAACAAATTATTTACTACTCATTGTTTTCCTAACCAAATATCCTTCCTTTAAGTACCAGGCCTTTAAAAAAGGTACAAGGATAAACCTTCATTTCTCCAATGTCTGAGCTCATTTTTGAATGGCCTAAGTTTGATTTGTTAGTGATAAGCCCATGCCCATTAACTCTACTTTGATAGCTTCAAGCAAGAATAGAGGAACAGGGGGAAAACGGAGTGAGAGCAAAAGCTCAGTTGCTGCCGCAACAATCCAGGCGATTTATTATTCCCTGGACACAAAGGATCTGGTTACTGTATCGCTTACAGTTTACGCATGAAGGATTACGGGTGTTTGCCAGCGAGACCACACCGCGGCGGCACAGCAAAGCAGCAGGGCAACCGTACCGCCGCGGGGCCGGGGGAGATTGTGTCTCAAATCCCAGTGCGAGTTGAGAGTGAACTGCGTTGATCGTCCACACACTAAGGGCCTTTTCTAATCCCTGGCTTCGTCTTCGTCTTTAGACGATTTTAGATTCTCAACTGCGAGATTCCCCGACACATTTTGATGCCTGTTGTGCTTCAGAAACATTTAATCGATTAATATGAACCCAAAGTTAGAGACTATTTCTATTTGCTTTAATTTCTATTTGCTTCTCAGTAATTTGGAATTTGGAGGCGAACCAAAGCCGAAGACAAGGTTTCGAAAAGGCCTATGCATGCGCCTGAACCACTGATCGATCGGGCTGGCCTTGTGGAACCAAGTGGTGGCGCTGTTCACATTTAAAGAAACCTGCCGCGCAATTTCTGGGGCGCGGCAGGTGGGTTGGAGGTGTGGCGAGGGTGGGGAGGGGTGGGGTGGGGAGGGGAGGTGGTGGGGTGGGGAGGGGAGGTGGTGGGGTGGGGAGGTGAGGTGAGGTGGTGGGGTGGGGAGGGGAGGTGGTGGGGTGAGGAGGGAGGGGTAAGTAAATCCACTCCTTTTTGGCTGGGAACCACAAATAAACTGTATTCTAATTACAAAATAATGGGAAAATTTAAACAAAATTCCCTTTCAAAAACTTAAATAATGAACCAAAGTAATACCAAAAGCAGAGACAACATAAATGTAAACAAAGTGACAACTAATTTGCATGTCGCAATCTGGCGGCAAAGGTCTACCATTTTATTAGGATACAGTAAAATACAAAGTGGTATGTGTGCTGCACAGTTTTATAATCAGTGGCACTTAAAAAACAAATTA
This sequence comes from Crossaster papposus, assembly GCA_037893245.1. Lineage (NCBI taxonomy): Eukaryota > Metazoa > Echinodermata > Asteroidea > Velatida > Solasteridae > Crossaster > Crossaster papposus. The sequence goes on along the minus strand of JBAIAA010000036.1, from coordinate 504,753 downwards.
ACAACGATCAAGAATGAAAATATAAGGTGTATTTTACATCTAGGAAGAATAAGATAAAATGATTACTTTTTTTTAAGTGACAAATTTAGTCCGATGCCAAACATCTTTTACACTCCATCATTTACAACTTTTGAAGTATTTTTTTCGTGCTTGAAAACTACTGGTTTTCAACACGCTGCTGAATCCTCTAGACAAGTTTAACAGGTAATCTTTCATTGTGGACTGAAAACCTGCTACTTAATAGAAGAACAATTTCAATGTTCAAACGGTGAACATTTTATTCAATATATAAATGATATATACCCTTCACATACAATGCAACAATGTTCCTTGACTACCAGCCTTACGCATAATACTCCGGTTGGCATGGTAACACAGGAACATATTAGCCTTTGTCATCTCCATTTGGCTTGTTATACGAGTGACCAGTGTTCAAATACATGTCAAGTGATTCACCGCTAGACGGGAAACTTGCAACTTGATCACAACTTGCTTCAAATCATCAACATCATATTTGTTTTTCTGCGTATACAGCCAACAACTAAATAACAGAAATTCTCAAATGTCATAATATCTCCTCCCTCTATCCCCACCCCTCGCCCACGGATTACCACATATATTTTTGAAATTGATTTCGAAAGGTGATATCTCAGCTCAAAGATGTTATTTACCACCATCCAATTCCTGCAATCCCCCCTTCCAATATTTCAGAGATGAATGCAACAATTGGATACTGGGCAAAAAGTATGATTGTTAAAGACAAGGGAAAAACAAAAAAGAAAAAAAATTCGATTAAAGCAATCTGACATCCTATGAACATTCAAAGGCGTGTACAAAACTAGGAACAAACAAATATACAAAAAAATATAAACAATTATCTGGATAATTTCGTTTTGCATCATTTCTGAATATTATGGTAGAGATTGAAACTAGAGTTGTCAAACTATGGTTCTCAAACAAAGGGGTGCATTTTTTTAAAATTTTTATACACCTGTATTTTGCCGTTTAGTGATTTTTTTACGATCATTAACCTTTTGCCGCCTATTTGGAGATGCACAGATTGTATCGTTTCTTTAGTGACCGCCCTGTGCGGCAAAGGGTTAAATATTAGCCAGTTGTTCTCCGAACACTTTCTACAGTTGCATTAATACTTTGTGGTCTAAATTCCCTTGAAAAAAATGAGAACCTACCCACAGTCGGCATATGATACAATATCTTAAAGAGTACTTGATTAGTTCAACTGTTGCACTTTGTTCAATAAAAAAAATTCACAAATTTTAATAATGATACAATGCCTTGCCCATTTATCTAAAATATTCACATGTGTGTCTTCCGTCTGATCAAAGGATGAGACAATATATGAAACACATGTCTTCTCGCTATATACAAAACGTTCTCAATCATCCATTTTCCTTGCTCAAATGGCAAAATAGTCCAAGAAAACTTCAACAACAACATCTTAAAAAGACCAATGCAAAGTTGGTAAAAAAACCATTTTAACAACGCACGTATCTTCGTCTCAAGATGTTCTCTCTGCTTGCCTCTTCTTAAAACGAAGAGGCTTGCCTTCCTCGTAAAAATAAAATGATACATCAGCAGTTCTTTTCCTCGAGAGATTAACCCCAGTGTTCCACAATCTTGGCAACAAGTATTCCAGAACCTGTGCAATGGGCGGAGCTTCGGGAAGAGAAATCACTCTTTGGTCACACACTCTTTGGTTGATGGAGCAACGGATGCTACGAGCACACTACTTGTGAGGGCTTTATTCCCTGAAACAACAAATATCCAGAAATGTGCTATTAGCAGAAAGCCAGCTAGCAATGAGAGATAGCCATCATGTATTCTTCTTTAGGACCAATTTCACAAGCTATTTAACCCTAACATCCCAAATCCTCCCAATTCAATATGATTTTGCACACACCCTAGAGAGTTAGGGTTATTAAGACCAACAACCCTTGTTTGGTAAAACCAGCTTAGCAGCCACAACTCCAAAATTATTTGTGATTGGTATTTATTTTTCTTATGACATACTCTGAATGTGTGCCAAATTCATGCTTTTATCATCAACTGAACAATTCTATCGTATTTTGCACCAATCTGCCTGACTATATTGGACCGCACTGCTTCTAAAATGGCACAAGAGTTGTGCATTTAATTACCTTCTGACAGCATACGGATTGACGCCCGAGGCCGCTGCTGCAGCTGCAGCTTGCTGGTGACTAGCAAGAACTAGTAGAAACAAACAAGAAAACCAGACTGGTATGAATAAATGATTGTACTGGATGTGTCTGCCAAAAGTACCAATTTTAAAAGGATCGTAAACTATTTGGTTGTACTTGGAATTGGAAATTATGCATTTAGCTAAATACTGGAAGGCTATTTGAGTTTTGCTCTGCTTTGATACAAATAAAAACACAGTTTCAGTACTTGTCCATTCTCACTCAGCAAAAGGGAGAATGCGAAATTAAACAGGCAGCAGCTGAAGGTTACCTCACTGTTTTGCACGGTTTTATTGGGTACCCCGGGATAAATCCTTGAGTTATTGATAGTTTAATTTTGCATTATTCCCCAATACCACTAGATATGTGCCAAAAGTAGAAGGCAAAACGTGGAGAAGGCAAGCTTATAGAAAAAACTATAACATGCATCATATGTTGAAACGAACAAAAGAAATAGAACCTGTGGTTCTATTTTCATTGTCAACAATAATAAATGAGTTCTCACCATAAGGGTCATAGGGCTGCAAGACGGGATAGCCCATGCCTAGATGTGTGTGCTGGTGTGTGTGCATATGCTGATGCAGTAGATGAGCTGGGATGGGCGGACCATGCCTTCGGGACGAGTCGTACCTCGGAGAATCCTCACGCGATGTGGGTGTCACCGGTGTCTTCCTCTCGGCAGGTGATGCTGGTGGATGTGGGGAGGAAGACTGTCTTCTCTCCCTGTCCGGTTCAGGGGACCGTGACCTCTCGTTCTTGTGAGAGCTGAAGTATTGATTAGCATGTTGTTGTAAAACGTCCAGGGCTTTGGTCGGCCGCTCTCGTGACGACTCTCTACTTTTGCTCCCAGATCCATGAGGGGAAGTTGCACCCGAGTGTTCATGGTCCATTTCATAGCGACTTCGCTCCTCCGGGGATTTCCACATTGGGCTGATCACACGTGGCCCCGGAGGTGGTGGGTAGTGCAACTCGTGTGGGATGTAGGGATAAGCGACCATAGGGTTAACTGCCTGGAAGGCAGGATGACCAGGGTCAAATGGCATTGGTCCAAATGGTGTCTGCACATAGGGAGGCTGAAGATATGCTGGATACGTGTCTAGGACTCTTCTTGAAGGAGGTATCAAACCCCTAGGAGGGCCCTTATCATGCGGAGATTGACTTTTGCTTGGCAGTGGAGAGTCTCTGTGTTTCTTGTCATCACTCGATGATGATTTTGAAGATGAGGTTGTGTGGCTTTGCTCCTTGGATGACTCTTGTCGAGGGGAGCTGCTTGGTCTCCTAGAGTGTTCGTGCTCTTGCTGATGGTCTTCTGATTTTCTATGACTCTCTCTCCGTGATTCACTGGAATCGGACCTTCGTCGATCCTCTTGTTTAGTTTTCCGTTGCTCATCCTCCTGGCGCTGCAACTCCCTTTGTTTACGATCATACAGCGAGTACAGCCTCATCTCCTCTCGCTGCTGCTCCTGTAAACTGCGACAATCTTCAGCGGATTTTGGCGCACCATGCGGAGTGGTGATATCAGGACTCTTGGATCCTGGCTTATGAAAATCGAGTTGCTTACCATGAATGGTCTCGGAAAGTTCACGGTCCCCTTTTCTCTTTAAAAGTTGAGGGTCTTTGTCATGTCTTACATGTACCCTCTTACTTGTGTCAGATACCGAGTCCATTTTAGTGGGGGAGACAGGCTCTGTTTTGATCTTGGGGACAGGTCTATCCCTGGGTTCAGAACTCTCTGGAGTTTTGTCTTTGCTAGCCTCCTGGTCTCTTTTCTCCCTCTCAAGTCTCTCTGCCTCGGCGCGTTTACGTTGCTCACCCATAAATTGTTCGTGTTGCTGCCTATAATGAGGATCGGTGGGTATAAGCCGCGGATGATATGGTGGGTCCATTGTTACATAGCCTGGGAGAAAGGAATATTGGCCACCATAGCCAGCCCCTGGAGGAGCCTGAGGTCGGTAGCCAGTCTCAGTTGATGGACTTGGGGAGTCTTTCCTGGCTTTCTTCAACTCCGGTCCTTCTTTGCCTGGCTCTGATTTTAAAGGCTGAGTAGGAGTCGACCGCACAGACTCCATGGACTTAGCCAAAGATTCTGTGCTGACTCCTCGCTCTCGTGCCACCTCTGTTAATGGTGAGAACATTGGTATGTTTAATGGCTCTACTCTCTCAACTCTTCGCAAGTCCTCTGGGACTAGCTTGTTTCCCTGGGAGGATCTGCCAACAGGTGTATCGTGAAAAGCATAAGGATCTCTGTCCTCTCTAGGTTTTGTGGGCCCTACTGGAGCCTCGTCATTAGCGTCTGATATATCAGAATATGCTGGACTGCCCGCCCTTATATCCTCTGTGTTTGGCTGGACCACTAGGGTTGACAAGGTATGTTCCGAGGGCAATGTGTTGGGCTTTGTCTGAGCAGGAACCGGTAGTCCTTGGTATTCCTTTTTCATGGTCTCTGGGGAAGACGAGATGATTGGTTTAGTCGGTGGGGGAGGTGGAGGCTGCTGCTGTTGTTGCTGTTGTTGCTGCTGTTGCTGCTGTTGCTGCTGTTGCTGCTGTTGTTGTTGTTGCTGCTGTTGCTGCTGTTGTTGGGATTGCATTGGTCCATGATGCGGAGGCCGGTTTACCGAGTTCATTATACTACTGGTGGGGATAAGCTTTGGCATTTCGGGCATGCTTGGGTTCACAATTGACCTGCTGGGGATTAAAGATGGTAGTTCCTTTGGGGTATCCTTTGATGGCTGCTCTGATGCTTTGGTTTGACTTTCAGGATTACTCCCTGAAACATAAGGAGAGTTCCTACCAGCATCCTCTGGGCCGATGCCTGATGCTGTCAATGCCTGTTTAAGAATGTTGTTCTCCAAAGCAGCTGCTTGTAATGATTCAGAGAGTTGATCTGGTCGAATGGTCGGAAGATTCTCTTTGGGTTTTCCATCCTTCTGCTTAGTGTTGTCCTTAGAGTCCCCCTTGGTCGCCTCCTTTGGGGTACTGCTCCCAGCACCATGTTTCTCTTTTTCGGTCTTGGACTTCTTCTTGGGTTTGGACTTCTTTTCTTTGAGAGTTACGAGTGAGGCATTAATGGCGAGGTTATCTGCCACGGCAGGCTTTGGTTGGATGGGTTTCAATGTTACTCCTGTGCTGGGTGATGACCCTGCAGGTTTTGTGATTACTGTTGGTATCGTGAGAGGTGTGGGCGTTGGTCCGCTGCTTGTGGTGACGATAGTTGGTATTGCAATGAGTTGTGGGGGTTGAGGGTGGGGTGGAGCTGGGGCAATTGGTCGAGCTGATTTTGGCTTCTGGACTAATTTGTCCTGTTTTAGTTTTTTCTTCTCTGACACTCCCTTTGCTTTGTCCTTGTCTTTACTCTTTGAGTGTTTCTGAGTATCGTCAATGCTTGGTGCTAACAACATCTTTGGCATATCGGGAGTCTTGGGGATATTTATTGGCGGTGGGCTTAGAGGCTCTGATTTAATGACTATCTGCTCTGGGTTAGAGCGGATGACACTCACACTGGTCTGCTTCTCCCCAGAGCTGCTGTTAGTCTTTTTAGAGTGATCATCAGCCTCTGCTGTCGAGTTGAAATCAAAGACAGACATGTCTTTTTGATTGCTGCTGGTACTGCTCGTGTTCTGACTTGCAGGTTTTTTGTGCTTGCTGGGCTTGTCACTGGAGTGAGAGTCAGGCTTAGTTTTGAGAGCATTAACTGCATCTTTGGTTTTGCTGGCTCCATGGAGAATCTTGCTAGGACTGGTTTTATCATTTGGACTTTTATGCTGCCCGCCTTTGGGGCTCCGCGTTACCTCTACCCTGGTTTTAGTCACTTCCTTAGCATTAGATTCTTTGCACACATCAGTTGATGTGCTTCCAGTGGGCAAACAAGGTGGTATATTGTCTAACCGTTTCTCTGGAGTCATATCAGGAGCTATTTTAGTGTCTTTTGATTTCTCCACAGAGTTGCCACCCCCCTTTGCTGGACTGACACTGCTTGGGACAGACCCTGTTGCTGAAGCCTCAGAAGGTACGGCAATCTTTTCCTTCTTGGAAGGATTGAAATCAGAGGGTGCCTCTACCACAGCTTTAGGAGTTTCCGGTTGATCTGGTTCATCAGGGGTAATCATCTCCTGTCTCGGAAGGTCCTGGTGGGCATGTGTCTGGTGGTATCTCAAACCATTAATGTGTTTGTACTTCTTATTGCAATTCGGTTCCGGGCACTCAATGAACACAGGTGAAGTGGCACCCTCGGAGGAGCTAGGAGTTGGTGTATTTCGTGCAGTTTTCAACCTCTTAGATGCCTTGTTGTTATCCTCCCCGGAGCTAAGGTCTATGTCAGTGGGGCGTATCTTCCGTTTGCTGTGGGCTCGTTCGATGGCGTTGGGAGGCGTGCGGCTGCCGTTGGAGGCACCACTGCCACGCCGGCTCTTGATGGTGGTGGAATTGCGGAGCTTGCTGTGAATGGAAGAACGCGTCTCGGTGAAATTGCTAAGGTCACTGTTTGTTGTGGAAGAGCTATTGCGCCCTCGCTTGGGCCGACCTGGTGTCTTCGTATTCCGAATCTCCATGTCACTTGTAGGAGAATCGCAAAACCTAAAAGTGTACAAAATAAAAAAAGATTGGATGTGTTAGTTTATTAATATTATATATCACAAGAGAATTTTTGTTTTCAAAAACAAATTACAGCACGGTCAAAATAGTACTGTGTTGGCAAACAAACCGGTTGTGTTATTCAGATGATAATAATTTAAACAAATACATGCAACAGTTTGCTGTTAACAAATGCAACATTTGATTAAAAATCAAGTGTTCAGGTCATAATGATGCAAATATATTTGTGTAGAAGTACTATAAGCCAACTGAAAGATTTTTTTAATTGATTGCGTTTCGGCGCGACATTTTAGTACTTACTTTTAATGCATTTCAAATAAAAATTCTCAAAAAAAAAGAGTGTTATACCTTGGAGGAGCCCAGTCATGTTTGGTGCAGTCAAGAAGCGTGCCAACGTAGGTCTTGTTTCTCCAAGTCACATTCACAACCAGAACACCTGGAGGGGTCACAAGACATAATTCAAAATTGATAACATTCAGTTGATCTAATTTTTAGCTTACTCCTACCACATTTTTAAAGGGAAACAAACAAGCTGAGGTGCAAACAACCTCCAAGAATCAGAGCAGTGAGTTAGTTACGTCTGTCCTTAATCAAAGACGTCGAGTCCCCTAGTCCACGTCTTTAACCAGTTCGCGCCGGACGACGAATATAAACGCCAAGTTTTACCCAGATTCAAAACGGATGACGCATAAACACGCCACGAGCAAGGCTGGAAATGTCTGTCAGCAGCGAGCAAGGCCGGAAATGCGTGGGTGTGCTTCCCGGTACTGGCAGCCTGAACCTGCTTCGGATCAAGTTTCGTTAAAAATAATCCCACACGTCGGCTCGGTGATGATAAAATAATCCCGGCGCGAACTGGTTAAGCCCAAAACAGACGGTACTTTTCTCGGACTGTCAATTTTTTTTTTTTTCATTTGTAAATGCTGATAATGTTTCATAAGATGGAATTTGCGTTTGGAACGGAATCTGTGTGTTGATCCTTAGCCACGAGAATAGGCTAAATCCACTTCGCATAGCCGCCGTTACTACCGGTAGCGGCTAAGTGAATTGAGGCAAGTCTGAGCCATTTCTCGCCGTTTACCTTGGTCCGTCTCGTGCCACACGATGCCCTCCAAGTTGACCGAGGTACCTGGCTCACAGGGCCCAAGACAATCCGGATCGGTCAGCGTGGACATGTCCGAGGTGTCTACAGATACCGAGTGAGTGGTGACCTGGGAAATGAAGGAAAAGAGAGAGCACACACACATCCGTTTAATATGAGTATCTGTTTCTGAACTTGGTACTCTGTGAGTTGGGATGTTTCCACAAGGAATTTCGTCCAAAATTTATGGAGAAATGCTCAAGAACAGATGCCATCTCTCCACAAGGATACAAATATTGAAAGATTACATCAAAAATGCGTTCAACGTGCTACTGGTATTTCAAGTTTCACCTAATTTTTGTTTAGATTTTTCCGGTATTTTCCTGGTCTATTTTCCTAGCAATATTTCCTGTCCTATTTTCCTAGCAATATAAAAAGTTATTCACCCTTGATATTTACTTTTTCTACCAGAAAATAATTCGTCTTTATCTGGTTGCAGATTGTTTAAATCACAAAGTATTTTGTTTTGCTACATGTAAAACAAAATGGGGTATGCAACTTTCATTCAACTAGCCTTTAAGAATGTGTGAAAAACACCCTAATCTCAATCCCCATGATTTAGATTCGTGTACCACGTATACAATGACATGGCACCCAGTCTGTGAGCATTGGCCAACTGTTACATTAGTGCTTGCGGTGAGTGGTATTTTCAACAGACCCCTAAACTGTCAGAGCGCCCTCATGTGTCAGAAAATGGTATGAACATAGTCAGTGACAAAATCTAGTCAAAGAATTCATTTTTTTTCCATATCATATTTTAGAGATTACAATGTAGCATTCACTGAAGTATCATAAAATCCATGACACTTTTAAAATAAGTTTCATGTGGAATTTTAGTGATGCACATTTACATGAACATTTGCAACAGCAAATGTACGGTACAACAGACTAACAGTACTTTTTAGTCTACTTTGATGGGTTTAAAAATGTACATGTCAAGCACACATAATGTTGATTGACAAGGACTACATGTACATGTACATGTACATGTACATGTACATGTACATGTACATGTACATGGATGTACATGTACATGGATGTACATGTACATGTACATGTAGTCCTTGTCAATCAACATGTACTAGTACATGTACATGTACATGTACATGTACATGTACATGTACATGTACATGTACATGTACATGTACATGTACATGTACATGTACATGTACATGTACTAGTACATGTTGATTGACAAGGACAATTATGCATACACATGTACAAGTACTGCACATGTACATGTACATGTAGGTCTTTAAACCACTACTCCAATGTGTGAGTAATAATATGTAACTACTTCCATTCAACAACATCCTTTGTGGTTTCCAGAGTGTCACATGACCTTTCAACCTTTGGCCCTATGGCTAAGTTTGGGCAGTTACCAGTAGTTCTTGACATGTGAAACTCTGTTTTCATGCTGGAACAGTGGGAACATGACCCATGAACATTGCACTCCAAATGTTCAGTAACACACACCACCTACATGTATCCTATCGGGGTTTTGCAAAAACAAGTTTGGCTTGTTAAGATCATAACAGACAGCCCAAGCCCAGCCTTGCCCTTAGAGTACAGGTACACTGTGCTTACCAAGCACATATTTCCACAAGTGCCACTCTCTGATACATAACCACATAACCAATATCCCAGACTTGCCAGAAGGGATCAATGTTCATGATTGGCAAATTTGAAAGCCTGGGTAAGCATTTAGCAGTCCTGCAGAGGGAGGATTTCCAATTTGAGAGGGAGGTACTGCTTACTGGGAAAATAGAACCACTTTAAATCAAGATGTTTGTAGGGAATTTTTAAAGGCAGAAAGCAATAAGCCATTTTGACTTCAAACGTTACTCACTTCAAGCTGAATTTCTGACTCATCAAATACCCCAAATACAACGTATGTCATTTTCTTGTCCCTAGAGCCTTTGAACTTGTTAAAACAAGTTCAAAGGTAGGATACACCAATGGTAATTTCTTGAGTTATCATGAATGGGTGGATTTGGGGGGTTGTATTTTATAGTAAATATCGTAATAACTGACCTGTCCTAAGTTTTACAATCATGGATGCTGAGAAAAGCACGAAAAAAAAAACATTGTTTATTTTCAACCTTACCAGCGTCGGGCATTGGTTTTTCTGTTTTTGTTTGTTTTGTTTTTGCGATTGCCGTTTATAAAAGTCAATTTTTTGAAACAATTACAGGATTTCTAGTGCAATCATTTTGCTGGATGCCTACAATCATTACTTTCAAATTAATACTAAGATATTTTTTTAATTATTCGGCAGTAAAAAAATGTCGATATCTGCAAATGGTGTATTCTACCTTTAAGCCAATGTCGATTTGTTGGTTGGGGACCATTTGGTTTATTTGCTTCAAATACATTGTATTTCTTGGGAGTACTGAGTGCAGCCAGAATTAAAAAAATTGTAATAAAGGAACAAAACAAAAGCGAACTCCAACATTATGGGATGAAATGAAGAACTCGCAGTACATTTTTTTTCACTAGTTCTGCGTGAACAATGTTTCAGTACATGAATGTGCTTGGCAGATGGTGCACAATAAATACAGTAAGTACACTGTGTATGTACCGGGTACCAGTATATAAAGTAGAAATGTACATTTTGTTCTGTGCCTAATAATAAATCCGCTCCAAATTTGCTCTGGGAATACAGGGCGTGTGAGTTGAAAAAAAATAACTACATGAATATATCAGGTGAACTACTTTAAGATGAATGGACCTCAACTTCCGCTTTTCTTAACAACTTCCTTCCACAGCAATTCCGGGATTATGTCCGATCCGGTAGCTTCGGGGTATCCGTTAAGCGATTATAGACCTTGTACCCATGAAGGGGAACTCCTCGGAGAATAGCAGCGCAATAAGGGCGTTTAAAAATGGGTACAAAAAGAAACATACTCCACACCACGTCTGGTGTGAAGAGATTGAGCAGAAAGTTGTGGAAAGCTTGCTGAATTTGGCTCACCCTCTTCTCCCACTCCACCAGCCACCCCTACCCAACTTGAGTCAATGGGTAGTAACATTCTCGTTTGTTGGCCATTCCTAGATCCTAGGGGTGAAGCGAGGATAAGGCAATGAATCGAGGTCAACTCACTTCCTGGGCTGGCGCCAAGACTCCATTCCACAAAATCTATTTTTTGCAATTTGTGCTTTGAAGTTGAACCAGTTTTGTTTGGGTTGCATACATGTACCGTACATGAACTTTGCACTTTTAATAACAATTTGAAGGCTGGGTTTTTTCCCCAAGAGTCTTCAGTCTGTCTGCTAGTACCAGTATGATCTCAGTTGATTAACAGTGTACTTTAAGTAATGCCTTGAGGGTCATAGTTTTCAGGAACTGTGGGCACATGTCTAAATTGACAGTAGATTTACAACGTTTCATGATTAATCAAACATTAACTCCAACTTTGTATGATAAAAGATTGCTGGAACCTTACTTCACAGATTTATTTGAGTTGAGTAGCAAAGAGACCCAACTTAGTTGGGGATTCTATTTAGAGGTTGTAAAAAAAAAAGGGGGGGAGGGAAAACTAATCAGCTCAATTTGGCTTAAGGCAACAGACTTGCTGTGTGGGCAGAATACAGTGTACAATGTACAAGTGTATGTAGATCTGGATATGCAATTAGTGGGGAAGTCAGGTTGGTGTAGGGGGCCTTCAACGGCTGAGACCCAAGTTTAAAATTGAATCCAACCTGGGCCAATATGTGGATTGGGTTTTCAGTCCCTGCCTGATTTGGTGGTTCACCAGAATATTCTTTTGGGGTTTTCCTCCCCCACATCTAAAACTGTAAGTTCTTCTCATTATTGTCTTCCCTCTGCAGGTTTCTTCAGGCTTGTGATCTGAGCTACATTGACCAGAGGAGTATTTTTAAGGAATACTGTAATTGGTTTCATTTTCAGAAGGAATCAATAAAAATAGTGTCCTTCAAATCTCAAGTGTTTGGATCCTTATGTCTGGAAGGCCCAGGCTCAGTAGTACATGTACACTGTATTTACAGACCAGTGATGGCACTAGACTGGGAAATTAGAGCCATTTAACTGGGACTGTTGGGGACATGACCTTGCTTCCTGCCCAGAGGACTATTTCATATCACAAGGGAATTATAAGGGCCTCTCCCATTCTGATCCTGGTGACTACTGAATGGATCTCTAAACTTTATAATGTCGGCCAAGGGTGTTATGTTTTTGCTGGATTTATTACCTTCACCAAGGTTATGTATTTGTCAGCTTTTTTTATTTTTTTATTTGGCCAAATGTTATCACAAGGCACTAGATAACACTTGTTATTTAAATACTTGGGTCAGGCAAACAAACTCCCTCCCAAATGTGCAAAATACAGTGCTTTATAGACTAATTGAAAGGCTACTTTAATTGTTCATCTATCACCTGGGTTGATAGGTGGTTGTACCAATATTTGTCTTCTTACTGAACTTTGCTCTGCCCACAACTACCAGTAGCAACCCAATGTAAATAACACATGGATCAATTAACATATTCCCTACAAGATTAAAACTTGATGGATTGCAACCTGTGTGTTTACAGATTGTCTGCCTGCTCAAGGGAGGTCTGTACTTCTTGAACAACAGGACCCCCCTACTTTGCCCTGTGTGCAGCACTTGAAAAGCTGGGTTCAATGGGGGCAAAGAAATGTGGACACCCTGCTGAGGGTGCATGGAACAACATTCCCACAGAAAGCACCCAGTGCAGTGTGTACTGGTAAGGTACCCAATTAGGTGGATTATTAACAATTCAGGGTGTTAGAATGTGTGAATGTTTATATCCATTCCTGGTTTTGATAAACAGTGCAAGGGCTGTTGTTGCTTAGTTAATAATAATAGGATTTCTCACCACAATCCTCATTTTACAATAATGTGTAGGTGTGTGGTAATGTGTAGGTGTGTGGTAATGTGTAGGTGTGTGGTCTTACTTTTATTTAAGGTGTTTCTTAAAAGTGAAAATAAAACACAATTTCAAAGGCAAAAACATTTCAGAAAAAAATGTGAAGAAACCATTCCTATTGGTCGACAGCCCATCAGGTGGGCAGTTTAAAATGACTGATAAAACACCGAGGCCAGTTTTAAACACTTTCCGGTGTCACATGAAATTTGGACGCCCGTGAAATCTGGTTGCTTTACCCCTTTATTAGTTCAAACCTCACAAGGCATGCAGTTATATTATCCAAACAGTAGAAGGTTTTCCTTTTCTTAGGTCATTACCATGAGACGTTTAAAACTGGCCAACAAAATTTATTCCCTCATTACTTTTTTACTTTAGGTTAAACATTTTTCACTTTCATTAGAATTAGGATGTGTGAATTAAAAACCCAAAATCACCATCTGCACCCAGGCCTGCTTTGTAGATAACAGTCAGGCAAGACTGCACCAAAAGTACCAGACTATCAACAGATTTCGGACCCCCACTGACCCAACCAATGGTACATGTGTACAGCTAGGGCTTGCCCTGTTCATACAGCTAATGCAATATGAAACCTGCACATAAATCCCCATATTCATAACTGCCAAATACAGTCTGCCCAGTAAGATTAGACGAGGAGATGACAGATGTGGAAGAGACCACTAAATGGCAAACGGGCAAACAACAGGCAAACAATGGGAAAACATATTCACACCTTTTCACAGCAAGCACGAATTCGTGCAGGAGTCACGTCGTTGTGTATTGGTCTAGTTCAAATGCACAACAATACAGCTTGTTCATTTCATAATGTTCGGAAGGCATTGTTCGACTACAACCAAAATGATGCCGTCGTGTGGGTTTGGTTACGCGACATCTTTTGTTTGGCTTTAGTTGTCATTTTGGTTGCTTTCATTAAGTGCTTACCGACAAGTTCTCGAATGTCGATTTTGGCACAAGAAGAAGAACAACAATTTATAGAGCCGCTCTCTGCGACGCAGCTAACATTTGCTGTTGAACTGCAACTCAAAAACACAAATCCTGCCCTAGTATCCACACAAAAGGGCAAGTTTGTTTCCCTGTATGTACACTGCTCATGCCACACACAAGCTAGTATTCTGGCCTCAGGACAGCACAGAAATCTGCAAACACTTCCAGGCATTCCTTGTCACCTAATCAAATCCAACTCAATCCACAGCCTGCCCAATCCACAGAAACTCCCCCCCCCCCCCCCATATGACAGCTACCTTTAACCTTCCTTCCTCCATGCTTTAACTTGGACAGGTAAATCTATAGACAGGTTTCTTTGTTCAGTTATCAATTTATTTTTATAGATACATGTAATTAAGTGAAAGAGCATTGAATGCATTACATTTTTCATCCCTGATTGAATGGCCAAACACCTTTGTGGCAACAGCAAGAGTTATTCTTTTGTGAACAATTTGTGAAAAAAGTCTTAGAAATTGTACATGTTCAAAGGGAATATACAACATTTGCTAACCTGGTCAACAGGTAAGTATTGTCCTTTGTGTTTTGGTGGCCAAACCCATGATGACCAACAACATAGCAGGCAGTAGCATGGAAACTGCTGGTCGGATTTCACTAAAACTTTTTTGGCTTTTTTATCCAATATTACCCTATAAAACAAATTTGAAAGGGGTAGGGTTTAACCCATTTGGTGATTTGACACGGAATGACCCACGACAGAAAAGTGACAAAAATGCTGACGATTACAATCCTCACCTTGTCGTTTTTGGCCTTCTTCCCGCCATGTTTCTTGGGAACCACACTGTGCGATACCTCCTTCTTGTTATTTGTCTCACCCTTGACCTCTTTCTCCTCCTTCCTCTTCCCATCCTCCTTTGTTTTGTTCTCATCTTCTCGGCTATCCGCTCTGCCAAGTTTCTTGTCCAAGTCCTTGCCAGCGCCCACCGTTACTTTCGTGGGGCTAACGCTGACTGCCGCTCCGTGTGGCAGGACATGGTTTATACTGTCCGGAATTTTTGGTTGTTGTGGTTGGGGCGGGGGTGCCGCGACCGCGGCAGCCGCCATGGAAGCGTTGAGTAGAACGGTGGGGATGGTTTGGTTGGTTCCCACGAGGGGCACCAGGGACACAGCCGCAGCGGGTCCCTTGGAAGCATTGCACAGGGCGGGGTTACTGAACGTCTTGTCTAGCTTTGTGGTCGAGTCTTTCTTGTGGTGTATGACCACTCGCGGTTTAACCACAGGTTCCTGGCGTTCGGGTGACGCATGATGCGTTGTTGGAGGCCCCGCTGTTGTCGTAGGGGCATCTTCGTTGCTGCTTCCACTGCTGCTCGTGGAAGGGTCCTTACGGGGCGACGACACAGTAGTCGCCTCCCCCTTTGAGCTGCTGACCTTGCGCTTGATCTTCATCTTGCCAATTCTCAAGGGGCTACAGTCGGTTGAGGGGACATCTTGCCGATCCTTCTCCAGATCAGCGTCCAGGTCAATAATCAAGTTGCCCAGCCCAATCTCCCATTCCTCGCTGCTGTCGTACTGCGGCGTGATCTCCTCTTTGGAGTTGGCGGCAGAGGCAGTGGGGTCGGGGCTGATGATGCTAGTGTCCATCTTGGTTCGACATTAAAAGGCACAGCTGCCTTGCCCCCTCTAGGGTTTCCCTATTGCGACTGTGTTGCCTGCCAGGGTTGAGGGAGGGGGTGGGGGGATCGGTGACAAACACCCTCACACAATATTCACCAACTCACTGGGTCCATCAAGGCGGACTTGTTGGCAAGGTGGTCCCCCACTTGCATTGCCTATTTCAGATCTTTGTCATTCTGCAATGAAAAAAAGAGACTAAAGTCATTGTCACATTATAAGCCACAGTGGGAAATAAGTCAAGCATTTGTTTTAACTTTCACAAGTCCTTTCAGATTGAATTGACCTTCATAACCTAGTGTAGTTTGAGAGTAGAAAGGACTACAAGGGAAGCTAGAGTCAGAAGCTATTAGAGGCAACTTGTAACTGACGAGTGAGTCGCCCACTTAATACATCTTGACTGGATTCCAAATGGCAAATGGCAACCCTGAGGGAGGTTGAAAGTCAATGACCAGGAACAATCTCCTTTGGCTTTTACTTCCACCTGGCCGGCCATAAAGACAGTCTTAGTTACATGTACATCTGCATTGATACATACACATGTAGCCAGAAGCAACGCTAGTCTGTACACTACAAGACAACCCATGTTACAGTCATAAGTATGTAAATTCAAGTACTGACGTTCATGTAAAGGTCTCAATTTACATGTAGTGGACATCCTGTTTGGCAAAATGAAACAATCAATGTACACTCCTGTAAGATAACACTGCTCTGACGGTTTACTTGTAATCAAGCCATTTATATATTTATGTAGTACATGTACAGTACAAATACAGGACATCTGTGAAATCTTGTTTTTTATGTTATATTGCATTGGAAAGAAACATTAATATGTAGTTTGGTACAATTCTAAAGCTCTAGCTCCTTAGTGCAATTTACTGGGAACATACCCATCCTTGTAAATTTAACAAAACTTGCTGTTTGGTTTTGATGGGTTGAATTCACTTAGGGCTTTAAATGTACATGACATGGTAAAAAAGGTAGTGTACACCATTTGTAAACCAATTATAAAATGCCTTACTGACTTCAAGCATCCTGTAAGTGCGCTGTGGTTTTTCAACAATAATGGCATGTCGTAGCAATTTTTTTTACAATGATCGCCCACTGGCAATCTTTTGGAAAATACACAAAATAACCAAAAACACAAAAACATCTACAAAACTTTAAACAGGTCAGCGTCACAATATTTACTATAAATTAAGGATCCACTCCCATTTTTGAAATTTTGTCTAAAGCAAATGGTGTACATGTACACTGCTGGTAGATGTACCTGTATGATACCTTTAAAAAAATGTCTCCATCAACAATGATACAATTTCTGACTCCCAGCAAGAAAATGGAGCAAGAATGGGGGTGTGGGCAGGGATAATGAAGATTCCTTCTGTGCACATTTATATGAGCAGTTCCAATCCAAAGAGGATAGGACTACTTGCTTGTTATTTATTCAATGGACTGTGAACTGTGGAATCAATCAGGGACAGGGAGAGAATCAATCACGGAAGGGGAGAGAATGTGGGAGGAAGGGGGAAAGAATGTGTGGAGGGGGGGGGGGGGGGGGGGGGGGGTGGAAGGTGGAAGCTGGAAGGATGGAGGACTTGCCCAAATCCACACAAGAATTCACCCTTTTTGAAAAATAGCTCGAGGTACAATTGGCTTAAGGGTTCTATTTGGGAAAAGTAACGGGGAAACACTTAAAGGTAGTACACCATTGGTCATTGCTTGAATTATCATGAATGAGTAGATTTGGGGGGTTGTATTTATAGTAAATATCGTTTAACTGAGTTGTCAGAAGTTTTAGAATCATGGATGCCGAGAAAAGCTCGAAAAACAGCGGGTTATTTCAACCGGCGTCGAGTAGTTATTCTTATGTTATCTTTGTTTTTTCGCGATCGCCGTCCGGCGAGCGCGAATTTTTCATTATAAAATTATATTTTTCAGAATAATTACAGGATATCTAGCGCAATCATTTTGCTGGATGCCCAGAATCAACATTTACAAAAGTACTTTCAGATGAGTAGGATATTTCTTAATAACTCGGTAGTAAATATTTTCGATATCTGCAAATGGTGTAAACTACCTTTAAAGAGATTTGGGTTGAAAGAATGTTCATTGTGTGAGTAAAATTAGTATCTTGGTCAAATTTGGTCGATATTCTTAACTACACAGATTCAAAGGAATGTCCACATAAGGTACCGGTGTGTAATGAACACGAAGGTTTGTGTCGTGTTCCATTTTACCCCCTTGTCATTAACGGCGTTCAACAAATCTTCTCAGATGGAATTTTAATCAAAGTTGGTCCAAGATTTAAGAGCTTTTACGACACATGAGTGGCTTTAAAATAATTGCCATCTGTATTTATGAAGGTCCACCATTGTAATAACGGAATAACGAAACACTTAATTATTTAGAAAATGCACAGCACTAAGGAATTATCCCTGTTAAAAAAAAAGCAGCTAAAGGTGTTACATGTTGCCTAGTCTGCACAGAGGTCTTCATTAGCCAGGCATGTGCACGCACATGGAAGTAAAGCTCATTTCAGAAACAGCTCTCCATATTATGTCCATCTTAACAGCTAGGAACAAAAGATCAATTTTTAATCTCAATCACTTCGAGGAAGAGCCTTAAGTGGTGTGAGTGCACTGTTTAATACCCACAGGGAGTAAATAGGAAATGATAATTTGCATAGCAAGGTACAGTACATGTACCTGTGGTTGATCTTTTTACTGATGTACACAAACATCAAAAACCTAAAAACAAATTTTAAAAACCTACTAAATTATTATGAAACACCTTACTTGACTGTAAGTGAATAACAGTCTCAAGCATTCTGCGAAATCATGGCGCCTGGTGTGCAGTGATTTTCATGGAAAGTGGAAATTTGTTGGATGGAAAGTTGGATGTTGAATGAATGAATGAAATATATTATATATTCAGGAACAAACATGTACACTATGTACATGTACCGTACGTATCATTTCCTTTGTACCGTATGTGTACTTTGTTGTACTCAATTTGTGTAGTGCACGAGCTACATGTACCAGTATATTCTTACATTATATGTACATTGCAATGCCGCTAGACCGAACACCATCCTTGGCCCCAATATCCTAGTACAAAAATACCAAACATTGTTGTTGAAAAAAAAGTTAACAAATTTAACAAAATCCACCGTCCTTTGTTCCCAATTTTTTGTGTCTAAACATATCAAACATTGTTATTGAGAAAAAATGTCAAATTATTTTTAGAAATCCACGCTATTTAGGCCTTTTTAATTCCCAAATGTTAAACTACTGGTGCTTTATGTTAAAGATGGCCGATAAATGGACCGGCGGCTAAAAATCGCTATACCGAACAAAATGTGTGGATCCCAAGATGTTTGTTTTAGCAGCGTTCCACTGTATCACATTCCCTAGGGATGTCACCATCCTAGGAATGCACTTTGGATCTACAGTGCCTTGTAATTTCAACCAGCTTGTTACAACAACTGTGCAAGCTATATCCCAGTCCATACAGTGTATGGAGAAGAAGAAAAAAACCCACAGTAATCAAGGGAGGGCGTGATATTTTAACACAGGATGTGGCTGTTTCATCCTATTTCACAGTTGGCTGACAGACGAATGGCTTTAAAGGGCAATTTTGTTTTCCTTCTCTTTCTCATTAAGCACTTCCATATAAATGCTGGCTTCATAATGAAAGTGGCAGCTACTCTGTGACCGGATTGTGGCAATAGTTGGGTTTGAGTCACAATCCGTGGTTGAATGGTACATGTACATGAACATTGAATACTCTTACTATACAACACAAGCCATATTTTCGCTATCACTTGCTAACGGTACATGTATATTACATGTACATGTAACCCTCCTATGTTTCGACAGCACAAATTGCCGGGCACAAATTGCCGGGCACAAATATTAACAGTCCATTCTTTTGCATGTGTTTTCTATAATTCTGCACAGCTTCAATGAGTTGCTTTTTTGTGAGACGGCACAAAATGACTCATACCCTCTGGACTATACAGTACAGTACACCGGACCACACCGGACAGGGATTTTCTCAGGAAGATACTGTATGCATTATGCACAAAACAGCACATCCTCATCACTACAGTCAGTTTACTGCACAATTAATTGAATTTTTATAAACAAAAATGTCACGATTACCGGACAGCAATGAATAGCATAAATACACAGAACAGCCCGATGGTTGAAAAAGACTGTCGTTTTTCTTTCTTTTTTTCCCTCGGTATCCCCGATTGTAAAACTTCGGACAAGTCAATTAATTGATCCACCAATTCCTGATAAATCAAGCACTTACCAAATACCAATGGTGTATGACCTTTAATGCACATATTCATGATGGAATACTTTCAGACAATAGAAGGATCACATTTCCTCTCCAACACTCTGGTTATTGTAATCCGACACAGGACCGTATTACAGCAAGCTGAGTGTGACAGAAACCGAGACTAACCAGTCAATATTTTTATGACAAAACAAATCTTTCTTTGATTACACTGGTTTTTTTTTCACCTTGGTGGGCAAAACAAATTCTTTTATAGCTCTATTCAAGGATCTGGGAAATCCACACAACAACCTAGCAGTAAATTACACAATGTACAAATTATATGAGGACAATTCTTAATTGTTGAAACTCACTCTTAACCCTAACTACTGGTACCCCCAAAACCCATCAAACTGCAACTGCAGGTTTGGTACCAAACATTAGCAACTTGTTGTTGGACTTTGTTTGACTCGGTACAAAAGACCCAGGGACACCCTGTTGAATTCTGTGACAGCGATCGCGAAAAAACAATAACATAAGAACCACTGCCCGACGCCGGTTGAAAACGAACGACGTTTTTCTTGCTTTTCTCCGCATTAGTAATTGTAAAACTTCGAAGGTGTCAGTTAATGGATTTTTTTATAAAATCCAACCCCCCCCCCCCCCCCGAATCCACCCATTCATGATACTTCAAGCAATTACCAATGGTGTATCCTACCTTTAACACTGACTTGTACAGGTCCAAAATTGCTGATTAAATCTCAGCAAGACTTGAGCCTCACTGGTGACCTTTCAATGCCAGATTCACCATCCTGGCAAACAATTTAAAGTCAATCGACTTTGCCCTGAAGCAACACCCAGCAAAATGACTTCTTTATTTGCGCACACACTGGCTTGCCCAATGCCCAACCAAAAACACTTTTTCACTTTTCAAAGGATTATGAGGGCACAATCTGCATTTGAATTTCCATTGATTTTAAAGATCTCAGATCACAATGTCAGGCCATCCGAATTGTTTGTATTGATTGATTTTCTACTTCAATTCTGGAAAGAAAGAAAAACACACCCCAAAACGAAGGGTACTTTAAAAGATCAATTTGTTTTATAACAAAAACATGCCCTTGTATTAAAGAGAATCTGTGTCAAACACCAACACTTCCAATGATTCCCACGCTTCTGAGCAACACAAATCTGATACATTTTTTATTGAATTCAAGCATAGGTCAAGCAACCCGGTGTCAACTGTTTCTGTGACAACAGACTAAAGGCAGAACAGTGACAAACAAACAAATTCCTTACCACTTCATGAACAGAAATACACCACAATTCTGACTTGTGCAGACTTAAGACAGATTATAACTACCCCCCCCCCCCCCCCCCCCCCAGGAAAAAAAAGGGGGATGACAACAAAATTGGCTCCATCAACCTCCATTATATAAATTGAATTGTTGCTGGAGGCTTTTACAATGTACATAATACATGTACACACAGAATCATCTGCTGTTTTACCACTGTTCACACCACACCTTTAGTTAATAGCCTTAATAAGTACCATAGAGCTATATAGCTCTATGATAAGTACCCACATTCCATAGCCCTGGCTACTAGTCCTTGTTGACAGTAAACATGTACATGTAGTTATTGTACTGTATATTGGCCATGTCAACCATGAGACTGGCTCAGGTATCTTTCAACCATGAATAGAAGCTGTACTGTTTACCAGAAGGACAGATTATTTTCCAAAGGTGGTCAAACAATGCAGATAATGGTTGTAATTATGTAGGTGCCCCTGTGGTATAATCTTTTACAGGGCAATTATAGTTTCAGAGACTTCAAGGATTTTTTTTAATTCTTCCTTTTGTTGTTGAAAAAAATAGTGTTTTGTGTGTATTTGTTTATTTTAATTTTAACAATGCAACAGCAAGGCAAACTTCTTTAAAACCATGAAAGATTCCTCCGTGTAGAAACTGTCACTTTAAAAGTGTTTTTTTTTTCCTTCCTTTTTTGTTGTTGGGATTTATTTTATGGGTTTTTGCTTTGAAGCAGCACTGAGATTGTTGCCATTATTTTTTTTTTATTTAATGCATGACTGCTAGTATGGTATGTGATTGGCCCCAAAAGAATGTTGAAATGTCCTTTCATGAAGGACTGACAGTGGAAACAAAATGTCATATTAGAAAGAAAAAAAATTAAAATTAGAATTTGTAAACATCTGTATCAAAGGAAAAAAAAGGAATGAAATGATACTTTTGAGACTCGCTTCAAATAAATAAGTTATTAGGCCCTTTTAACTTATTTGATTTGTATATTTCAGGTCATTCCAACCACGCCAGTAAGCAGTTTGCAGCAGTTTTAATCTTATTTAAATAAATACATTGTTAAGGTTGATCTCATTGTTGTTTTTTAATGAAAGTAATTTTAAATTAGAAGTTTCAATTTCCGTTTGATAAAAATGAAAGTGACAGAGTGCTGTTTAACAACAGGTTCTAAATTTTTTAAGTTGTTTGTATCAAACACCCTAATCTTTTGTAGTGTTTCCCATGTTGCAATATGTTGCGGCCTTTATTTATCACATTGTTAAAAGAGCTGACAATTTTGATGCCCATTCATCACTGAAGGAGCAGTCACCTTTAAAACTGTGACCTCATCAACAATTATGGAAAGTGATCATTGACAACACACAGAAGTGACAACAAGAAAGCTTCAACCATGGAGGATAAGAACCAAGGCCAGTCATAAGTCTGCCTGTGTGTATTTGTTGGTATGGTGTGGATGGATGTGAATGTGTATGCACCTGCCACTTGTGATAGGCAGCCAATAGAGACAAAGCAAGCCGGTAAAAGGGGCGGGGCTAAGCCAGCCTCTGGGATAAAGTGGTAGAGAGAAGCACACAAAAGGTAAGTGGCTTATCCTGTCTGGCTTGGTATACAGGATAGCCTAGTGGTGTTGGGGTCTGTGTTGGGTCAGGGCTGGGTGAAGTAGCTAGTGTTATATGACCCCTGAAGGATCACAACACAGTAGGGGGTTATACATAACAGGAAGGAATGTCTAGCTATCTGATTGTCCAGAAACACAGGCCAGGCATAGGATTGTGGTCAATTACCACTGGACAATGGATTTAATACAGAGAAATGCAACCAGAGGAAGTCACTATAAACTAACCATGTGGTGGTTCTTGTTCTATGGTTAAAATAAAACCCATAAAAAAAAAAAAGTTGCACAGAATTTGTCCAAATTATAAAAAAATCATTGCATGGACTATGTATTAAGCTCAGATTTTTGATGAGCAAAAAAATGCTTACTGCCGGCCAAAATGCAATGAAGTTGCTGGTCCTCAGCTGATTTCTGCTTATGGATTCATAAGCAGGATTTGCATCCGAACTGGGGCCAATTTCAAGAAGCTGCTAAGCAAAAAAATAAAAAATTTGCATGAAATTCTTCTTGGGCAAAAACAGCATTACAAACTACATTTTAAGGTTATGTATTGTCTGTGTCTGATTTCATATTATTTTTGCTTAGCATAAAAAGCACAGAGATTTGGCTCGTAGCCTGTTTTTACAGAGCAAAATCTTTTTTAAGCTAAAAGTTTGTGCTAAGCAGCTCTATGAAATTGGCCTATGGTCCTGGCTGTTAAACACAGTGAAGACTACCATTTTCTTTTTTTTTATATGAAATATACATGTATGCTTACAAATAATCTGTTTGGTGTAAACATTTATTTTCCACTAAGCAACTCCATTAAAATTGCAAGTAGATCTACAACTAGACCCCACAGCAATGTGAAATGATCCAACTCAGATGCTTGAAAAATGAACTGGTGTTTATAAATATCCCAGGGCCATCTTTTGCAAGCTTGCAGAGATCGGTTTTCAGAAAAAGGTCAACTCATAAGTCATGAATAATTCAAGAGGTCATCTACTGGCAAATTAATTAGTTGACCACCCTGAAAACATAAACATGGTCACTCAAATCGCTAGTAGTACCTCCATTGAATAACTTATCCTTGATGATGAGCTTAGTTAGACATGTGGGTACATGTATACAGCAAAATGAAAAGATCTTAAAGACCTAGATTGGCCACAAACTTGGATTATTGGCCCACAAACCACAAAATAGATAGAATACCATTAATTTTTCAAAATACATGTACTGTAGGTGGAGTTAGGGAATTCATATTTTAAAGAAAATATTGTGATGCCGACCTGTTTTAAAGTTTTGTGTTCATAAATAGAGGAAAAAACAAGAACAAAATGCTGTTATTGTAGTCCGATGCCTTGACTTCAATCAGACGAAACAGAACAATTTATAGACGTCAGGGAATTATTAGATTAGGAAACCAGACTACATTTAGTTGGCTTGCACCCATTCACGGATGTTTATGTGTATTGCAGAAAAAAATATGGACAACTAAATTGTTATAAAATGGGGTGGATTTAGGGGGTTGTATTTTATAGTAATACCGTTTAACTGACCTTTTCGAAGTTTCACAATCATGGAAGCTGAGAAAAGCAAGAAAAACAGAGTTCGTTTTCAACCGGCGTCAAGCAGTGGTTCTTATGTTGTTTTTGTTTTTCCAATAATTGCCGGCCGGCAATCATTGGAAATTGATACAAAATTTCACTTTTCTTGAAAATCACAGCACACCAGGTGCCATGATTTCACAGAATGCTGATTCACTTACAGTCAATTACTGGTATTTATTCAAGGTACATGTTTTTAATAATTCAGTAGTTTTTTTATGTTTGCAAATGGTATACTGCAATTCGGGCGATTCACAATGCAGTGCGCCACCAAGCGTTTGACTCAAAAGAGCCACTTTTAAACTTTACGGTCGACTTCTTCCGTATATCATACCGTAGTGAAATATCTATTCTTCGTTGTTCACGCGAGGTACAACACAAACATAAATGTATCCGGAAGCGTCGTTGATTAAAACATTGTTATTTGCAGAAAAAAATTTGGAACTTTAATCGTGCGCGTCCAAAAAAACGTAAAAACTGATGAGTTCATGCAAAATGAATACCGTTTTTCAAACTGATGCCGACTTTCCCCCATGATGCACTGCGAGTATAGCAGGATTTGCGCCTCCAACGGCAGCTTCTAGGTATTGTGAATCGCTCGAATTGATGTCTTCACCTGATGAGGAAATAGCAAGGCTGATTGAATTCTCAGCGGATATCGAGTGGTGCAAGTTTCATTTCTCTTAAACAATTACGGTGGCCAGTTGAATAAAACCTGTTGGTTGCTGTGGCTGATTTTGAAGAGCCATTATCATTCGAGTTTCCGCTATAAAATTGTATTATTAGAAATTAATTACTGCGGCCAGGTAAACAAAAATGTGTGTTTACTGGGCTAGTTTACATGTAAGCTCAACTTTGTAGTTCTACATGTATTGCCATTCTTGTTCTATTATTCAATTAACTAGTAATATAAAAAAAATGTTTGTTGGCAACAAAAAGGATTTTTTATATTAAAAACCCATTCTAATAAAAACTGATTAACCAAGAAAAATGAATCAAAAGAATGTTGGGTTATTTTACGTTTAATAGGGGGTTCCTTTATGTTCGTTTAGGTAGGAATCCTAATGAACAAGTACATGTATGTATTTTACAAGTGTTGTGGTCATGGGCAAAATAACTATGTTTTAAACATAAGGAACCCCTCCCCCCCCCCCTCCTTCCCAACCCCTCCTTCCCAACCCCTCCTTCCCAACCCCTCCTTCCCAACCCCTCCCCCAACCCACAAAAACCAGGTTCTGTAGGATATGTTTAATTTAACAAGACACCTCTAATTTAGACAATTAGCGTGCGTCTTTAGTTGACAGCTCTGTCTTGCATACCGTCTACCACCCTTTCCACGGTTCCCAGCTGACCACTGTTATGGGATACAACTGAGTGCTCATTGGATAATCATCCCCGACACTGGTGACATTTAGGTGATGGTGGCATGGATCACATATCAACAAGGCATCCAGATCGTTATCAATACCTCACTGGGGTTTTTTCCCCTCTCCTTTTGTTTTTGACAGATTCAGTGCAGTAAAGCAAGGAAAACACTGCAGTTTTGTGAGGGATGAATCATTCCTACATGGATGAATTGAGAACTCAATTTAAAGGTATACACCATTTACTTTTCCTGTAATTTTCGGAAATGGATGAATTTTATTTGGGGGGGGGGGGGGGGGGGGGGGGGGGTTAGTATGTTATAGCTAAGTCCGACACCTCATAAGTCCGACAAAAACTCATCCCCAACCAAATATTGGCCCATAAGGGCCTGAACTTGTTGGTTTTACATTGTTTTCAAATGGGGACTGAATTACATGTCTAAAGTATTAGTGCAGTGCAACCATTTATTTATATATCCAATTTATACTATAGACATTTTTTCTCTAATTTGACAATTCCCCTACCTGTAACTCTATAAATTGCTCTGTTTTATCTGAAGGAAGTCAAGGAATCAGACTACCAAAACAACATTAATTAATGTTTTTGGTTTTTCCAGCATCTATGAACACAAAACTTGAAAAACAGGTCAGTATCACAATATTTGCTAAAAATAATGGGGTTAATTAATTTATAGGGTTAATTAATTAAACATTTGTCTCCAATCACAATTTGTCCTCTAAAAGGCTCAAATTAGTTGATAATCGCTTCCATGTACGTACTCGTACAGTACCGGTATGTACATGTACACATGTACATTTTGTGTATATAATTTGCAAGCAATATGACTGGCCTTCTGTCGGCAATGTACACGTTGTTGGTAAATTATAGTTTGTGCCATTTGTTTCCTTCAAATGCTGCATTTCTTACAAGGTACATGCAAATGCCCCACAGGAGACAATATTCCCAAGAAAATTATTGAAAAAAAAAAGTAATTTCAGATTTTCATTTACAACACACACAACATTACCGTTACTTCCCCCTTGAATGAAAACAGTATTGGTGTACATGTACAATCCCCGAGATGAGTCAGAAACAAGTACCCATTTCCTTCTCAGTACACCAGTACATTCTTCTCCAAAGAGAAAGCGAGAGGGGAGAGAGATATTAGGTTTAACCACGTCTTATTTCTCCAAGGTTTAGCTTGATAATCCAGCCAGCTTGGATTGATCCAGTGCAGGGTGCAGGCATTGATTGAACATTCACTGTGTGGGGTGTAAAAGGATTCTTATACAAAATCCCCCGGAGAGCTTTCAACTGATGAACGGTTGAAGAGGAGGAAACTCAAGCGATCGTCACCCAATTTTAGGCATGAACAGCAGGAGACGGAGACAAGAGGGAAAGATCAAATTGTTTTCCAAGAAGGGATGTTTTCGAAAGAAGTTAAAAGTGCAAGTGATGTATAAAATGTACACATAAGTACAGAAAACTACAACCTTGATACTGTACACAAAATAAAAAATCACAATTTTCTTTCCCAAAATGGACATGGATATTTTGCTTAGTGTCTGATACAATCTACATCATGGTACAAGTTAACACGTCAATGTTTTAAAGATATTTATTAAATTATTGATACTAAACTCCCTGCACAATTATTCAGACTTCTGACATGCTGTAATTTTGGGAAAAACAATAAGAAAAGAAGAGGTCATTTCAACAAGACATGCCATTGTCACGGGACACATTGTAGGGAATTTCAGTTGGTTTGTAATTTAGGTTAATCGCACTGAACAAATTCTGTGCTAAACAGCAATGTAAAATATACCCAAAGAAACAAAATTAAAGAAATTTGACCATTTGCAAGTTTCTTGTAAAAATACACACTACATATACCACATAGTCACAGTAGCTGAGATTTAAGAAGGGAGGAAGTGAGAAACAACCAAATGGAAATATAATAACCAAAATAGAACAAGCCTGGAATCTCCCCCCCCACCCCTCCGAGAAAAATCAGGACCCACCCCTTTCCTCCCCTCCATGCCTGAGGCCAACATAAAACATTGATTAGTGCTCATCTGTGAACTAAATGGCAGTGATCCCTCCCACCTACAGAGCTTCCATGATTCCAGGGTTACACATACACAGCACACTTGGTTTTGTTGCCACCTCGTAATTACTCAGCATTGAGGCTATAGTCACTGATCCGAAGCTGCAGTGTTTAGAATGAAGATGGTTAGAATGGAAACTGTTGTACCAGAGATTTTGTTACAGAGTTGTCAAGCTAATAAACCACAGAGGCCAGGACAGGTGCATGCACAATGCAGTTTGAATGCTTAACCCTAACTCCCTACACAACAAAGGAAGTTGGAGGATTTTGAAGGAATTGTATTGTTTAATAACAATGGTGAGGGAGTTAGGGTTAATCAACATCTATTGTGGATCCACATGGATAGTGTTTGTTTGCCTTGAAATCATATTACATTGTGTAGGCTTCCATGCTTTGGCTGTTCGTTTTCGAATAATTTAGAATTTGATTATTCAAAAATATTCGAAACTTGCTGATCAAATTTGACCAGTACACACACAAGTACAGCAGCTGCAACTTAGAAGGTGACAAAAATAGGGCATGGTTCACTTTACAATGAACATCACACCTGAAGCTTAGCTTGTTATAAACATCTAATTGCCAAAAACAACCATGTAGCGCTTCTTTTGCTTCATGTGATAAAGAGTTCTCCCTCCTGCTGCATGTGATATGAACTACATTGTACTGGTACATCAACTGGACTAATTTGAGTTCCACATACATTGTACATGTACTGAACAACAAAGGGGCACGCTTGATGAATTACCGACCCTCCTAATAGACACACAGACAAACGCATACATCAGGAGTGAGGGATCACATATCCAATTAATTGGGGAGTGTTGATGGTGGTTTTTTTTTCTGTGTGGACATAATACTAGTCATCTCAAGACAAGGTTGACATTTACAGTACACGAGTGTAGTAATTTTCCTTTTATAACAAGAAAGAAATTGTCACTTGAAGAGTTCTTGACTATACAGAGACAATTGACGGAAAATCTTAATACAATGATCTAAAAGGTAGTATACACCATTTGCAGATATCAAAAATATTTACTACCGAATTATTAAGAAATATCTTACTCATCTGAAAGTAAATGTTGATTCTGGGCATCCAGCAAAATGATTGCGCTAGATATCCTGTAATTCTTCCGAAAAATAGAATTTTATAATGAAAAATTCGCAATCTAGGAACAGCGAGCGCGAAAAAACAAAGATATCATAAGAATAACTGCTCGATGCCGGTTGAAAAAAACACGCTGTTTTTCGTGCTTTTCTCTGCATCCATGATTCTAAAACTTCGGACAGCTCAGTTAAACGATATTTACTATAAATACAACCCCCCAAATCTACTCATTCATGATAATTCAAGCAATGACCAATGGTGTATACTACCTTTAAGGCTGCTATACCAAACGCCGCTAGATACCGAACATTTGACTATACCAAACACAATCTTTGGATCCCGATTTTTGGGTACCGTACAAAAATATCGAACATTGTTGTTGGCAAAAAATCAACAGATTTAACCAAATAAACAGTTGTTTGCTTCCAATTTGTGCGTCCAAACTCCAAACATACCAAATATTGTTGTTAAAAATATGTCAACATTTTTTTTTGAAACCCACTTTATATTAAAGGCTATTTAGACCATTTTTAAATTTTCGAACGTCAAACTACCGGTGCTTTAGGTTAAAGACGGCACATGGTGAATCGGCGGGTGAAATTCGCTATACTGAACAAAATCTGTGGATCCCGTGATGTTCGTTATAGTGGCGATTCCACAGGAAAAACAATTGGTATCTTTCGTCTTTAAAATTTGAAGTTTAACCAGTTCGCGCCGGAAGACGTATACACATACATTTTTCCGAGGTTCAAAATGGATGGCGCATAAACACGCCACGAGCAAGGCCGGGAATGTCTGTAAGCAGTAAGCAAGGCCGGAAATGTTATGGGTGTGCTTCCCAAAACCATTGGCCTGAACTCGCCTCGGATCGAGTTTTGTTGAAGAAAAAAACCGCGCCTCGGCTCAGTGAATATTACAATAATCCCGGCGCGAACTGATTAAAGAAATTTGTCTTAGTATTTTCCTTTTTTACATGTTGATAAATATAGATTAGGTATAGATTTACATGTTCTTGTCAATGGATTGTCTGATTATTATTATCTTTCTAAATTACATGTACCTGCAAACCTTCAATTTTATATTCCACCTCTGCCCAGCTAGTTCTGTCTCATTTTGCAGAGCCCCTCACAAATAACCATGTTGGGAATTTTATAACATTTGGTTATAAAACTCTTATGTAAGAGGGTCTCTAATTTATGGAAGAACCCATGTTGATAACACAATCTAATGTCCTCCTTTTGGGATTTAAAACTGATAAATAGGAGTTGTGTTTGTGTTTCCTGGAACTAAGCTAAACTGAACAGTGCTAGATAAACAATCAGTTAAGAGTGCATAGCCGGAATCTCTTTAAATATTTTTTTCCTGTTCCAATGCCATTTAATGAGAGATCGACCATCTGTTGGGGGAAATGATGTGTGCTTCCCCCCCAAACTCCAAGGGACAAATGCCGTAATGATTAGGCTAAGGGTATTCCTGTGGGCATGAGGAAATTGTACCATAAAAAAAGATTATATTGGTTGGAAATCTTTAACTCAAATATTTGCACCAATTCAAAAAGTGTTTACTTTCGATTTTCACACGACTTTGTCACATCACTCTCTTATTTGGTTTCCCATTTATCTTAATTTAGGCATACATTTTATAATTAGACATACCCAAAAAACAAAAAAAACAAGGAAATCCCAATATTTACCATGCTTTGCACATTTTGTTCTCTCCAATTTTCTTAAGTGGAAAACGAGAAAACCATTTGATATGAGCAATGTTCCATGCCTATAAATTACAATTACAAGTTAATTACATTTCTATTTTTGCATGTTTGAATTCTTTTCTCTTATTTTGTTTTCATCAATTTTAATGTAAAGTGTTGCAGTTAATGTATCTTTGTTAATGATAAACGTAAGATGTATTCATGGTCAAAGTGCATGAGCGGATATAATTATTTAGAAAATTAAACACATTTTAACCTAGAGTGAGAACTAATAAAAAAGGCACTTGGCAGATGGCAGACATCCGCCCAGCCGCAAAAATGCCCTAATCTCCCACTGTTAAAAAAAATATAATTAAAAATGCTCCAGATTCCTGATCTGGATGCATTTTAATCTGAACATTTATTGGAATCATCCTTGACCAACCAAGTGTTGTTAAAATCCCTCCAGTTGTTTTTCTGTTATCCTGCTAAAATTAAAAACAAA
Organism: Crossaster papposus; assembly: GCA_037893245.1. NCBI lineage: Eukaryota > Metazoa > Echinodermata > Asteroidea > Velatida > Solasteridae > Crossaster > Crossaster papposus. Next base: position 473,687 of record JBAIAA010000036.1, on the reverse strand, counting down.
CAAACAAACAAAACAAACAAAACCAAACAAACATCCCAACAAACAAATAAATGCCAGCAAAAACATATAAACTACTTGGCAGGGAAACAAAATTAACAATTTTAATAAACACATCATCGCGAAGCACCGCCATGACAAAGACATATCAATCACACACACACAGAGAATACTCACAAATAAATAGATAGCATGTAAAAAAGCACAATCGATGTCACACAATACACGTATTCACAAAAGTCAAACTGGCCGGCATGGCAGCACCAACATAAAAAAACATCAACTACAACCGAGTAAAAACAAACCGTCCGTCTCCCTAAATCATTACCAGTCTTAAAAGTAATGCGGGTAATTAGTCTTAACAACCTTATTCAGCCCGTTACACAGACATCCCAACCAAAACACACTATACAAAGGGCCTGATAATATCATAGAGAAGTTACAGTCAGGTCAGATAATTGAAACAGAGGGAACAAAGGCCAAGATGAAAAAAAAACCCAAACCTCTTTTAAATACACACAGTCACGTACACTCTGCTGACTAACAAAAACAACTGCGAATCATTTTTGGAGTACAGCTTCTCCCTACCCCGGCTGACACACACACACACACAACCCAACCAGTAAGTGAACCTCTTTGTTCAATGTTCTGTATACAACTGCCCCCGGAGCCTCACACTGCAGTATGGATTCAGAGTTCAAGGCATAAATGCTGCTTTAACTCCTGCTCCCCGACCAAAACAATAATACTCACATGTTGGAGAGGTCATCGGTTCACTTAGCAGGCTATTCCGTTTAACACCTCGACACTCCCCTTAGTATATATGTTCCACTCCCAATCAAAATAACAGAGTATTGAAGTGGGAAGATAGGACAAAAGTAACTAGAAATCCTAGGTGACGTTTTGGACTAGCACTGAAGTATACAAATCCTGGTTATAATATTCCATACGCTTTGCCAAGACTGGAGTTTATAAAAATGTCATTCCTGTAGTTCTACAGAGTACAGTACTGAGACTCCTAGGATTTGTCCAAACTCTCTCAGCACTGTTGTATCTCCACGCAGCAATACAGGCAGTTTGTCTCAGTGTAGGTTTGGCTGCTTATAAATATAACTCCAACGTTGGAAGGGAAAAAAATCCCTTCACACATTTTCCCAACACATTGAGAATACAATTCGGCCCATGTACACATTACACAGTGTAGTGTACATGTACATGTATAATCCTAGAATTTGGATGTGTCTTATGCATGCACACACAGTGGACAAGAAAAAAGCCTATCTCACAATGCCTATACTGCAATCAGGCTGCACACACCACAATAAAACATCCACTCCTATCCTGCAGTAGAGCTCTGGTAATAATACATGTACACACACTTGCCATACAGCCAGACCCAGACAAGGCAGCCAATCAGGGCCCAGCATTGTATCGCCAATTGGCCAATCGGGAAGCCTGCTTAGAGCGCTCTGCAAGGGGTGTAAGCAATACACAGGCTGGCATGCCAGCAATGCTGTGCACTATAATGGGAAGGATCCCAATGCAATGGGCTCTTGATTTATTTTTTTCTGCACTCTATCTTGCGCATAATGGCCTTTGATGTCTACCCAAAGTAGGGCTTTGTGACACTTTCCTGTGCAATCAACAATAAGTTTAATGGTTAAAGATCTTTTGTTGTAGCATACAGACAGCTCAGACTCTGGGTGACAATAAACAGGCATGTCCATGGAAGAATAAGAACAAATATTTCTGGCCTGGCTAGTAGTACTCAAACATGTAGGCATGTTCATGGAAGAATAATTGAGGGACAAATATATCTGGCCTGGCAAGTACTCATCAATGTAGTTAATGTGACTTTATTATTTAAGTTAAAATAGGTATATTTGTGAACACAAAACATAAGGAAAAACACAAAGATCAAAATGTTTATGATGAGAAAGAATGGATTTTGGTGGCACAGGAGATGATTATTTAGTTGCAAGAAGTCAACTAAAACTAAGCAAGATATTCAACCATAAAACTATGTACTGTATGTTCTATACAGGACATGTCTCTAGATATTGGTTGAAAATTATTGGGGGAAAGAAAATGCAGGAGTAAACCAAGAAAGGGTTAAAACAAAGTGCATATCAAAAATATTCACAAGATTAGGTCTTGAATAAAAGAACTCTCCACAATCTATGTCTACTAATGCAAAATACATACATGTAGATAGGAAAAACCAAGAAGAAACTATTTTAATAAATTAATTCGTAACATTGACTTGTAGCTACTGACATGTATGTTAGAACTTCAGAAGCATTAATCCAACAGCTAATTAGTACATTGTATAATACATTTCTTTTTGTATTTTGGTGTCTATACTGTACAACATGTACCGGTACCTTTGTACATCTTCATATTTTATTCATATTCACAAACCTGTCTGCGTGTTTTATTTAATACTCAGCCAGATTGATTTTGGCCGCGCAATAACGATAGGCCCTGGGTCAAGCACAGTCCATGGGTCATTACCAGTCATGGCAGACGCTATTATTAACTGGTAATGAACCTAATTGAAGGGCCATTCCCAACCCTGATAATATTCTGTCTGAAATTGGCACACGCACATTTACATGCCAATGCTGGATCACTGGACTTTCATATTCATATTTCTTTCCACCTAATTAAAAACCACAAGATTTACAGACAGAATATATAATTAACAAGTACCAGTACATTGTACCAGTGCATTTGGTGTTTCAACTCCAAAAGGGAATTTTTTTTTTAATCAAGTGATTTGTGTAATACTATTTTATGTAAAATTTTATTTGTGGACGAAAACTTAAAATACATGTTTGACAATGTATATAATTGGTAACATGTATACACTTGTCTTAATCTAAAAATGCACTCTTCTTATTAAAGGTAAGATACACCATTGATAATTGCTTGAATGATCATGAATAGGTGGATTTGTAGGGTTGTCTTTTATAGTAAATATCATTTTACAAGTTTTACAATCATGGATGCTTAGAAAAGCAAGAAAAATAGTGTTCGTTTTTAACGGTGTCGGGCAGTGGTGCTTATGTTGTTCTTGTTTTTGTTTTTTGCGATCGCTGTAGATAATATAAAATTAAATTTTTCGGAACAATTATAGGATATTTAGCGCAATCATTTTGCTGGATGCCTACAATCATTATTTACTTTCAAATAAGTAAGACATTTCTTAATAATACGGAAGTAATTTGTTTTCTCGATATCTGCAAATGTTGTATCCTAACTTTAATATCAGAATGAGATGAATGAAACTTGTCCGTTATAAGGATCTTTGTATCTCAACACGATTTCTCTCTTTTGTAATGTGCTCATTTAATACAGTACACAATGCAGAATTTTCCCACGTTCATGCTGTGCTTTCTACATAGAGCGTTTGTAAATGCCCACACAAAGTACTCTCTCCGTCCCTGTGATGACACACGGTTTTAACTCTCTTGATTTGATTTCCAATAGCCAAGCTCCACGGCGGTAATAATTGGGAATATTATCCCGATCAATCACTGGATTCTGCCCTCTTTATAAAAACCCCGGTCTGCACAGACAGAACACTATAGTGCACGGCATGTACATACTAGCACTACAGGCTTGATAGCGCTGCGAGAGCATTAATAGAGAAATAGCAGTGTGGGACGCCAGCGTAATGCGCCGGTCCATCGCCGGATTGGGAAAATATTCCGAGGCCTGATGTAATCAGTGATTGCTAGCTCATGCTAGCAGGGTGTTGAGGGTAGATTAATGCATGGCTGGCTTGGCAGAGCCGTTTTTTTTTTCTTTTTAAATTTTAGACGGCCTAACGTACTACCAGATTGCACTAGACAGGGAAGCTAAAAACATGAAAAAGGCAGGACCAGTGGCAAAAATCAATACAGTCAATGTTCTGACTGAAGCTAGCATATTGTACATGTACATACATATTGTGGTTTAGGTTTACTTGTATAGTTGGATATGTCTTTGTTGAAGGTTGTTTTTGAGAGTGAGTCAACTGATCAACAGACCACATACTACAGGTACTAGAGCCTACATGTACGTGGAAAGAAAGAAACAAAAACAAGTGCTATAGTTCGTGAATTGCCATTATGACCAAGGATTCCCTATTGTGTTTTCCTTTATTCCTTTACTGAAACCTAACCCCATTGCTTTGCGCTTATCTTGCCGATCGAGGACAAAGAAACCGTCCTTCGAGGATCTTTTGTTCCCTTTGTTTTCTTTTGTTTTTCGATCCTCGATCGCAAAAGGAAACAAGTGCATTCATGCACTGGTTTTTATATTGAAAACAGTGCAATTGATTTATTGCTTTAAAACACAATTACTACAAGTGGGTTAATAGTCCATAAATAAGGTGCCAACAAATGCGACATTTGTCGGTATCCTGGTGTTATTTCCCATGCAAGTGTCTCTTAACCTTTTTCAAATTGCTTTGTGTACTCGCTATTGCCGTTAGAAGGCATAAAAAAGAATATCCTAAATATAAAAAATAAATAAGTAAATGTTAAATGTTAAACTAAATAAATAAATGTGAGACGTACGTATGTAGTAACCGGGACACAAAAAGAATGGACGCATTACTTATGGACAGATATATTTTATAGGCACACAAATAGGGCAGATAAACAGATATTACAAATGACAGTTTCTAGCAATGAGACTGAATGCAGTTTATTTATGAAGCTACAGGAACTTAAACAGCGTTTGGAATATATCTGCTCGTTGCATGAGCATCTATGATATATGTGATCAGATTCGGTGATTAATTGAGCAAAATAAGATTGCGTGCTGACCCCAACATTCATTCTATTCAGCAGGCGCATTCCAACGTGATATTGCGATACTGTGCTCTGAAAAAATTGTCAATTTTGTTTGTTTTTAATTTAAAAAAAATTGGAGAAAAAAATATTTTCTGGTAGCAAAAATGAATGAGCCCGAGGATGAGAAACAATTACTTTTTTTAAATTGGCATAAAATCTATGAACACAACCTTTGAATAAAATTATCCAAGGAACCAACTCACTCAACTAAAAACCACCCTGTCTTGTCAAAAGTATGAACCCAAATCACATTTACACCCCCCCCCCCTCCCAGAGTTCTAGACGAACAATTTCTTTAGAAACCAAATTCTGATCTCTCTCTAAAACTCTTTATGCCTGACAAATGTGTCTGCATTGACTGACGAAGCATGTGGCATTTTATACAGAGTGACAACAAATGAACCCGCCCAAAATGACAGTGAACTTCTCCCAGTTAAAGGTAGTATACACCATTGGTAATTGCTTGAATTATCATGAATGGGTAGATTTGGGGGGTTGTATTTAATAGTAAATACTGTTTAACTAACCTGTCCGAAGTTTTACAATCATGAATGCTAAGAAAAGCACGAAAAACAGCGTTTGTTTTTAACCGGCGTCGAGCAGTTATTCTTATGTTATTTGTGTTTTTTCGCGATCGCCGATTATATTTTTCAGAATAATTAAAGGATATCTAGCGCAATCATTTTGCTGGATGCCTAGAATCATTAATTACTTTTAAATGAGTAAGATATTTCTTTATAATTCGGCAGTAAATATTCTCGATATCTGCAAATGGTGTATACTACCTTTAAAGGGAATTGTACAACATTTCCTTTTGCTTTTGTAATTTCAGGAATTTAATGGATTTGGGGGGTGAGTATACAATGTACGTACACTGTATATGTACAAAATATTGTTTCACTGACTTGCTTCACATTTTGGGTTCGTAGATGCTGGAGAAAAAAGAAAAAAAGAAAATCAATCATGTTCTTGTAGTCTGGTTTCCCATGGAGGAATAAGGGTTCCCTGACCCCACTGAAGATGAAAGAGAACAATTTATAGACATTGGGGAATTGTAAGGTCAGAGAATCAGTCTAGCTGGCTTGTAACCCTTGACAGGTGTGTAATCAATCCCATAAGAAAATGTGAAATAACTAAATTAATAGCAGAACTTGAAAAAAACACCCTTTTTCCAACAAAAATATCACTTTTAGTTTACTTCAAAATGTCAGCACACCAGGAGCCATATTTGTACAGGATGTTTTTGACGATCATTCCCTAAAAATTGAGTTAAATATTTTGTGATAATTTGGTCATTTGGTTTTTTGATGTTTGCAAATGCTATACATGTACTGGTACATGTATATTCCCTTTAAACAGTACTGTTGGGACACAGGGTCAGGTAAAAATCTGACAGGGTCACGTTTATTTATGGACTGTGTGCAGGGAATGAATTCAAAATGCATTCTTGGGCATCTTAGTTCAGCCCCATGACACACTGTAAAAGATAATGGAAGTGGATACAATTCAGAGGTGGAAGTTAAATTCCGATCTGTGGAAGTGAAATGGCTGATGAATTTGATGAAAGTGTAACATGCAGGGAGTGATAATAATAGGAACCTAGGGAGACAATCCCATAGAGATGTACACAAACTTAAAACAGTCCTAACTTGTTTACCCTAACCCTTTTCTCTAAGATCTTCGAGATTTATGCTATTTAGACCAAAATCTGTCCTTCTAGGGCAAAAATAACTCCCAAATATTGTTTTTTAGGGTACAGCTAGACACTTAGGGAGACACTGAAATGTCTCCCTAAGTGCCACTGTCTCCTTATTACCTAAAAACTTACGCTAAGTTGTCTCCCCAAGTGCCTATTTGTATAAATTCAGAATTTACTGGAATGTTTTCTTGGAATCTTCTGGAATGAAATGAACGTGCAATTTGGGTTTTAAAGAAGTGAACATTATATTTCACATACAAAGTAGGGTACAGCAAAAGATGTTTTCCTTTACATTTCTGATCATGTGTAAACAAACCCAATATACCGTAGATGACTTTCTCTGTACTTTATAAATTACAGCCCTGGGTGATCATAAATACAATTATAAACATGGGTATAAGTCACTTAGACAACATTCTTTTGCTATAATTAAATTGCCAGGACATTAATTATCATGTACATGTAGATGACATGCATGCCACACCTTTGTACCATATACATGTATAGTGCGGAAAGACCAATGTATTTAATAGTCACACAAAATGCATGAAAAATTCCTTTTTTCGATACGAGTCAAGACTGAAGTGCAATATTATTAGTAATGACAACAACAAGATCAATCTTGCTTAAAGTCATTCTTAGCAAGAAATTTAGTCAAAACGATGTCACAACTTCATTAACCTGAAATAAAATACTCCCGGTAAACAAGTTCCTGAATGCATCTGTAACAGCTTTCTTGAGACATTCCCAAGATTCCTTTGATCCCGGGTTAAGTTAACTCATGGCATGGAAGGCACTAATGTTTCACAAGTGCTGAGTACCCCCCCCCCCCCCCCCCCCCCACAATTTACAAGCTCAGTACATTTTTGACACTGGCTTACATATCAATGGCCCATTCAAACAGAGCCTAATGAGTTCACTTGTGGGAATCTGGTTGATGTGAGAAGTGATGTCAATATCGAGGACGAGATGAATTGTGCCAAGAAAGAGGCGAGGTGAAGAAAAAAAACCGTCGCAATTCAATCAGAGTGTTGACCCAACTGCATGAGAATAAACAAATTATAAAAAAAATATCTTACTTATTTGAAAGTAAATAACGATTGTAGTGCAAAATGATTGCACTAGATATCCTGTAATTGTAAAATAAATTGACTTTTATAGAAAAAAAATCACGATCGCCGGACAGCAATCCTGAAAAAAAATAAAAAATTGAGAATCGCTCATGATCCACACCGGTTGAATACGAACGCTGTTTTTCTTGCTTTCCTCAGCATCCATGATTGTAAAACTTAAGATAGGTCAGTTAAACGATATTTACTATAAAATACAACCCTCCAAATCCACCTATTCGTGATCATTCAAGCAATTACCAATGGTGTATCCTACCTTAAATAATAGCTTGATTGGATCCTAACAAACAAAATTAATCTGTGCAAGATTTAATTGTGTAAATGCAAAATTAATATCCAGTATAGACCATGTTTACATCTATATTCAAATGTGCCCGGCAATATGCGCACTGCGCACGCATCATGTTTTGCATAAAATTTGGTTGAGGAGTGACGCCACAGGTCAGACCACCTTTGAATTATGTGACCTCTGATGTCGACTCTTAACCAAATTTATGTAAAACATGATGCGTGCGCATATTGCCGGGCACATTTGAATATAGATGTAAACAGAAGGCACATGGTCTATTCTAAACCTAAAACCTAATATTTTAAAACCTAATATTTTAAAACCTAATATTTTAAAACCTAATTACCTGGGGCCAATTTCATAGAGCTGCTAAGCACAAAAATGTGCTTAGCGCAAAAAAGTCTTGCTCATTAAAAACAGGTTACCAGCCAAAATTCCTCGTGTTTTTCATGCTAAGCAAAAAAACCAGCTGATTATCAATCCAAAACAATAAAGATTACGTTAAAAATTTGTCTGTAACCTCACTTGTTTGTGCTAAGGACAGATTGTCATGCTAAGCATATTTTTGTGCTTAGCAGCTCTATGAAATTGGCCCCAGGCTAATGCTCTTTGTTTATGCAATTCTAATTGATGACTTTTTCGCTGATGGACGGTTGTGCATAATAAGCACCTCTCCCTATAATGTATGCACTCTGCGTGTAATTCAATATGGATCAGTACTTGTACTTGTGGGAAATCAATCACAATTTAATACCGAGAGCTGAAAAAGAACTTTTTGTGGAACACATTTCAAAGCTTTAAATATTTTTTGGGCAGTAAAAAAATCAAGATACTGTACTATCACTAGTATCAGCAAAAAAACCCACCTTTTTAAAAATAAAATGTCAGACTACACTGCACTTCAATAATTATGTGCTACGGATAGCTTAAAGGTACAATGTAGTATACAGTACACCCTTTGCTTTTGTTGTAATTAAAACAAATGGATGGGTCGGGGGTTTATATTTAGTAAATACTGTGATGCTATTTTTTGTTAAAGTTTTGGGTTCATAGATGCTGGAACAATCAAGAACATGCAATTTTTGTAGTCTGGTTCCTTGACTTCTTTCAGACGAAACAGATCAATTTATAGATGTTGGGAACTATCATGTTTAGGAAACCAGACTAGTTGACTGTCACCCATTCACAAATGTGTAACAGAATTGCAAATGGTGGACTTCAAAACTAAATTTATAAAATTTAGGGAGTGAATGACAATAGTCAGGTATTTCAAGTGATTGCCGGCTGGCAATTGTTGGAAATTGATACAAAATTCAAATTTTCTTGAAAACCACAGCACACCAGATGCTGTGATTTCACAGGATGGTTGGGGCTGTTATTCACTTACAGTCAAGTAAGGTATTTCACACCATACATGTATTTCAGTAGTTTTGTTTTTTGATGTTTGCAAATGGTGTAAGTAAGTACTACCGATACCTTCATTGTTAAAACAAAAAAATAGTAAATCTTTCTAAACCTTTTTTTTCCTCCTCGCATCAACAATTTGATGCAAGTAGAAAAAAACTCAATTTGACGAAGTTTCAATAATTTACTGATAAAATATTATGCGTAATAAGGAACAATGAGATAAAACCAATACTGGTTGCATATCCACTTGCGTTTTACTGCTCACTGGATCTGATGCTAGTGAGAATCTGCCAGTGCGTGAACAGAATACAATGTGATACAGTCTGAAACCCCTTTGTACTGTACAGGCAGAGACTTCAGCTGTTTTCAAAGCTGCACAAAAGAGGGAGCTTTGCTGGCCACTATAGACCATTAAAGGCTTTATAAACTGTTACCTTTTCAATGACTCCCCCCCCCCCCCCCTCCACCAAATAGACTGTTTGCCAAGGAACAATGCTTGCCATCTGCGTTGAAACTGGGTCTTTTATTGCAAAATTAAAAACCTGTCGATGTGATAATAGTTGGTTTTTATGTTCAAAACCCGAGGTTTTTAAATCCCGGGATTAAAAACTAATAATATTATTACAGATTTTAATTTTTTTGGCAGGGCTTTTTTTTTTGTAGGCAGAACTGCATACATCCTGTTTGTATCTTGATTGAAAAATAGTGTTCTTGTGTTCAACTTGGCCTGTGGTGATAATGATCTTGCTTTGGCCTGTGGGCATTATCAAGCATAGAATACTCTCCTGAACCATGTGTGAACTGCAGCTAATCATGTTATCTTGTGTTTATTTAGTGTACAAATGGTATTTTTTTTTTTTTTTTTTTTTTTGGGGGGGGGGGGGGGGGAGTTAGATTTATGGTCCTGTTTTTTTCTTTGTCCATTGAATGGAGCTCTGCAAATGTGGGAAGCTTAAAGGTATAGGATACACCATTGGTAATTGCTTGAATTATCATGAATGGGTGGATTTGGGGGGTTGTATTTTATAGTAAATATCGTTTAACTATAAACCTGTTTGAAGTTCTACAATCGTGGATGCCAAGGAAACTAAGAAAAACAGAGTTTGTTTTTAACTGGCGCCGGGCAGCTGTTCTTATGTTGATCTTCTTTTTTTGCTATCCTCGTCCGACGATCGAGAATTTATTTGTATAAAATTATTTTTTTTCGAAACAATTAGAGGATATCTATTGGTAGCACAACCATTATTTACTTTCAAATGAGTAACATATTTTTGTATAATTCAGTAGTAACATTTTTTGATATCTGCAAATGGTGTATCCTACCTTTAATGACATTTTGTATTCCTGGGGGTGTAATACTTATTACTAATGTTAATTATTTTGTGCGCAACATTATCCATGCGTCTATTGGTTAAATTGGTTTAACGGTCATTGACAGCCGCGTGTTATACACGTCTGTACATGTACAAATGTAGATACAAATTGATGTGATGTATGAATGAAATCATCACGTGTCAAGTTATATCAAATAAAAGATGCATTTTAAAACTATATTGGAACAGATAGGCCAATTAGGTTCAAAGTGTGTATATCTATAGACAAAGAAGATACATGTACAAAGCATTATCATGTGATAAACCATGGATAAACCTACCCTATTAATTTCTTCCTTTTCTTCTTCTAATGGCTCAATAATTTTTCAAGGTTGGTTGTGTGAGTAGTGTGTAGGTGCATGAACATGTACAGCATGTACATTGGTGTAAGTACACGCATGTATACATGGGTAGGCACTCACTGTGTTAGGGGGACAGGCTCTTTTGTTTGGAAAAGACAGACCGAGTAGTGGGGACATTTTTGAGTCCCCATAGCGCGTTGGGTGTTCAGTAAAGGTAGAACAAGGTAAAATCGGGTTAGGGTATAATTAAAGAAAATGAAGAAGAGGACAAATTAGGGTGATGCTGAAAATGTTAGAATTTTAGAGTGTTCTGAGTTTGAGATTAGAGAGATTTCAGTTTACACACAAACTCTATGGGTTGTCCCCATAACGCTATGTACCAAAATAATAGTTGTACTGGTACATGCATAATTTAGAAAACACAATTTGAATGGATCATATAGTTCGAATAAAGTGAAAAGCTAATCAAACAAATTACCAATCTTTCAGTCAAGCTTCCATCCATGGTCAAGCTATAACCCTCTCCACAGCTTCATAAATTATTCATTCAGTGCAACTGACCAGCACTCACATATTGTGTTTTTTACCATACACTTCGCTGTGGGCTATTGTTATTACACTTTCATTAATAAAAAGGACTCGCTCTGGTGGTGAAAAAAAAGGGGGGTGGGGGGGACACATGGACATGTGGCAAATTACTTGCCAACAAAGGTGCATATGATCAGGGGCCAATTTCACGGAGCTGCTAAGCACACAAATTTGCTTAGCATGAAAATTTGTCCTTGGTAAAAACAAGGTTACAGACCAAATTTTCACGTGATCTTTATTGTTTTTGATTGATAATCAGCTGTTTTTTTGCTTAGCATAAAAAACACGTAGAATTTTGGCTGATAACTTGTTTTTAATGAGCAAGACGTTTTTGTGCTAAGCAAATTTGTGTGCTTAGCAGCTCTGTGAAATTGGCCCCAGGCCACACAATGTACAAATACCAGTATATATTTGTACAATACAACGAGGAAAATAAAATCTACCGGTACATGTATTTCAATATGCCTACACAATTTTTACACATTTTTGAAATGTTTTATTCAGATTTTTATTTAATTTTATAGTTGTGGTTTAATTGCTTATTTTAGTTTATACTGTGTATAATAAACATACTTGTCTATAGAGAGTTAACAATTTTGAATGAATATCCAAAAATACAGAAAGAATAATTTAGAAACCAAAACAAAATCTCGTCCCATTTTTACGGAAATTGTTACAATAATAATTATAGCTAACTAAAATGTGTGTACTGTAGGTTTTAGCGATGTACCAGTATCCTCCAAAAGGATTCTGTCATTATTTGTTTTTGTACACAAATAAACCACACGGAGGTTGCAGGTTCCAGTACGCTTGACAATTTCTTTGTTCACTTTAAAAACAATTTGTTTTGGGTCAGGATTCTAATATCCAAGGTTGGATTTTTAACTTGGATATAAGTTTCCAAAAGCGAAGTACATTTGTATCCCAATAAAACTACCTGCCAAATATACCTTTACAATGTACCAGAACGTGTACTGGTACATGTGTATGTATACAGAAAAATGTAAACATCAAAGATAACAAAGAGGTAAACTTGCGACTTAACATCTGTAAATGGACATCTTTTTTTTTCAAAAACAATTTTTTTCTTTCTGATTTAACAAAAAAATTCTAATACGGTAAAAAAACAAACTGCGTGTACGTAATACAGGTAGCTGCAATTCAGCATATGCTTAAAACTCTAAAAAATGCAGTCTTTATTTTTCTCGTACTGAACCATTTTCGTTATTGAAAGCGTGACTGTTTGATCCTATGTAAGTCCCAACCATTGCCAGGAAATGACAGTAATTCCTCGTTTCTCTCAAAAATGACAGCATGCCAGGTGCAAGGATTTCACAGAATGCACTCCAGAGTATTATTTACTTACAAACACGTACACGTACATGTAGGATATTATATGTCAACATTTTCACACAGAGTTTCATTTGTGAATGTTTTCAAATGAGTGTCCATTTGTTACAAATAATGTAGTACCGATCGCTAACGGATACTGTATCACTCACCGATAATGCAACAACAAATTACCAATAGCGTAGTAACTTTACCGGTCAATTTCTGTTACAGTAAAGGTAGGATACACCATTGGTAATTGCTTGAATTATCATTAATGGGGTTGTATTTCATAGTTGTATTTCATAGTAAATATCGTTTAACTGACCTGTCCGAAGTTTTACAATCATGAATGCCGAGAAAAGCATGAAAAACAGTGTTTGTTTTCAACCGGCATCGAGCAGTTATTCTTATCTTATCTTTGGTTTTTTCGCGATCGCCTTCTGGCGATCGCAAATTTTTCTTTATAACATTATATTTTTCGGAATAATTACAGGATATGTAGCGCAATCATTTTGCTGAATGCCTAGAATCATTATTTACTTTCAAATGAGTAAGATATTTCTTAATAATTCGGTAGTAAATATTTTCGATATCTGCAAATGGTGTATCCTGCGGAGTTTAAGATAATGTAATAACACTATCAGTCAATTTGTTGTTACATTATCGATAGTGATACAGTATCGGACAATTTGTTTGACATTAGCGGTTAGTGATATATACAGCCTGTCCTTGTATAGCAAGCACTGCCATATTGCTCATTATGCAAGCCTACATTCTCCTAGCATGTACACACAGTAATTCATTGTCATACCCCAACCAATTAGATCAAAATGTTGTTATCACAGCTTTCAACTCTCAAACCTAAAGCCTCACTAACCTATTTTCTTTCCAGCCTCCCTATTTCTTCCTTGAAATAAAAAAACCTAAGGTGTCACTTCCTCCTTGGATAATATTTGTGCAGGTGTGCGCTCAAGGTCAAAATGGCCACAGTTCTGCCCCACTGTTTTCCTAATTGGCTGAGATAGGGTGATTAATGAAAAGCTAAGCAGGGTTAAGTAGCCCATCCTCTCTAGTTTCTGTGTTATGAGTTGACATCATTCTCATCATCATAAATGGGTGATGGTGTCATTTGTGCTGCATCACCATGAACGTTTATGATGCCTTGTAATGTGGAGAATACAACCAAGTGCAGGGTTAGGACATAATTTGGCCTATACAGTAGTTTTCTTTTTTTCCCCCCAATTTTTACTTGATAACTTGAAAACTACCAACATTACATTATGGGTGGACGGCTCAAATGGTAGGAGCACTGGAAAATGTGTCAGGTTAAAAAACCACAAAACCTAAAGTGTATGATTAAAATTAAAACAAGCAGCCTGGATATTTGGTTAATCCTACCCACTCTGACCTCTTTCATCCCTTGGCCTAATCCTCATTTTGTTTGTTCTTCCACCCAAATGATTTGACGTTATGATGAATTACACTAAACAGCTTGATCGTTATTGTCCACAGATACATTTTAGTTGGTTTGTTTATTTATGTCATAGTCTACTTTGAGGATAATGGGTGTGATTCATGACACCTTTAAGACAAGTTGTCAAGCACATGTCTTTAGATTTTGCACAAATGGCAAATGGTAATACTGTTCCTTTAATCAGCACTCTGTTCATAGTTTTGAAGGCAGAAAGAGGGGCTTATCCATAATCTGTGATTAGTCACTTGCACCTTTGGGTGTTGACTTGAAACCTTGTTTTGTTTTTTGCCGAAAGGTTAAGGTTAGCTGCTCAGGGGTGTTGGGTCTAGTTACATTTAAACAAGAATAGTAGGGGAAAAAATAACCTTGAAATCCACCATAGAGTGTCAATTAGGGTCCCCCTTCTCTTGCATTTCTGAGACTCTAGAAAGTCTCTATTGGCACAGGACTTATGAAACTGTGAATCTTGATGAAGCTCTTTGAATGCAAGTTGAAAGGTTAAAGGTCAGTGTAGAATGTATCCTACACCATTTACAGATATCAAAAATGTTTACTGCCGAATTATTAAGAAAACATCTTACTTATTTGAGGGTAAATAATGATTCTAGGCATCCAGCAGAATGAGCGCGCTATAGATATCCTGTCTTTGTTTCGAAAAATTGTGTTTTATAAAAACGCCCGTTAAAAACGAACACTGGTTTTTTTTCTCAGCATCCATGATTGTAAAACTTCTATTAAACAGGTCAGTTAAACGATATTTACTATAAAATACAACCACCAAACACATGTACACCCATTCCTGATAATTTTAGGCAATTACCAGTGAAAGAAAGACTGTTTTAGCAAAAATACAAAGTTTAAAAAATGTATATATTTTTAAACCCTTGTTTCAAATTAGTGACATTTTTTGCCAAGACAACAATATTGACTTCTGGAGTACCATGAAAACCCAAATCAACCAATGCATATTTCAAATATACCTTGTACTGTGAAATGTTGACAGAAAGGCAGGACTATAGTGTGTGGCAGGCGAAACTGCCTGCTCTGTCCACACAGCATGCATGCATGCAGGCCTACATGTACAGTATGTACTGTTATACTGTACCTGTTATCTAGTGTCTGGCACAAGTGACAATCAATAGGAATTGACTGACTAACTCACTCAAGCAGATGAAAGGAGAGAACCAAGTGGAGAGATGACAAGAGGAGAAAAGACAGGAGGCAAAAAGAGGGGGGAGGGGAAGGGGAACTGGGAAAGTGAAGGGAAGAAAAGGATTGCAGATCACTGGCTTGGATCACTAAACACTTTGCTGAATACAGACAATTTATGGCTTTGGCTTGTAGGGTTCCCAAATACGGTACCCTCTGGAGACATGAACACAATGTGTACAATGGAAACAAAACGTCTCCGGAGGGTACATTTCTATAGATGATTTTACTTAAATTACTCAAAAACTAGGATTAGGATGTGGGTTAGGGTTAGTGTTTGGGTTAGGGTATAATATAGGGTATATTGGGTCAAAATTTCAACCCAGGAAAAAAATTTTGGTTAAAATGGGAGCATTTTGAAAAACGTGCTCGACTTTCTAACCATTTTGTACACGAGAACAAAGCCATGTCTCCACAGTGATACAAAAATGCGAATACATGTTTCCACTATTTATAATCTACTCACATTCCCTGTTAAACAAAATCTGTGACCTGCTCCTACGAAACCGACATACGCTATAAGTAGCACAGGCTATTTCGAGATACAGCTCATCAAAGTTGAAATGGGGTGAAAAATCTGGCTGGACATCGAGTTTTGTTTTTCGTTATTTTTTGCACAACCTCATTTTTCAATGACCGACACATGTTTACATACATGCACCACATGTGCTTCATCATGATACTGTGATTTCATTGCGAGTTTTGGTGATCCTACATAACATGTACATGTAGTTGTGTGTGGTAAAAGAAATTAAAGGGCTATTCTACGCAAATTATACACAGTGAGTGCCTCCTCAGCAGCCTGCTTTAGGTAATTTCCCTTGAGAATACTCTGGTGAGAATTTGTCAAAGGGAAAATTTACCAGTCCAGCTTTGGACAGAACTGGCGAGAAAATCCCATTATTTCTGAATTAACACATACAATAAGTTTACGTGGACAAATTGAGTAGATAGCATCCTTCACTGTATATGCGAGCAGATTCGGTGATTAATTATGCAAAACAAGACTGTATCTTGACCTCACGATTCCCTCGGTTGTTTCAGAACCACACATCTCACTAATAAAGAGTATTACCGTGGTGTTACCGCAAACTACTTATCTTATTGCCTTTTTGCCATGCAAAACTTCAAATCTCATCTCACCTGTTTTACTAATAAAACATCAACAACAACAAAAGAAGATTTGCGATACAACTTGAACGCGAAGGAATTAACAAACACGATCATGCTTGGATTACAATACACACATATTGGTTGCACCTGGTTGTTTCACACAGTGATTGTACTGACAGCATTTCCTCAAAGAAACAAATGAGATAACATGGGGACCAATCCCTCATAGCCTACTGTTGCAGGTGTTTTGGGGGACAAGAAGAAAAAAAGAGGGGGGGGGGAGAATATATTAGTATGTCGGTCTGTCAACAGCAACACCTTTAAGAAACAACCCAAGTCGTTTTAAATGTCAAGGAGAAATGGAGCCAACTCAAGAAGTGGTTTACTATTGATTTCCCCCTTAGTAACGGTATATACCAGCATTCATGTCACTGTGTTATTTTTAGAACTTTCCATCCTGACAAATATTTGTTTGGGTCAATTGCTGTTTTCCCAGTAATATGAAAGTTATTTAAAGTACTTTTGAAGATGACATCGAATAAAAAACATTTTTTAAGTACTAAAATGATTTCTTTTCAAAAAAGTTGATGACAAGAGTAGTAGAAATGTATTGGATCAAAATTGTCAAAAAAGCAGGAAGACAAAATCAGGAAAAAAGTAGGACTTTTACGGACTTCAGAGGTAGTTTTCATTGATATTTACCCAAGATACTTACCTACGACACTTGAGTTCTGTCACAGAAGTACAAATATACACTCCTACATGCACAATGTATGCTCAAATCCCAAATATTCTTACACTGACTGACCTGTTTAAAGCTTTTGATACAAAATTGCACTTTTGCGAAAATGACAGCACACCCAAAGGTGCCATGCTTTCCCAGTTTGTTTGAGACTGTTATTCGCTTACAATGTACAGTAAAAGTGAGGTACCGGTATTTCACAATATTTCATTTGCAATTGTTGTGTATTCTAACATGGACAGACAGAATTAAGCATGAATTCGTGCAAAAGCCCATCGTTGTGAATTGGTCTAGTTTTAGCACAACAATACTAGTAGACAATTCTCTCTGCACCGAGTTTTATTACGGCTGAAAGTGAAACCTACATCGCCAAACAAAACATGTCATGTGATCAGGAATAACAACACCACACCACACTACACTACACTACAGTATCTACATGTACATGTACGTTTACTTACCCAATATAAAAACTTGAAAACTGATGCAAAGGACAGGTTTCGAAACGGAAAAGCATGACACATGTGAACTCATTCCAAAGGCAATCTCAACAGAACTCCACATAAACTGTTTCCTGGAAAAGAAAAAAAAGAAAAAAAGAAACATAAAACAGTTGTTGAGAACTTCACTCTTCCACCAGGGACAATGTGTTACAAATTGGAAACAGCAGTTGAAACCACTAGCTGCTGTGAATACAATGCACAATCCATCAGTCATCTGTTATATAGAGCCTACTAGTCTCCATTCATTACTGACCACAAAAATGAACTGGTGAAGAACAAAAACCAGTCACAAACAATACATCACCTGAAAAATTGGGTTTTTAACTCTGTTTTTGCCAAGAACATTTTTTCATGCTAAGCAGCTCCATGAAATTGGCCCCTTTGCTGTAATTTTCAAGAAAAGTAGAATTTTGTGTCAGTTTCCAACAATGGTCAGCCGGCAATCGTTGGAAAAAAACCGACTTTGGCCGCAAAATTACCAAACTTACTCGGTTTACACTAGATGTCCAGCACAATTGATTTGTTTATTTATTTGTTCAAATTTATTTGTTGTACCTATTTGTATTCTCGTTTTGCGAAATTGATTCCCTCTTTGCAAAATAAAAAAAATAATAACACATCTGAAAAATATCTCTAGTCGAACTAGCTTTGCTAAATTGAATGATGATTGTGCGTGATGAAAAAGAACAACGATATGCTAAATTGAACACATTTCTAAAGAAATTTGAATGCCTCAAAACTAAATTGAATGACCGAATTCTAAATTTGAAACGCGATAAAAGCGAGAGAGGTAAAATCGCTTTAAATTGACTGCACACAAATTAAATTGGCTGCTCATTTGCCGAAATTGACTGGGAAAACCTATATATAATAAAAATGTATAAATGCTAAAAAATATGATTTGCACAAAAAGTTTCTAACTTTAACAAAATTGCTAAACACCATTACAAGATAACCTGCTCAACCTACTGTAATGACAAAGCAGTACAATTCACACTTATAAGAGGATAAATCACAAACTTTATTTTCACTGTACAAGCAGGGGTGTGTAACCCTTTAATGACACAATAAAAAAGCACACAGGGCAGGGAATTCCAGTGTGCTACACACATTGAGCAAGATTAATGGGGCATGCATAGCCTTTAATTGCTCAGTGATGGCCCAGTCCAGGAATTTATTAGATTGATTGATTGATTGATTGATTGATTGATTGATTGATATGAGGAGTATGACAAACTGCTCAGCTACTTTTGTGTTCAACCTTCAATATCCACTGAATGAAAATTGCCTTTAGGCTTTAGAGGAGGTGATAGCCAATTTGACAAAAGATTCTGGATTGCGTCTGTGAAAAAAAACCACCAAACTACTCAATACAATAACAAATACTCTGTTTTGATGAACCTTTCTCCGAAGACTATACTGATCAATTCACAGAAGAAGGCCATTTGGCAGATAGAGTTTCGTTCAATCAAGGCTATTTTTTCTCCTGACTCCAATTATTGCAAAGGTGGCTCCCATACGGGACTTCTCTGATTCAAGTGAAGTGGGCAATGAGAAAGTACTGAAGCTGTTTAATTAAAGGTGGAATATACCTTTTGCAGCTATCCAAAAAGTAACAATCCAAAATACTGTTGAAAAGCTTACTACATGTAGTTGTAAAAGATATTAATGATTCTAAACTCTCTGTAAAATTATTCCTTCTCTGAAAACAAATATCAAAAGAATGTCATTTCCAACTGAGATGCGTCTCAGAGACAAATACAATTGTAGCTGCAATCAGCTGGCTGAGAACGCGTCCCGAACACAGATTGTGGTCGCAATTCAAATTGTAACTCAGCAAATTTTAAATTAAAACCCAAATCTTCGCACCTCATCTTTTGTTTTTCCATTTCCATATTTTTTTTTCCTTGGACATTTTTACAACCCAAAATTTGATTCTTGGCCCCTCAACTGGTTCCCTTTCATTTTGTTTACAGAAACATGTAACCTCAACCATATTTTCTTCCTCTAAAGCTCTTTTTCAGAGAGGAGAAAACAGACTGTGGACGTGTACAAGTCCACAATGCCTAACTTCCTCATGCATCCTGTGGAAAATTTTTGGTTTCAGGTCCGCAGACTGAGGCCTCGAAGACGTGAAAACCTTTTGCTTTGTGTTGAAACAAAAAACATGAAAAGTAGAAAAATGTGATAAGTCCACTTTTCAGGCCTGTCAAAGTATCACATCACAATTTTAATACAAGAAAAGAGGGTTTAGTTTTAACATTTTCCGCTCCAACAAAAGGTTTCCCCATCTTCGGGCCACACAGTGATAGTAAGTATAGAAGGTTTGTAAACACACCTCATTACCAATTCACATCCCCGTGTTAACATTCAATCCCGTCGTCTTCTGCATTCCCGTCAGAGTTCATTCCATTTCCTTCCAAACGCCCATCAGTGCACGGATGAGACAACCAGCCAAAATCTCTCAGGTCTCTTACACCCCCTCCCCTCCTCCTCCATGCACTATGAAATTCCCACCACTGAGAAAAATGCAAGAGCAATAATCAGCTTGTTCCACATATATCCTCCAATTCCCCAGTGCTATGACACACAGGCTGGCTAGCTGTAGGGCTAATTGCATATCTGTAGCATCAAACATGACAGCCCAGCTTTTTTTCTCTCCCACTGTACCCAAAACATACAATTAGCCGCTGTCTAAAACAGGCTTCCAGAGCTATGGCTGCGTCTACTGTGAGCCTGCTCATCACATGTAGTTGTAATGGACGAACACTTTGACAAAAGCCATAGACAAGACATTGGGACATGGGCTTTATTTACCCATTAAGCTATAAGATTGAAATACACCTGTACATTATTTGCTTTTGTTGTAATTTTTATTGATGGAAGGAGTAGGGGATTAGTATTTTATTTCAAATAAAAATGTTTTGTGTTCATAGATGTTAAGAAAAACCTAAGGAAAAACCTAAGGAAAAACCTGAGGAAATGACCAGGTAGTCTCAGGTAGTCAGCTGGTTTTTGCTTAGCATAAAAAGCACATGTAGTTTTGGCTGAGCAAGACCTTTTGTGCCAAGTACATTTTGTACTGAAACTGAAAATTGTATAGACATCAGGAAATTATAAGGGTTAGGTATAATGCACAACTGTGGAAAGTTGCATTTTGCAGGTACATGTATTATTCAATCGCAAGTAATTTGAAATTGGGATTTTGTTCACAGTAGACCAACAATTAGATGCACTTTCATGTTTTTTAATTTGTTTTACCAAAATAGTTCTTGAAATAATTTTACTATTTTTCTTACATGTAAGTTGAGGGAACTTCTTTTTGACTCGCTCTGTAGGTATACAGGGTTGTTTCATGAACCCTTTAAACAAAACATACAGTTTGTGTGCCACTTAAAGTGTACCACTCAAAACAAAAATGTGCCAAGAGAAAAAAAACCAGAAGAGATTCTAATGTAAGTTGATTTGATGCGCTGTTGAAGGAAATGACAAATGGTTGTACCTGCAGTTGATATTCACAGGAACAACTTATAACTGCGTATTTCATTTGTTTCCCTAGCTCTAGAAGTTGGTTCAGACATTGAATGGACGAGTGTATGCCCGATGTATAGAAATCACAAGCACATGTGCACGTCACGTACACTTTAGGCCCTATGACATATAATTTTTTTTTCCTCCTGAACAGATATGTTTATTTCTCTTTATTTAATCACTTTTACTCACTGTCACAGTATACATGTATATGTTCACAGTGCATGTAGTTGACATTTAGCGTGGCATACACGTGCCAAATTGACTCTTTCATCTGCTATTCAAGATTCGAACCATCCAGTTGACCAGAAACCAAGAGATCATGGGTTCAAGTCCCACCTGGGTGAATTATTTTTTCAATAATAATCTCTCGGGACAACGCTGAGCATACAATGTTTATGAAATATGCTCGGTGAAGAGCAAAACCCAATATTGAAATTCAACAAAATTTACTTTGGAACATGGACATGTACATGTACACACGCAAACATTTTCTGAAAATCTAAACAGATGGCCGATAAACACGTCTTAAGCAACTCGGAGCGAGGCTAGAAATATTTGTCAGCGACCAGCTACATGTAGCAGCTGGCATGTGTGGGTGTGCTGCCCACAGACTGCCAGTCTGGGCCCGCTGGGGTCGATGTTCATGAAAAATAATCCCGCACCTGGGTCCAGTAAATTAAAAAAGAAAATGGGGCGAATTGGTTAAGTTTTTTTTTTTAATCAGAATACCGGTATATTCTTATAATGCCAAACTTCTTACTATTTTGCAATAAACATTATAAATAGAGTTTAAAATGTCACTCAAGTGTGCATCAAATATTTATATACGGCGCGAGATTGCTTGCTATTTTGTACCGGCCCCCACACTGACCATATATCGTAATCAGGAATAAGTCGCTGAGGCCGTTTTACGCAATTGGCCGTAGAAGTGAACGCATGGGTGAAAATCATGACCAAGTCGATTTTCTGAATATTGTATTTTTAGGAAGTATAGTTATCACAGATTATTGTCATTAATGTATTGTATGTAAAAACGATCAATAAAGATGAAAATGAAGAGGATTTGTGTGCGCTGTGCGTATGATTTGGGTCAATTTTGTTTATTTCAAAGCTGTTTTTCTCGGAATGTGGATTCGGCAAATAAATATACAACTGTCATCTTCATCAGACCATAACTCGTTAACACGTGTGATACACACTTGTGATGGGTATCATTAGAAAGCTTATGAAATTCCCTTTCTCACCATATCTCAAAAAGTCTTTTTGCGACTTATTCCTGATTTCGATGGAGCGGGTCACATTTTGTCAGTTGTGCATTTTATTGTTTAAAGCAGCAAAAGTGCTCAAATTCTAGAGAAAAGTGCTTTACAACTAAACCTGATCAAGTTTTATCTCTGTGAATGTTGTATTTAAAGAAAACATTCCAAGACTTCGATTTAAATTCAAATTTTGCCAAGTCACAATATTAATTGCGACCACAAACGGCATCATTCTCATCCAGCCGATTGCAGCACGTCACGCACTGAATTGACCAATAATAGCGCTCTCGGGCATTTGTGAATTGTTCCAGACCATTAACAAACTTATACTGCTAATGTCAATTTCCAAAAATGCATCTCTGAGACGCATTTTTGGAAATGACATTCTTTTATTATTTTCTTCAAAATGACAGCATACTAGAAGGAATAATTTCACCAAAGCAAATTAGTCAAAGCAAACAGTATTTTTGATTGGTTAGATGTTTCTTTTTGGATAGCTGCAAAAGATATACATGTACTTCAACTTTAAGTGCAGAATTGTGTGGTTATCAGAGCTGTGAAATTGGGTCCTGTGACTTACATTTGCTGGGCAAAGTAAACATGTTTGCATGTTAGGCAGGTACAGGTACTGCGCTTATCAATTTAGCCCAACACACCCAAAACCCTCGCCCCAACTTCAACAAAAAAAATCCTCATGTACCGTATCACCCCAATTACCCGTATGTCTTGTGTATCTACGGTATGTTCCTGGGGATGCTCAAATATTTGCCATGACAGTATTTGAAAATCCAAATCAACTTAGCAAGAGGCAAAGGGTTCTTGTGGATTAGGTTACCAGGATATCCTGAACCTCGGTCGATGCTATTCAAGCGTAGTCCTCATTTCCTTGATTAATCATCAACGCCTCAACTCCAAATGAATGGAAACAGATAAACTGCTTTCAGACATTTAACAGTCACTACTGGACCGAGTTCAAAATGGGTCTTTAATGCGATTACATAAAGCAGAAACCTTAGCCATGAAATCAACAGCAATGAGTTTGGGGGGGGGGGGGGGGGGGGGGAGGCCTCCACGAAACCTGTACAATTTTGTTGAAACTTTGTAGATTTAAAGGGAATATAGAACATTTGCAACTTTAAACAACAAAACTTAACAATTAATTGATAATAATAATAATATCTTGGATTTATATAGCGCTTTTCACACCCGAAGGGCATCTCAAAGCGCTTCCAACATTATTACCCCTGGTCATTGGGCCATTTTCAATCCTTAAACCTTCTCAGCTCCCTGGAGTATACAGTCTGTGCTGCAATATATGCGCTACTAGGCTAAATCAATCACAATAACCATCTCTGCCCTCACATGTACCCATTTTACCCCTGGGTGGAGAGAAGCAATTATAGTGGAGTGTCTTGCTCAGGGACACAAGTGTCACGACCGGGACTCGAACCCACACTCTGCTGAACTCTTATTATTAGTAGGAATACTGGAAAGCCTGCATACATTTAAAATAAACCCAAAAAATATAAACAATTAAAATATATCTTTTAAGTGGCTGGATGACACTACAAATGTATTTCTTTTTCAACAGAACAGAAGCATTTATTTAGTTACACATTGACCCACACCCAACTTTCTCTTATGCCCACATGTTACATACATGTAGCCATGTTACCTGCCCAATCAGCATCAAATACTTAAGAGAGTGAGAAAACATACTTCAAGTGTTGGAGCAAATAGCTGAGAAGCTATGAAAATAAACAGCACAGCCTGGAGAATTATTCATGCACTTAATCCATCGATAGTCTCACTCTACTCTGGTTGCAGACGTATTTACAGTGAAAGCAAATTCCATCTTGGGCCTTTCCCCAAGATTAAAGCCTTGATTCATGGGAAGCTGCTGCAACTTAACCCTGGAGCAAAAGCAGAGATAAATGTCACTAACTGGCTCTTTATATGCCATGCAGGTGAAAGAAAAAAACCCATTGGACTGGGAGCTCACTGACTCATTCCATCTGGTCCAGTGGAGATAAACCAGTTATGGTTTCAAGGGTTTGTTTTCTACTAACAAGGGACTGTATGGGCTGGCTGGGGATGGGCTTAAATACATGTAACTATACTCTGTTGAGTATCATAGGTTGTTAATGGAGCCATCTTTAAACCAACATGTGGACATACATGTAATTAGCATAAGTGTATGGGTGACTTTATTTCCAGCAGAAACCTAGACAAAGCTGCTGATTGGTTGATAGGTGTCAGCTGACCCTGTTTCTCTAAGGGCTGTGCATCGTAACTGGTACTCTGTTCATGTTTAGGAACCGATTCCAGATTACCCATAACCAACTTTACGAACTACATTTGTAACTTTATAGACGATAAAAGCGAAAGGTTTAGAATGTTATGAAACGAGGCTACATAGAAAACCAAAATATATTTCAAAATTATGATGCTCGCAGTGAGGTGCAGTTTACACCTCACTGTAAACACTTTATGGACCTTTACGAACAAGCTGAAAATGAACTTCTGAGTATTAAATTTTGGGGTCTAGTTTCTTTGAAAAGTACCCAGGTACTTGTGTTTTTCTCCCAAACCGCTACCTGTAAAAGCACACCCCTAGTTTCTTTGGAATCATCCACTGACCTCTATTACATGATCAGAGCACAATCAGATCCCGTCACACTAGTTAATACTGGTTATGCCCTGACAAGCTAGCCGCGCCAACTTAATCGTCTTTCGAGCTGGACAGGCTGGCCAGACAATCGCTTAAATTGCATTTTATTTGCCGCACTAAATGTCTGAAGTTTGGAGACTTTGAAGGACATTTATGCATTTGCAAATACTATTACACAAAATGTCCCCGGTCTCCCAGTCCCCCCCCCCCCTCCCTTTCCAAAGGAAAAATATCTACATACATGTATACCACATAGTCATTAATCCACACTTTCTTTTAACTAGATTTTGAGCATAGTGTTTAGTAAGGAAAGAATTAATGGGAATTATCAAATATTGAAAATTGGGACGACAGCAAAAACAAATCTGGAGTAATTACACAGTAAGTTCAGCACCAAGCAATTAATCAAAGCGCATCAAATTACTTTCCCCAGACACACAAACACTTTCAAATATGCGTCGTCAGCTTGGACCAGCATGAGCCAAGCCAATACATCACTCTCCCTACCCCCCCTCCCTCCCTCCAGCGCACAGAAGGAAAACACACAACAAAGGAGATGCTCAGAAAATTATGCGATGCACGGCTCTCAAACACCACGAAAGCGAGAGGAGCTACCGTAACAAGCAGAGAGTCTCGGTTTAAAAAGAAAGGACTAGGGCTTGCGGGCATGTAGGAGGGTCGAGACGAGAGACCGGGAGTGCGATTTAAAAATGACCTCATTGCCGAGCGCAGGAAGGGCCCGGCATTCCAATCAATGGTGTATTGACGGCAGCCGTTGACACACACACACATGCGCTCGATAGTAACAGGGGACAGCAAAGAAAGAAAGACAAAAATTAAAGGTGCATATATCGGATCATTTGCATTTTTGTGCATTTTTTATTTTAATTAAAAGGTAGTATGCACCATTTGCTTTTGCTGATTTTTATTTTAATGGATAGGTTAGGGGGTTCATATTGAAAGTAAATATTGTGACACTGACTTTTTTTTTTTTTTTTTTTTAAGTTTTGTGTTCATAGATGCTAGAAAACCAAGAACATTATAATTCTTTTTTGTAGTCTGGTTCCTTGGCAATTTATAGTCATCAGGAAGTTATCAGGTGAGGAACCAGACTAGTTTACTGGCACCCATTCACAGATGCGCAACAGTAATGCAAATAAAATGTGGACTGACTAAATTTAACCAGCAACCAGCGACATGGCACGCTCTGATAGTTCCGATCCCAGTAGTCTCTGTACGATTGCCCACGTGTAGTGAGAAATCACACTGCGTTAACCTGGGGCAAGCTCGTCCGGGATGAGCAAAACTCCTAGTTAACAAAACAAATGGGAACATACCTTAACTCGGGGTTAACAAACCCCAGGGTAAGAAATACTCAACCCCGGGCAACAAATCTCCGGGTTAAGCAGTTAAAGTCAGTAAGGTACTGTATAATCTCCTTTATTCTCTATGATATAATACAGGTAAATTGGTAGTTTTGTTTTTTGATGTTTGCAAATGGTGCGTTCACACACCGTTTTAAATTTGCTTAAAACATAAGTTGAACTCGATTTGGTTAAAAGTTTTAGCTAAAAATAAAATGATGTCTGAACGTATTTAGTTTTAACAGAATCGGTTTTATCTCGGAGGGAGGGTCCAGCTAAAACTCTGACCGTTTTATCTTTTACTGTTTTAGCTAAAACGCTGTGTGAACATGGTCATAAACGCTACACCTTTTGATTATGATAGTCTTGCCCTTGGCGGTAACTAGACTGGAAATTTTCAACCTAATTTATTTCGCTGCTGTATTGAAGGTGAAAGTGCTTACTGAGAGGGTTTTTTTTTTTCTCTTTTTTTGTATGGATTACATGTACCTTGCAGACTAGATTAACATGTCAATACCTTAGAGAAAATACATTGGTGTTCTTGTCTCTCAAGGTCTAAATGCAGATCCTGTTTGTCATTTATGGATGATCTGTGACATGTTGTTGAAATTGGGGAAAAAATTGGAGTGGAGTTCTTCAATGCATACAAGATCATTTGCCTTCCATGCATTTTGTTCGTTTCCAAAAAAACACGACACCACTCAAAATTCAAAGAAGAATGTGGAGAACCTAAACCTGTTGAAGTTTTCAGCTCGGTGAATATTACGTTTACACATTTTATTTCACAGACATGGTAACAACAAAATCTACAGAAAAATATTTTTTTCTTGCAGTTTCAACAGTGATGACACATTTATAGTATTGTTACATAAATCATAATTCTAACTTTCTGCCGTGTTTATAATTCTTTCAGATTATTGTGTATTTCTTGTCTATTTCTACTTCATAGGATTTATTGAATAACAAAGAAAAAAAGGGTTTCTAAAATAATTTACACAAATATCATGAAAATATAGGGCTGCAGTGGATTCTTGGTAAACTCATGATAAGATTACAAAGCAAACATTCAGTTTGTGGTTCAAATAAAAACACAACAACAAGAGCAACAACAACAACAAGAGCAACAACAACAACAAGAGCAACAACAACAACATCAGAGCAGCTTCAACCTTTCTACATTTTGCGGTTCGGGATTTGTCCCAGGATTTCTACACGTCCAGTATTTTCCCCCAACTCAATAGCCACTCTTTTGACATTCAAGCTGTAAATTTTGTTGTTGATTACAAAAAAAAGAAAAAGAAATGCCCTGGGGTAGATCGGCAAGAAATCCTCACGAGACTGCTTGATGCAAATCCGCATCAACGAATGTACATGTCGTTAGATATATTTTTTTTCCCTCATTATTTTTGTTCTCTACTCAACTTTCTCACCCTTCGCTACTCTAGCTGCTCTTGTCTGTATTAGCCAGCAGCCAATGCATTATGCCAAGCACACAGGAAACCCTAGAATCCTGGCTTCAGCTTTAATTTCCCTCCAAAAAGCCTCTCATGGAAATGACTCCGTGTATGCATTATTGAACGGACGGCATTGTATTGCCACGTCCTTTTATTTTCGCTTATCAAGCTCTCCCTTAGAACTCGGGCCCTGTGTTCCACCCCCCCCCCCCCCCCCCCCCCCCCCCCCCCATCAGTGTATGCCAATACCGTGATACATATCAATACGGAAGGACCCGGTTGTGCCAAGAGCCAGAATCTTAAATCCTTGTTTGCCGCTGCTGAAATGCACTGTTGCCATTTAAAAAGCTGTTTAGACCCCAGACAGTTTTGTGCATGCACTTGGAGAGTACTTGTACAATTTACATGTACAGTACATGTGTGAGGGTGGTCCTCGTGTCCATGGGCTGTGGGCTGTGGCACAGCTTGGGTACTCACAGCATCTGTCCAAATATGCACAGAACGGCTCCAAATGATTAACTTTATTTGGACACGGACCCCTCTGGACAAATTGACTCTTAATATACATGTATTAATTGCGACACATCTCACCAGAAATTATACGTACGGTACATGTAGGACCCCCCCCCACCCAAAAGCTTGAATCTTTCGGGCTTGCTGACAGTTACTCAACAACAACTCAAACAGAAGTAATTTTCCCACATTTCTCAGGAGAAATTTACAACTTACAAATGTCACAGTAATAAGCTTGACAGTATGTAAATCTTAAAAAAAAATATAATTCAATTCTGACTGCATTGTGAAAAATAATTGCATTTGTATTGTACTCATTCAATGTACTTCAGAGATGTATGTATTCGTCACTTTTCAAGGAGTAAAGATTATTTTCCCCAAAGGTCTTCAGGGACCAAAATAAAATAAAATAATCTATACATGTTTATACCAAGAAATGCACTAAAAGCTTTAATATTAACATTATATATCCCTTTGAATAAAAACATTTATGCACAACGCACAGACAAGAAGTGAAGATCGGGGCACTTGAGCACCCACGTTGTGTCGTCGTCGTCACTAGAAATTCAAAAAACCTCCCCCCCCTGTATGTTTTTCAGAGTACTGAGTGATTACAGCGAGAAAAAGGAAGCGTGGCTGTTGGCGATGGTGGAGTGATGTCCCTAGATGCCACTCTTAACAGGCCAAGGAACGGCCAGGGGGGCGGAATGGCGCTGTCTTGCCTGACTCAATCATAACTCTTGGTTTCTTTTGAACGTGTCCGGGAAATGGAGTGGTTTGGGGGACATGTGGGAATTCGCATCCAATTTTGTTGAAATCGCAATCTGCAATGTATGATGTATTTTACTCAATGCATGATACAAATATAATAAGTAGAGGTTCTGGTACTACATGTACGTATATCAAAACTGTTATACATTGTATCAACTTTTATTTTCCAAGCAAGGATGTTCTTTAGGAATGCTTCGAAATTGTTTAGAGTTTTTCTTGTTTACAGATTAAAAGCACTTGGTTAAATACATCAAATGGGAAAAACATTTAGGGCCAAATTCATAAACGGTGATGATCACAGGATTATTTTAGCCACGTACAACTATTGTACGATGGCTAAAACAGAGAAGTGCGCATGTGAATAAACTCCCGAGATCATCGCTGTTTATCCAGCCGTGTACAAGTTCTTGCTTAGCCGATGTTTAGTGGTCTAGCCGTACATCATTCTATTTTAAACAAAATGGTAACTTGTACACGAGATAAACAAGCCCTTTGGGACGATTAAATGTTCTTTTGTAACGTAGAAATATGTCACTAACCACGTAAATGTACGTTTGATAAACAGCAGCTGATCTAATCACTCTTTATGAAAAAGGGTAAAATAATAAACAGTGTTCCTTCCAGTCCATAGTACAACAGAAATGTGTGCACACGTTATACATATTACCGTACATACCGGTACCTGTACAATGAGTACATGTTTGGCAATCAATAGGTGGATGGCCTATATGAAAATAAAATGCCAGGCAATATATATTGACAGAATAGTAACTGGCCAACTGGCTCTGTGAACTGTAAAATTACTAGATTCGGAGCAGTGTTTTAAAGGTACCGGTACATGTACATTGTAGGCTCCCCCTTTGGTAATTGCTTGAATTATCATGAATGGGTGGATTTCGAGGATTGTATTTTGACCTGTCCAAAGTTTTACAATCATGGATGCCGGGAAAAGCAAGAAAAACGCCGTTTGTTTTCAACCGGCGTTGGGCAACTGTTCTTATGTTGTTCTTGTTTCTTTCGCAATCACCATCCGGCTATTGTGATTTTTTTTTTTAAAAACCAAAAAGATATATTTTCCGGAACAACTACAGAATATCTAGTGCAATCATTTTGCTAGATGCCTACAATCAATATTTACTTTCAAATAAGTAAGATATTTCTTAATAATCCGGTAGTAAAGATTTTTGATATCTGCAAAGAACTTTTTTTAGTTGACCTCTGCTACATTTAAACAGATGAAATGGGTTTATACATGTATGTATTATAAACATAAACAACTACCAAATCATTATGACATACCGGTACATGTACCTTACTTGATAAAGTGAATATAAAGTTTCAAGCTCCTGGTGTGTTGTGATTTTCATGAAAAGTGAAATTTAGTTTTGTTTTCTTAACGATGGTCGGCCATTGTTATTGAGCAGTAAAGTCATACGATCGAGTCACAGTTGGACTCTGTTGGATTTAGCATGCAGGCACTTAAGTCCTGGGTAACCATTAGGGGTTAGGGATAATGTACAAGTACATTATATAATTTGGTCCTGCTCATAACAAACTGATGTAAATGTTTTATTTCCTCTCAAAGAAGTGTGTTAACCCTTTGCACTCAGCCCCACGCTACATCTGACTCTTGTCCCTTAAAAGCTCCTGTGGGTCCAAATATTCCCCCAAAATATAGCCCTATTTGTAAGCTTTCCAACGATACATAATTATATGGGATTTGTACACTGTAAATGATATACAAACTAGCAACACGTACAAAATCTTTGAAAACAGGCCTGAGTTTAAAGGGTTAAAACAACTTAGTTTTTCTCTTTGAATGACCAATAAAATTCTCCCAAATATCTTCCAGAAAATTTGACAGTCGAGTGCTCTACTGTTTTGAAGCGGGACAACTCTTATTTGAATAAGTTCATTTTGTCTCGATGGCAAACGCGTGTTCTCACTAGTCGTCAAGTGCATCCATGCAGCTTTAATATAAAAAACAAAAAACAATCTCCTATATATTATATCTCCTCCCTGCCATCATGTCTGTAGATTTCCTTACAGAGAAATTCCAGTCCGGGGAATCAAGCTCAATCTTCATATTTCAAAACCAGCGCCAGCGCGACCAAGAGAGACTCCGAAAGATAAGAGTCATTTGGAGTTCTGGCGAGTGGCGGATCTCACGGATGGTAAGATCTTCCCTGGCATCAAGCGCCGCGTAACCCGAGATCGGTCTTCATTCCTGTCTTCAAATAGTGGAGTGATAAATAAGGTGGCACTGCTAAACCCCATACAGATGACTAGCGGGCTTTTCCCATTAATCAGAGACTTGCATTACAAGCACTGGTCTTTCTTCTTCTTTTTCTCCGGTATTCTGATAACAGGAGTTTATTTTTACATGTAGCTTTCACAAGAAATAGACAACAAAAACAGTATCAGTGAAAATTGTGATTGGAGCATTAGCCAGGGGAAGACGAAAGGAATGGAATAAGTGCTTTTTATGTTTTACTTATTATTTTACAATTTTTTTTTTTTAACATGGTGTACCCTATAAGGCCATGGAGCGTATTTTTCAACATATCCTTTGTTATGTAGTTTATCTACAATAACCTTATAAATATATGTCTCAGGTTCCAAAGGTTAAAAAAAGACACAGTTTCCTCTGTTATGATACAACAGAGTACCTGTCAAATTTCTCAGGAAACTCATGTTTAAATGGTACAAGATTTTGCCCAATTATGTCCGACCTTCAAGACACATTATGAGGAATAAATATTCAAATAATTTAGTGGATAGATGGCATGTTACTAGAAATATAGTAAAATATCACACTTTGTGTCTCAACTTTATGGAATGGCCCATACATTGTGTATACATCAATACGCTTGGACTGCAAATGCCTTAACCAGTTCGCGCCGGAAGACATACACGCAAAGTTTTCCCCAGATCCAAAACGGAAGACACATAAACACACCATGAGCAAGGCCAGAAATGTCTGTCAACAGCGAGCAAGGCCGTAAATGTTGTGGGTGTGCTTCCCGGTACCATCGGCCTGAACCCGCCTCGGATCGAGTTTCGTTAAAAATAATCCCGCGCCTCGGCTAGATGATGTTAAAATAATCCCGGCGCAAACTGGTTAAAATAATAAATCAGCTTAATCTTATCCCACCTAAAATGCTTGTAATTCACAATACACATCCTGTTTGCAAACACAATATATAAATAAATAATAATTATCAGCCCAATCTTATCAAAAATTAAAAAATTATAATCAGCCCAATTTTATCCCACCTAACATGCTTACAATTCACAATAAACATCCTGTTTGCAAACACAATATCCATGTATGTCCGACTGTGAAAGCACTATTCATATTCTGAATCGCAACTCATCCAACAACCTAGGAAATCTTTTTTTTTTTAATATGAGCGACCCGAGTAAAATTCATTTGATACAGGTTTCCTAACTACATGTATGCCTGGCGATTATATTGGCTTGGCTCTACGATCACGCGCGGTTGAGTGTGACTGTAGCTCGGCTCGGCACATCAGCGGTAATGATGAAAATTACCGCGGCGCCAACCGAAGGGTTTTTATTCGAAGTGAAGTCGTGTTACTCAGAGTCTGAATTACAGGATGCGTGCGTGTACCGGTACGTGCGCGGGTACACGATCAAGGTGTTTTGTGTTTATACATAGTATGCTATGATCTTGAGTACATTCAAAATGTTTTCTATGATCGGATCACAGGTAGTGTTGCATTTTTTGGACAATGTTCGAACTGCGGTTGCTTTTGTTTTGTGTTTATTTATAACTGCTTGTGCAACACTGTTTGCAACACTCACTTGGTGATGTGTATTAATGTGATGTGATGTGTTACACAAAATAAATTAGCCCGGTTTATTTTAGGTATGGATTCTAGATCACACATTGGTCAAACAGAATTGGACAAGCTGGGCATGTTTGAGCGTCAATGATGGTGTTACACAACTCAAGTTGAATCATGTTTACACAATATTTAATGAAATGGCACCAGACTGGTACCTTTGTAGGAAAATTTAGAAACATTTCAGATATATATGCGTTATTGTTCTACCAGGGGTAGCTCCACTAATTATGTTGTTCCAAGAAAAGAAAAAAAAACAGAGTGCAATACATTTTTCTACACCAGAATTCACAAATGGAATCTGCTTCCTAATACCGGTAGCATCAAATGACAATCCCCATCAATTTAAAAGGGCAGTGAAAAATCATCTCTCTTCTCAGTCCAATTTTTAGGTAGTTGATTTTAATTGTTATAATCAAGATTTGCTATAATTTCCAGTGTAATTTCCAGTTAATTTTTCCTTTTTGTACTGTATATTTGTTTCTGTGTTTTTAAAGACGTTGGTGAAAATACCTGTAAGCCATGTTAAACAGCTTTGTTGGGCTATTCTTGGCTTTGTAATCTGTATAGGTTTTATGTATTACTTATTTTTGTGAATTAATGCCAAAATAAAAAATAAAAAATAAATAAGATACTGTACATGTACTGTACATGTATGCACACTTTGGACTTTTCTTTTACAGTCGTAGTTGAGTTTAAACCAACAAGTTCCAAGCATGCACGAAAATTATCCAGACACTTGTACAACAAGCGGATCATGGCAAATAAATATATATGTAATGCGAGTGAGGATGGAACCTCAGACCTGAAATATCCATCTTCATGATGATTTTTAATCGATAATGGTCAGACTACTACTGGTACATTGCCCAGTCACGGTACCATATTATCCAACGAGCCTACTGGATCAAGTTCATTTCCTATGTCCAACACTCGCGCAGAGGAACCTGCATGTAACTAATAAGCCCAGGCTGTATTTGTATAGAGCCAGTTGTGATCAGAGAGAGGGGGAGAAATAGAGGGGGGGGGGGGGGGGGGGGGGGGGGGGGGGGGGGGGTAGTACCAACTGCAATCCTGAATTGAGTCACTTTCCCTACCTTCCAATCCCCCCCCCCCCTGCTTAGTAGAAGGAGGAAGACTGTATTTTGAAAACACATCTGAATGTTGTCTTTGGTTTTGATCAGATTTGGGAGTCAAATCCTCTTTAAAAAAATATCAAATAAATTTAATTTTGTCGAAACTAGGACCTGTACTCATAATAATAATATTAATTCTGCTAATGTAATAAGCAATTAAAAAAAAATACAGTACAATACAGAAAGCTAAGGACTTCTTCTTTCTGGAAATGTAATAATGTCAAATTTGTTATTTTGGGACTTTCCACCCATTTTGTGGTGCCAGGTCACATTATGCCAACTGCACAGTAGAATTTGCTGCCAACACGCACACACCTGTCATTGAGATCATCTCAACCCTGAACTTGAAACCTTTTTCAAATTCTGCCACATACTTTCAAAGTGGGGGCAAAAGCAACACAACTTGAATCAAGAGAGAAAGACAAAACCATCTCTTCAGTCATCATACACTGCCCTGGGGTTATTCACGGTACAAGGAGGTTATTGTAAAATGAGTCAAGTCAGAGTAAGGGTTTACAGTGTCTATTTCATAACTACAGCAGATGGTCTATATCACTTTCTTGAAAAGGGAAGGGTGACATTTCCCCCCCCCACTTTTTTCTCTCATAAGAAACAATAAGAATTGACATGAAAGGTAGTATTACACCATTTGCTTTTGCTGTAATTCTCAAAAAAATGGAAAATGAATGGGTTAGGGGGTTCATACACGAGGTACCTGTAAATACATGTGTTGTGGCGCTGACCTTTTGAAAAGGTTTTGTGTTCATACACATGTTATGTAGATGCTGGAAAAACCAAGATCGTTAATGCTGTTTTTGTGTAGTTGGGGTTCTTTAGCTTCCTTTAGAACAAAACAATTTATAGATGTCAGGAAACCAGACTAGTTGGCTGGCACCCATTCACCAATGTGTAACTGTATTTGAAAAAAAGTGTGGACTAAGGTGGCAATCGTTGGAGAAATCTGAAAATTTTTAAAAAACTTCCGCCAATTTATTACATTTTATAGTTACAGTGTAGTTCATATTTTATTTACAATACACACTGTGAATTGGTGCCTAACCTGATAATTCCCTGACGTACATGTAAATTGCTCGGTTTCGTCTGAAGGAAGTCATGGAACCAGACCTACAGAAACACATTATTGTTCTTGGTTTTTCCAGCATCTTTGAACACAATATTTGCTGTAAATACCGGTACCATGAATATCCTAATCCCATCCATTTTAGAAAATTACATTGAGCAAAGCTGGTGTACACCAGTACGTACCACCTTTAAGAAGGGAAACAAAATACAGGTGTCGTATTATAATATAAGCCTGGGGATCAAAGGACTACCAAAAACAAAAAACCTGACAAAGGTCCTCGGAGAATTTGAAAGGTGAAAGAACGTGTTTAGAGCGGACTTCTGTTTTGGGGCATGAGTGATGCTCTGGCTTTATGATTGGGACTGAGCCGTCTGTAATAGTCAGGTTCCTTCCTGCCACGTCTCGTTAGTGTGTTCATTAATAACAGGTGGGCCTGGGGCCCCATGTGATATCCAACCTGACTGCACAATGGGTAGGATTGTGGCAAGGGAGGAAGTCAGAACAAATTGAAAAACTATGGATTTGGGAAGAATTGGGATACATCTATGAAAAAAAGAAAAATATTTTACACATTTTGGTATGTGTGCAGGCTTTTGAGCAGACCCAGACTGAAAAAGTAATGTACATGTAGGATTGTCCAGAAAATATTCATAATAAACAGCACAATCTTTAGATCATTTTCTCCTTTATTTATACAAATGTAAATCCCCCCCCCCCCCCCGAAAAAACAAGAGACTTGTTATTGTTTTCAGTAAAATTAAACATTAGGAGTCACTGAGGCACGGGTTTTGTGCGATTTAAAGGTTGTATGTAATTTGCAGACATCAAAAACTAAATTATAAAAAAATATCTTCTTTAAAAAAGAAGAAGTAAATAATGATTCTAGGCATCCAGCAAAAGGTATCCTGTCATTGTTCTTAAAATTTGAATTTTATATAAATTACAACCCTCCAAATTCACCCATTCCTGATACTTCAAGCAATTACCAATGGTGTATACGACCTTTAGCCAAATTACATTAATGTACCATAAAAAATGTAACTGTGATCACATACGTGTAGTTTTGTGCAAGATGCTTGAACTCAGTCAAAAACAAATCTCCAACTATCTTTCTAGAGGGCATTGCACTGGCATTTTTTTCGCGGTTATCTTTTACACTCTCAAATTCATTGTCTAGTAATGAATTCCTTTATCTGTGTCCAATTCCTTGTATATTATGAAAAGCCATTAACTGAAGAAGAAAAAAGTATCATCAATACAATTTTTAAAAAATCTTTACTTGGATCTAAGCTGCCTTCTAGTGCTAGCACTGCCTACATGCCATTTAAGTGCAAATTTATCTCGTTTATTCATCTTACAGCACACCATTCGCCTTGTATCGCGTCACTTCGAGCTGTCACTTACGCTCAAGCCCAACTGCGAGAGGAAAAAAAAAATAGCAGCCTGGCATGTGGTGAGGAAATAAAGACCACAGGCGGACCCAACACAAAATAAACACATAACAACCTGGGGAAAAAAAAGGAAAAAAAACAACCAAGTATGGGAATTTGCAATGTAGGCTGCTGATTAGTGTTGACTTTTAAGCTTGACACGGGCAAAACAAATAAAAAGTCATAACCCCAAAATCCAAACGGTTGGGTTTCGGATGGCGCCACATTGAGCCTGTTTCCGATGGTTAGTGGAATGGCGCGTGAGATGCTTATACATGTAACCCCCCACCCCCCCACTTTTTGTATAGTTAGCCAGGGATATGAAGGACCTGCTGTTATTATGAGTACAGCTACAGGGTGACTGCAGTTGGGGGGAGGGGGGGGGGGGGGGAGGGGGGAGGAGAGGAAACAGAGAGAGATTATCTGGCTTGATCAGTGGGCTTTCCGCCGGGGAAATCGGCAATGCACTATTCAGTGTCAATCTTTGGAGAAACTCTCTCGTTGATAAATGTTGCTTCTCCTAGAGGGGAAGTGGCGAGTCAGAAAAGGTTTACGCGCCAACAAGAACATGTACGCGGGTTATACCCTCCGTCTACGAAGCGTCTATAAAAAGACAACTCGTGTACACTTGCGCGGCGATGCACGTGTACATTTCTGCCAACTTTGAGTTCGGGATGTGACAATTATACACTGCTCAGAGAAGCTGATCGCACTGCGTTTTGTTTGGATGAAAGTGACTCGCTGTATCTGCGAGATAGATGTCGTCAATTAGGGTTGATTACTTCGTAGAGAAGAGCATTCATTGATTTATTCATGTCCTTGGCTTTTAGAATGGGACACTTGGTTTCAATATGGGTAATTCCTTTACAAATCTCATTATTATTATTATTCCATAAGGTTGGGATACAAAGTTTGACATTTTTGCTACATTTCTGGTCACAGGGCGACATCCAGTGTGCATTTGAATATATTCCTTACACTTACTTGTCTTACATTTTGTACCATTCAAATGTAGTACCCTCTTTTGTATTAATTGGTCGTCTTGCAAAATTTATTTTACAAACCTTTGCATTCTACTATATGTAACTGAACACAAAATGAAACATACGGCTATATTTTGACAAGTATTTATACGATATAAGCTTACTGTAGATAAATGTTGAAAAATATGTTTTGACATAATTGTCACACCATGCATGGAGGAATATGTCAACTACTGATTCACTAGTATTTTAGGTACTAGGTAACTAAAAGCTTTTATGGGGTTCATTATGTGTTTATTGTAGTGAATAGCCAAACTGTTATCTAACATAATATAATAAGACACAGATAATCAACAACAGAAACTGACTAGGTAAATTTGCATACATATATGTACATTTCAAAGTGAACAAAGAAATTTGCAAGGCGTGACTTGAACCTTCATATTTCCTTTACATTTCCTTTCCCATTTTGCAAATGTTCCCACTTTGTGAAAAGGTGTGAAAATCGGTGTCCTAGTTGTGGGAACTGGGAGGTGTTTTTTCACACTTTTTTACACTTGTGTAAAATGAAGAAAAAAAAATTCCTGGGAAAAGAAAAAGTGTAAAAAGAATTGTCCTTTCTCCAGTTAACATTCAATTGCACTGTACTGTATGAATACATGTTTCTGGCCACGATAGGGCAAGCGTGACTGACCCTGTGACTGTCATGGTTGACTCACAGAATCAGAAGGGAAGGGGGGGGGGGGGGGGTGGGGGGGGGGGGGGGTGGGGAGGAGGGGGGGGGGGGGGTAATTATTGCCATCATCAGCAACCTTGGCGGATGCACACTAGGGATATTACCAATACACATTGTGTTTTTTTTTATGCAATTACACTGTGTTGGTTTTATTTATTTCATAACATGTACTTACAACACTTGTGGTCCATCATTAAGTACTGTCTGTGCCAAAGCCCTTCATTGATATTTCATTTTAGAGAGTTGTGTATGGAACGCCAAAGAGGCATAAACCCCGTTCAACGCATCGATCGGTCTTTTGCATCGACCGATCGGTCTTTTGCATCGACCGATCGGTCTTTTACATCGACCAATCGGTCTTGTACATCGATCGATCGTTTTTTTACATCGACCGATCGGTCTTTCTACCGATCGGTCTTTTACATCGACCGATCGGTCTTTCTACCGATCGGTCTTTTACATCGACCGATCGGTCTTTTACATCGACCGATCGGTCTTTTACATCGACCGATCGGTCTTTCTACCGATCGGTCTTTTACATCGACCGATCGGTCTTTTACATCGACCGATCGGTCTTTTACATCGAGCGATCGGTCTTTCTTTCTACCGATCGGTGTTTTACATCGACCGATCGGTCGTTGCCATCGACCGATCGATGAAAAAAGACCGATGAAAAAAGACCGATGAAAAAAGACCGATGAAAAAAGACCGATGAAAAGTACACCGCGCCAAAGAGGCATAAATCCGACCAACCTTGTTGACGTACGTGTACATGTACACAATCTAGTTGAGCCAATCATACGTTAGATGCATATTCACAATGCATATTCACAATGCATACATTGTACTGCACGTGGTGCAGTACAATGTATACACTGCACCACGTGCGTAGTCTTCGTATACCATAACACATGTACATGTACATGTACGCAAACATACGGATTACGTGCTTGTGTCGGAGAAGGCCGTTGATGCTATTTATCAATCAACGACCAGTTAAGAAAATGAACTGACCACTGCACGGTCCCCTCGTGAAATGGTCTCCTTGAGCACTGCATGCCTTGCAAGCAAATTCCCGACAACCGTATGTTTTTTTTTTAACTATTCAGATAATAATAATAATAATAATAATACTGTACAAGCATTTGTAAAGCGCCATCTATCTATGTAGACATATTCCGAGGCGCTTTAAGAAAAGTTACCGTACAATAATAATTAATTTCCAAGTCACTTGAAACAAAAACAAGCATTCTAATTATAAGTTGAGTTAAACATGAATGTTTTAAGAAGGCATTTGAAGGTTTGTAAAGATTGACAGCTACGAATTTCCTGACGAGGCAAAGAGTTCCATAGAGTGGGGGCCGAGACTGAGAAGGCTTGGTCACCATACAATGGGTCGTATGAATAAAAACTAGCAAATGCTATGAAGTACAAGCAAAAAGTAAAAGCATTTACTTCGAAGTAAAAGCATTAAGTAAAAGCAAATGCTTCAATTCGTATGAATAAAATAAAGTGTTACTGTTTAGCATTTACTGGCTGAAATAGCAGTAAATGCTTTTTACTTGCAATTGATTTCACAGCCGAATGGTTTATAACAATAGAGTCTCTATTGTGTGTACGATACACACCCACCCATAGACGCTCGTACGCTGACAGGGGTGTTTGAATGAAATCGGAACCTCAAGTTACTGCTTCACAGTCATGATGCCGTTTTCTGTCTCAGCAATATTGCAAGAAATTATCGGCCATCTACGTCTCATTTCCTTGCCCAAAATCAGTACAACTGCTTGCATTTTAATCCTAGACAATCCATCTTCCATGTTCATAACTTTTCCTGCCTAACCACAATATACAAAAGCTTCTATTTTTTATATTAGTATTTGCTTCTCTTTTTTCAAGGTAGCCCCGACCCAACCTTGAAAAATTACGAGTAAATACTGCAAATCTGAAGCATTTACTCATTTTTATTCATACCAAATGGAGCAAATACTAATATTCTAGCAAATGCTGGAAATTAAAAAGTAAATACTTTTAGTCTTTAGCAAATACTTTCAAGTAAAACCTTTTGCTTTATTTTTATTCATACAGATTCCAGTAAATGCTTGAAAATTGATAGTAAAAGCAAATGCTAGTTTTTATGCATACGGCCCAATGTTCTAGTTCTTGGTGTCACAAGAAGATGTTTGCCAGATGACCTTAGGTGGCGATGAGGGGAATACTTGCTTGCAAGACATGCAGTGCTCAAGGAGACCATTTCACGAGGGGACCGTGCAGTGGTCAGTCCATTTTCTTAACAGGTCGTTGATTGATAAATAGCATCAGCGGCCTTCTCCGACACAAGCACGTAATCCGTGTGTTTACGTACATGTACATGTACATGTACATGTGTTATGGTATACGAAGACTACGCACGTGGTGCAGTGTGAATATGCATCTAACGTATGATTGGCCGGCTCAACTAGATTGTGTACATGTACACATACGTCAACAAGGTTGGTCGGATTTATGCCTCTTTGGCGCGGTGTACTTTTCATCGGTCTTTTTTCATCGGTCTTTTTTCATCGGTCTTTTTTCATCTATCGGTCGATGGCAACGACCGATCGGTCGATGTAAAAGACCGATCGGTAGAAAGAAAGACCGATCGCTCGATGTAAAAGACCGATCGGTCGATGTAAAAGACCGATCGGTCGATGTAAAAGACCGATCGGTCGATGTAAAAGACCGATCGGTCGATGTAAAAGACCGATCGGTAGAAAGACCGATCGGTCGATGTAAAAGACCGATCGGTCGATGTAAAAGACCGATCGGTCGATGTAAAAGACCGATCGGTAGAAAGACCGATCGGTCGATGTAAAAGACCGATCGGTAGAAAGACCGATCGGTCGATGTAAAAAAACGATCGATCGATGTACAAGACCGATCGGTCGATGCAAAAGACCGATCGATGCGTTGAACGGGGTTTATGCCTCTTTGGCGTTCCATAGTTGTGGGACAAAAAGTCAGGAAATTTTATGACAAAATTAGGCAAAGTAATGTACATGTATGAGAAAAGTTAAAACAAAAGAAATGAAGAAAACGCTTGTATTACATTAAATGCCACTATACTCGTTCCTTTTAATATTTCAATTAATTAATATACTTATTTTAAATACTCAGTTTAATAATGTTTATGAACAGGTACGGTAGTTTTATTAATATTAGGCCAAAAAGATGTGTTTTTATCTGTGGGTTGTTTTATACTTATAATAAGACTATAATAAGACTCATATGTAATGCAGTCCGATATTATAAATGTAATGCAGTCCGATATTATAGATGATGCAGTGCGACATTATAGATGACGCAGTCTGATATTAAAGATGATGAAGCTCCGTACTTATAAAATGTCTCAATGGAATGGTTGCTCACCTCGATGACAACAACCAAAATGCCCCAGGGTAGCACCTGCTTCTCCTTTGACTTACAGCCCCCCCCCCCCCCCCCCCCAGCTTTTTGTTGCTGGGCCCTTCGATGAGCCATCATCCAGTAGCCAGAGATTGGCTCAGCATTGCCTGGATCACGCTGCCTCATCAATCGCAGGGCCAGGGCAATTCAATTATGGTTAGTCGCTTTGACTGATGAGTTGGGGCAATTAGAAACCATTTTTTTTTTATTAGTGGCTCCGCAAGGTTATAATTCCGACAAATGATCCCTGTGTGCAATTATGAAGACAACATTGCCTGGAATAATCACACGTCTCAAATATCAGAAA
Organism: Crossaster papposus; assembly: GCA_037893245.1. Lineage (NCBI taxonomy): Eukaryota > Metazoa > Echinodermata > Asteroidea > Velatida > Solasteridae > Crossaster > Crossaster papposus. The sequence continues at coordinate 431,130 of JBAIAA010000036.1, read as the reverse complement.
GTAGTTTATGTAATTTTTAAACACCTCAAAGTTTGATGAATTTGCCTTTTATGGTTAAATTCAATATACAGGTACACTAGTAATTTGCGCAGAGATTCTACCCTGGCCTTGTAAATGTACAAGTGACAGAAATTGTTTACAGAATGCCAATATTGTTTACAGAATGCCAAAATTCTTTACATGTAACTGTGCTAATTGTTAACCATTAACACAGAATTGTCTGTTCTAGGGCAAGTCCAGGAATTTGTACCCAGTATGTTCCATACGTATTACATAATACAGATTTTACCCCTCAAAGACATTCATGGATTTCTCTGGGTTTTTTTCCTCACTGTTTGGCATATATGCAAGGAGAATATCCACTCGAATGTTTATATTACTAGTCTTTGCGATGATTAATGTAAATTAAGTTATAGATTTTAGCCCTTCACCGGCGTGTACATTGTATTTACACTGCATACTCAGTGTTGTCCCGAGAATTTCTTTCCAGAGAAAATTTACTGACTCAGGTGAGACTGGAGAACGTCTTACTACCTGACCACTGAGCTAGCCTGGGTCGGCTGGCTGGTTTAAATCTAATTAGCAGTCAGTACCGCAACCAACTGTTTCATTAGATGGAATCGAGTCAGGAAAACATGGCATGAGGCCAAATAAATCATGTTTAGCGTCCCCGCCCGCTTTCTTTTTTGAGGCTGCCTCCTTTTTTCTTTTCTTTTTCAAAACGTAAACAAATGATAAATTTGTTAATCTTTAAAAAAATATCAAATCGTATTTTGTTACTTTAGCCTCACCGTGTACATGTATGCTGGGAAATAGTCTATTAGTACGTACCGGTATGTCTGTTGGAGACCATCTTCAAAAATAGCTTGGCAGGTTGTCTGAAAAAATGTGTCAAGCAGCCATTTAAAAAAAAAAAAGGATGCTAAACATGTTTAATTTTTTTTATTTTGCCTTAACATGTGGAAAGAAAAAAAGGGCTCTTTTTCTTGGACTTACGGGACATATTGTACCCTTTATTAGTTTGGTTTAAGCAACAATTTTCCACTTGTACTTGTAGTACACCTGACCATAAATTGCTCCCCCCCTCCTCGAACTGATACACAATGTACAGAGTATCAACAGATTTACAAATACATTGTTAATACAGACACACTGCCAACTAACAAATACACTGCCAACGTGGTTCATTATGTGCATGTTGAGTACATGTACAGTGTATCTGATGTCCCAGCAATGACTCAATTGATGTACTGGTTGCTGCCAAAACACATTGTAGTGATGTTGAGTAATTAAGGACACCCAACTTGATTTGTATCAATCATGCAACATTATCCCATGTGTTGTGGGATGGTGATAGTTGCTATACAACTAGTAATGCATCAAGACTTGGGGATGACGTACGTAGACTCACATGATTCATCTATGGCGAGCCCATTTAACATTGACATAGTTTTACTTACCCAGTACACAACGATATTTATAGATATCTCTAAACTATTTAGAGATTTATAACGTCAATTTTTTGAGGGACAGTTTACATCAATACATGTACCATTTGTCGGTAGTTCCGAGAAAACAATATTCTAAGATTTATATTTTAATTCCAAATTTTTCGAGTCACAATTTGAATTGCGACCACAATCTGCATTAAGAGTGTGTTCTCATCCAGTGGATTGCAGCTACTCGCGTGTCACGCAATAAACAGATAGTATTGCCAACGTACGTATCTTAATTATTTAGATATATCTTTATTTATTAAGAGATACATCTTTGATTATTTAGAGATACATCTTTGATTATTTAGAGATTACATCTTTGATTATTTAGAGATCTCTAATTTATTTACATGTAGATAACTGTAAAATATTGTCACGTGTTAAATCAGCTCGTACAGACAAATCTTGTGAGCCTTCGTCATCACCAAGTCCCGGCAAATTTGTACTAGTTTCGTTGCAACAGCGACTGTAGGCTTCACAGTGTGTTTCAGCATAGAGCAATTATAGTTTCAGATACCGGTTTATGCATGTACCCTGCACAACCCTTACAAATATTTTGATGGATTTGGATAAAGGGCATCATCAACAAGCCCATTGTAAACTCTTACTGGCAAAAAGACTCCAGCATCCTAAATCCTGCACAATCCTTTAAAAACTCCCGATAGATCATAAAAGGACTCCCGATAGATCATAAAAGGACTCCCCATTAGTATCAGCATTAGTTGTCCGCACTCCCCTTTGCCTAAATCCTCCCAAAAAAATCTGAAAGATCTGGCTGGGTTTCGGCCTAGAGCCTGCATTGGCAGCAGATTTTGCATTTTTGAGTCTTGCTTGGAGGGCAGGGGTGTTATTAAACAACTGGATGACAGAAAACAAAATTGAGTCACGGAAGTAGGGAAGGGAGGGGTCAGAAACCCACGACCTGACTAAATTTCCAGGTGTACATGGATTATGACCTGGGCTATCTGATACGTCCATGTGTATACGTACCTACATACTGTACATTGTACAGCCCATGTCTATCATCACAACTTCCTCGAGTAGCTGCCTAACAGGATTTTCCTCCCAGGCTATTTCTCTGGCTCCGATATATTTGAATTACAATTAGGAACTTATTAGGAAGCAAAACTGACTGCATTGAGGGCGACTGGTGAAAAGTCGCGATTTTGAGGTGGGAAGTGGGTGGGGGGTGAGGGATGTGGGAGATAATGAGTGTGTAAAATACGATGTATTAGTGTTTTGTAATGTAACCCTATCCACACAAAAGTGGACATGGCTGAAAAGTGGGAAATTTATGACATTGTCACAACAAAAAATATGGTGTCAAATTAAAGGGGACAGAGAGATCTTTCATTGGGTTGGAGTGCCAATAAGACGGATTTTATTAAAGTGTGATTTTTAGTGACGTCAGGGCAAGGTTTTCATTCTTTGTCAATTTAAGGTGAACACATTTCAACTATGGACAATTTCGCAGCAAATGTTTCATTACGTAAAATTTGCATACAAGTGCTGTACTATAACTGGCCTTTACAATTAGGGATCATATCTTGCACGTGTGCACCCTGCACCGACAAGTACAGGTACATGTACGGTAAATGTACTTGTAAAATGTACATGTACAAGTAAAATGTATGCACTACCTGCTTAGGCTAGGTCTCTTGTCAAAATGGATCACTTCATATGACTGCTGTATCCCAACAACATGTTACATTGATTAGGGTTCTTGATGAAAACTGACTCCATTATTGACCACTGATGTGCAGTCAAGGACGGACATTTTAAAGACATTTTGATAAAAGGACCAAGCTAAATCCTTTGTAATCATCATGCCACTTACAGTTACAGTAATAAAAATGCCCAAGCTTTTTTTGTTTAGAGTTTTGATGTGACATATGAGATTTGAAGGTTTGCATGGCGAAAAAGCAGTTTGCGGTAAAACTAGGGTAATACTCTTTATTAGTGAGATGTGTGGTTCTAAAAAAAAAAACGAGGGAACTCAATGTTTTCCGACAGTATGCTCTGCCCATCGTCAGGAGACAGAGATTCCAATGGTGAAGCAGGATTATATGGAGCTACATGTATGGAACCGAATATGAAACTGAGTACCCGTAACCCATGCCGTAACCAACTCTACAAATTACAAAATGTATGTAGTAACTTGATTCTTGGAGAACGACTTACTTTCCTGACCATGATTTCGAAAAAAGAAGAAGAAGATATTCCCAATGATCACTTCAACAACCACTAGCACCTTGTTGCATGCTTGTTTAGGATTCACAGCCTAATACCGGTACGTACATTATTGGCCCCTGCAAATAAGGAATTGATACCCTAAACTGCAACGAACCACTCAAGATTGAACTCCACACCTACATGTTCATGTAGTTCATCTGTATTGTTTGGTTTTAAAAAATACTGTGACAAAACAACTACCGGTATGTACATGTAATTTCAATAAGATTTGATGGACTTGGGTTTCTCTAATGACAGGTACCTTTTTCAATTGGGTACCCAGTTCCTGTTCTACCAGTAAAAAAATACACCCCTAACCAACAGCTTCTTAAAAAGCTTCTTCTGAAAAACTGTCCTATTATTATAATTCGACTGAAGAACAAAAATGTCCATTATCACTTTACAACAATTATTTGCAAACATAAACAAAGTAAAATACCAAATTAGTGAAATACCGGTATACCTTACTGAAATATTGGTGAATAACAGTCTAAAGCATCCTGTAAAATTATGGCACCTGGTGTGCCATTATTTTTGGAAAAAGTGGTATTTTTATATCAATTTCCAAAGGTGGTTGGCTGACCCGCATTGTAAAAAAAATGCCTTCTTTCAAATACCACCCTCAATTTACCGATATGAACGGGTAGAAGCCAGCTACATGTAGACTGGTTCCCTATAACCACACAATTCCCCGATCTTTATTAATTGCTCTGTTTTATCTTAAGTGGGGTCAGGGAACCACACTACTAAAACATGATTGTTTTTTAGAAACCTTCAAACAAACCAGTGTAACAATATTTGTTATGTATACCCACCAAATCCACCCATTTCTACAAAAATACAGCAAAAGTAATTATGTCGTATTCCCTTTAAAATGTAACGCACATGTCTCCTGCCGCTTTACCCAATAACAGGACTGTAACCAATATAATACACTTAGTATGTGTACAGATACGTGTATCACTCTATGATTGACTAGCTGCAGTTGTGCAAACCTAATTATTGCGCATTTTAATAGAACCATTGTCTCCTATCCAGTCTCTGATAGACTGGGGCCTAATTGACCACAATATAAAGGTGACAGGTGGATAATACCGTAGTATACATGTAGTTCCTTTTGTGTGTGGATTTTCTTTCATTTGTTGTCCCATGTGTGAAATGATGATGTGACATGTTCCTAATAACCACCAACTCTCAAGAGAAATAAAAAAATAAAAAAATAAAAAACGATCTGTACATAATATGTACATCGCACCCTTACCTTCCGAGATGTCAATCCGTGTGAAGATTAAAAACAAAACATAACGGCTCTCCTCGTCTTGGCGATATGAACAAAAGATTGCCAGTCGGTGTGAGCTTCCCCGTGATTTAGCCAGCAGTGCGGGTCTGAAACACAATATGGGAGACGAGATTACGACCCGTGCTGCTTTGCTTTTCTTAGTGTAGGCTTTATATTGTTAATGGTAACGTTATCAGACACCCGAACCCTGCAGACAGATCGGGAGGAAAGATTGGATGCGAAGGTTATCTTCCTTTTCGTTTCTTTTTTGCAAGAGAGGAAAGAATCCAAACTAATGCAGGATATTTCAAGCTGTATACTTGAGCAATTATTCCAAGGGATACAGAATAACAGACAATTTGATTTCCTAAAGTTATAATTTTGTTTAATGAAATTTATGGCAAAATGCACCGAGGGTGAACACATTTTTGCCCCAAAAACTTGAGCGAGAGGCTGGGGTGAAAAAAATCACCGCTTTTTGTACCGGAATACACCTGCATCGCAGAATTATTTTAAACTGTTAACATGCACAGTGACTCTACAATATTATTGTAAGTCTGAATTTCCATTAAATATTGAACTGCTTCGTGGTTGGGGGTTGTTTTGGATTTTTTTTTTTGGGGGGGGAGGGGTTTACAAGATGGATAAACTGAACCAACCAAAAATTGCAAGTGCAAAACCAAAGCTAACTTGACCCGACTAATAATGAAAAATTGACCAAACCTGACCTGTAGTCGGTTACAGGTCAATTCAGGTCTGCATAACATTACTACAGGTAGTCAGGATCAGGGTTGAGAGGCATTAAAGGTAGGATACACCATTGGTAATTGCTTAAATTATAATGAATGGGTAGATTTGGGGGGTTGTATTTTATAGTAAAAACCGTTTAACTGAGCTGTCCGAAGTTTTACAATCATTGATGCCAAGAAAAGCACGAAAAACAGCGTTTGTTTTTAGCGTTTGTTTTCGGACGGCGATTGCGATTTTCTTTTAATAAAATTATATTTTTCAGAATAATTACAGGATATCTAGTGCAATCATTTTGCTGGATGCCTAGAATCATTATTTACTTTCAAATGAGTAAGATATTTCTCATTAATTCAGTAGTAAATATTTCCGATATCTGCAAATGGTGTATCCTACCTTTAACCCTAGAGAAAATCTACTGCAGAAATATAAAAACAAAAACAAAACAAAAACCTAGTCACGAAACCACCCCCCCTTTCTCATAGACCCCAAGAGAACCCTTACAAACACAGAGTTTTCATAGTCTTTACACTACAGTGATTATGTTCTGACAAGTTCCGTGAGTACGGGAAACTCCACCTTCAGTTCATGTTAATAGGAAATGTCTCACAGATGTCGCGCTCACTCAACATTAAGATGGCCAAAAAAATAAAATGTCAAGAGAGTTTCCGGAAATGTCTATTACGAGGGGCAACAAGTACACGTACATTAATGTTTCCTGCCATCTCTCTTCTGCGACGAGGTTCTAACAAAAGTATTAACAGAGAGGTGTTTTTTTCCTCCCTTCTTCTAATGCACACGAAATAAGGAAAAAACTGATTTTTACTGCCGTGTATGCCTTCAATGGGATACAGTCAGATGGCTGTAATTAAAGGTTTCTGGGTTTTTTTTCATGAGAGAAAACGTGGGGGGGAAATATACTGTGGGGGGAAATATACTGTGGGGGGAAAATATACTGGGGGGGGGGGAATATACTGCGGGGGAAAAATATACTGCATGGAAAAACATATACTGCATGGAAAAACATGTACCGGTACTGCATGGAAAAACATATACTGCATGGAAAAACATGTACTGCATGGAAAAACATGTATGAGCATGTAAGGTATTTAGTACTGTGCACATTCAACAAAAGTAGAAGTGTGTTATTTTTCTTCAAGTCTGAATTTATGAAGCATTCATTTGAAGTCTGAATTTTTGAGGCAATCGCTGGAAACCTACATAATTATTGTAGGCATTTTACGCAACGTCTACGTACATTTTTGAGAGAATTCAATGAAAACTTGAACTTCGAACCTCGAAACTAAAGAAAAATGCAAAACTCAAAGTATAAAATGTATCTATTGCAAAAACAGCTTTTTCTTCCCATAATGTCTCTGTTATATCTGATACATGTATGTAAAGGTTTTGTAAATTCAAGACATTTTATTACCTTAACCCCCGAAAGTGATTTATAAGAAACCTTCCCTCATCCCGTAAACTCTACACCAAAACTGTTGGAATATGATCAATGAATAAGATTAAAACTGCTGCAAACTGCTTACTGGCTGGAATGACCTAAAATATACAAATCAAATAAGTTATGATCAAGTCAGAGTCCAACAGTTTGGGTGTACAATTTATGCATGTGACAAGTCAAGTCAATCTATATTCATTCCACAAAGGTAATTAAAAGCAAACATTAATCAACGAATGTAAAAGTATATTCATTTTACTAGTGCAGTAACCGCTCGATCAAAATGTGTAAAAATAATTGGATTTTGAGTTGGGGTGTTTAGGGTGATGCCTTCTAAATAGCTCTTTTCACACTAGCAGCTTTTTCAACCCCGGGTTAGACTCGACCCCGGGTTAGACTCGACCCCGGGTTAGACTCGACCCCGGGTTAGACTCGACCCCGGGTTAGACTCGACCCCGGGTTAGACTCGACCCCGGGTTAGACTCGACCCCGGGTTAGACTCGACCCCGGGTTAGACTCGACCCCGGGTTAGACTCGACCCCGGGTTAGACTCGACCCCGGGTTAGACTCGACCCCGGGTTAGACTCGACCCCGGGTTAGACTCGACCCCGGGTTAGACTCGACCCCGGGTTAGACTCGACCCCGGGTTAGACTCGACCCCGGGTTAGACTCGACCCCGGGTTAGACTCGACCCCGGGTTAGACTCGACCCCGGGTTAGACTCGACCCCGGGTTAGACTCGACCCCGGGTTAGACTCGACCCCGGGTTAGACTCGACCCCGGGTTAGACTCGACCCCGGGTTAGACTCGACCCCGGGTTAGACTCGACCCCGGGTTAGACTCGACCCCGGGTTAGACTCGACCCCGGGTTAGACTCGACCCCGCGTTAGACTCGACCCCGGGTTAGACTCGACCCCGGGTTAGACTCGACCCCGGGTTAGACTCAACCCTAAGCAAAAAAACCGCTGGTGATTGGGTTAAGTTTTTTCTTTATCAACTCTCTGTGTTGTTTTGTACTTGCCTCACGAAGCATATATTTCGCTCAGTTACCTGGGTACATGTACTGCTATTTTGAACCCGGGGCAAGAGTTTCGACCCCAGTTGAAACTCAACTCTGGTACGGAGCAGGATAGAGATCAACTCAGATTGAAATAAATCTCGGGGTTGACGCAGGGTTGGCGTAGGATTGAAAATGTTCAAGTTTGAAATGCTGCATGTTGTCAACCCTGCGTGAACCTCAAGTTTTATCTACATGTAGTGTGAAATGGGTTCAAGATGTGATTACAAATATACACCCCCTGGCCCAAAGATGTGAACAACTTTGGCTAAAACAAACCAAAAAAACCATAAAAAGTAAACAAGAGGTTCCATTATCACTTTTTGTAATACCGGAAAAGTGGACCTACAGGTATAATCGGGTATAATTGGGTACCCAGTTCCTGTTCTTCAAAAAAATGTCAATTTTCACCATATTATAACAGGTATAATCAGGGTTGTAGCTACACTGGTTAGTGCCGGCCGGTGATAGCCGGCATTCTCAATCACCGGCCGGCACTTGGGATAAAAATAAAGCTTGCCAGCCGGTACAAATTGTGCTGCATTACATGGCGATTGCAAAGTTTTGACAGAGAAAATAGGCCGATACTACAATGGCTCAACCCTCACTGCAAAGTTTTGACAGAGAAAATAGGCCGATACTACAATGGCTCAACCCTCACTGCAAAGTTTTGACAGAGAAATTAGGCCGATACAACAATGGCTCAACCCTCACTGCGAAGTTTTGACAGAGAAAATAGGCCGATACTACAATGGCTCAACCCTCATTGCAAAGTTTTGACAGAGAAAATAGGCCGATACTACAATGGCTCAACCCTCACTGCAAAGTTTTGACAGAGAAATTAGGCCGATACAACAATGGCTCAACCCTCACTGCGAAGTTTTGACAGAGAAAATAGGCCGATACTACAATGGCTCAACCCTCATTGCAAAGTTTTGACAGAGAAAATAGGCCGATACTACAATGGCTCAACCCTCACTGCAAAGTTTTGACAGAGAAAATAGGCCGATACTACAATGGCTCAACCCTCATTGCGATGTTTTGACGAAGATAATGGGCCGATACTACAATGGCTCAACCCTCACTGCATAGTTTTGACAGAGAAAATAGGCCGATACAACAATGGCTCAACCCTCACTGCAAAGTTTTGACAGAGAAAATAGGCAGATACAACAATGGCTCAACACTCCAGCCCGAAAACAGCCGGCACTAATAAATGTCTAGCTACAACCCTGGGTATAATGTTGTATTATACATTTTTTGTTCCAACAAAAGGCTTTCACATCTTCAGGACTCACAGTGATACAAGGCGAAGTATATACATGTACATGTACCGTCCTAACAAAAAAAACCATGTTTTGATGTCAATTTGAATGATACTTGTGGCAAGTTACACAGATTAGGTGAACGAAAGGTTTTTTTGGCTACTCATTTATGGACTGACTTTTTCAAAAAAAATAATCAGATTTGGGAACGGGTTTATTGAGAACAAAGTGGGCAAATACAGACAAGGATGTGGCAAGTTGAAGAGGCCAGCAACGTTACAAACAGGCAACGATCTGCTTCCTGTACAGCTGTTGTACTCGATGGGGATTTGGGGGAGGGGGAGTTTCATCGAGCGTAGATCGACAAGACAATGAAACAAAACAGCCGAGGATAATAATTCTCACGATGATCCAACATCCTGACAGCGTTAGGGGCCAGTGAGCAGGGGACCGTGGATCCTTCCTGTTATGTCAGCCCAACGAAAGACCATTAAGACGAGCCGGTGCTAGCTACGTCATGGGCCCAGTTGGGATATGAAAGCCTGAAGATGTACTTAAATCCATTGTCTTTATACATCTCAAAACAAACTCATGAATGTACATGGATTTGCACTATAGCATTTTCTTGAAAACCACAGCACACCAGGTTCGCAAATGAAACGCAAGGCCCAGAAAAACTCCAATAATGCAAGTAATCCCGACATCAACTATTAGTGATGCTGCAGCATTTCTTCCACACTGCTCACATTCTGCGTGTATCTATTAATGTAATTTGTGCACATTGATTGATGTGCCAATGATCCAACTCTGAAAGGTCACATTCTACAGACAGCTTTTGTCACTTGTATCCATGCCCTGCACATTCTGTCTGTCAATTTTATACGAATAATTTTCTATGAGCCTGCTGATGTGTTGGAAGACAGTCATGCAGGCTTGAACATTTTTGTATCAATTGAAGTGCAATGTTTGTGGGGAACATATGATGTGCAACATGGGAAACTCTTTATAGTATAAAAATGGTTTTCGTAGACTAAAAAGGTCCTCTGCTGCCACTATTTATTTAGATACCGGTACACGTATTCATAAAGTCTCAGTATGTATACATATACTGGTATCAGTAAAACAAGACAGATTAAACCAGTTCGCGCCGGAATTATTTTAACATCACCAAGCCGAGGCGCGGAATTATTTTTAACGAAACTTGATCCGAGGCGGGTTCATCAGGCCGATGGTACTGGAAAGCACATCCGTTTAGAATCTGGGGGAAAACTGTGCGTGTATACGTCCTCTGGCGTGAACTATAAAGTCTCAATATGTAAACACATGGTGTCAGTAAAACAAGATACAATGTACATGTATATTTGTTGTTATCAACTATATTAAAAGGTTTTACTAATTCTCTTGCACTTACCGGTACAAACATGAATTGTCTTTTACTGCCAATATTTACCAGTAATTTGAAAAAAAACTTCCATCCCCTGCAATAGACGTCTACACATAATAAGATTGAGTACCAGGTGGAGATGAGATCCACCAAGCTCCGACAGAAAAGTGCACATGTCATTTAAAGGTAGGATTCATCATTGGTAATTGCTTGAATTATCAGGAATGGGTGGATTTAGAGGGTGGTACTCGGTACATGTATTTCATAGTAAATATTGTTTAACTGACCTGTTCAAAGTTTTACAATCATGGATGCTGAGAAAAGGATGGTGTCGGGCAGTTGTTCTTACATTTATGTTGTTTTTGTTTTTTTCCCATTCACCGTTTACAATTACAGGATATCTAGCGCAATAATTTTGCTGGATGCCTAGAATCATTGTTTACTTTCAAAAAAGTAAGATATTTCTTAATAATTCGGTAGTAATATTTTTTTGATATCTGCAAATACCGTAGTGTATCCTACCTTTAAAATATGACAACCTAGCAAATCTGCCTGGTTCAGTCTGTCAGGCAATAATGCCCGAATGATAAAACACACTCAACTGTCTGCCACTATGTCTAGTAAGGGTCGAAAAACGGTCCTTTAAACAAGCTGTTTCAACGAGCGTAAATTTGCATCAACATTTCCAGAGACAAATGGACTGGGCACAAATTAGAGGCTGGGACTGATGATTTACATGTGAAAACATCCACAGGCTGAATTTGTACAAGTACTGGTAGAGGTACTTAAAGGTCGTATACACCATTTGCAGACATCAAACAATTTTACTACCAAATTATTAAGAAATATCTTACTCACCTGAAAGTAATTAATGATTCTAGGCATCCAGCAAAATAAGTGCGCTAGATATCCTGTAATTATTCTGGAAAATAAAATGTTATGAAGAAAAATTCGCGATCGCCGCGAAAAATAACATAAGAATAACTGCTCGACGCCAGTTGAAAACAAACGCTGTTTTTCGTGCTTTTCTCGGCATCCATGATTGTAAAACTTCGGACAGGTCAGTTAAACGATATTTACTATAAAATACAACCCCCCAAATCCACTCATTCATGACAATTCAAGCAATTACTAATAGTATATCCTACCTTTAACAAAACAAGCAATTTGCCAAATTCAGCAAATACTGGCAAGAGTGTACCTCTATACATGTAAGAAAATTTATGTTAATTTTTTTTTTAAAGTACTGGTATGTTTACTTGTTATTTTTAGGGGTATTAACTGAATCCTCTAAAATTATCTTTTAGAAAACCCCCAAATAAATATTTAGGGTCCATGATTGAAAGCATTTATGCACTTTTATCCGAGTGTGGTGCAAGGAAAAACATCTCTAGACAAACTACAATGTATCAAAACTCTTCAGATTGACTCATTCTGAGACAACAGGTCGCCGTTTCTTAAAGGCAGGGGGGAAGAGAGAGCAGGGGGACAGTGTGGGATAAATTTCATAAATTGGTCTGTTCCTTGGAGAGTGAAACCCTGGCAATTAAATGTTGTGAAGTCATACTGGGGCCAATTTCATAGAGCTGCTAAGCACAAAAATTTGCTTAGCATTGCTTAGCACAAAAAAGTCTTGCTCGTTAAAAACAGGTTATCAGCCAAAATTACGGTATATGTGTTTTTCATGCTAAGCAAAAAAACAGCTGATTATCAATCCAAAACAATAAAGATCATGTGCAAATTTGGTCTGTAACCTTGTTTTTGCCAAGGACAAATTGTCATGCTAAGCAAACTGTTGTGCTTAGTAGCTCTATGAAAATGGCCCCTGGTACCTGACATGTGATACAAAGATGAATCACTGACATAGTGTGATTCATCATGTTACGGGGTGGACAGGCTGGTGGGGCACACAGTATAGTCTTGGTCATGACTGCATCTGGAGGTTTCTTTCTCTTGAATGCAGCTGGTCTAGAGGAGGAGGTTCAATGGACAGGATGAATCAATCATAATTACTTGGGTCTTGTTGCTGAAAGCCCCAATTTAATTCATCTCTGGACTTTATAGGCCTAGTGCCCTCCATTGTCAAGTGCCCTTGACTGTGCTACATTTGCCAGGGATAGGCATTTCTCAGGGTATGCCATCTTGATAATTAAAGCAAGGCAAAGTAAGGCAGCATATTAAGCCTGAAAATTTGTTTGTTTACAATTCGATCTGTGTAACCTTATGTTTAGGGAAAGAACGGTTAACGGTTAACCGTAACCGACGTTAAAAAAAAACTAAGAAGTTTGTTTAAAATCCTATTTGTTACCACGTAAACGGCCGAACATTTTGAAAACATCGGTAATTTATTACTGGGAATCGCAAACAAAAATGATACACATGTATCCAGAATGGTAAACAAAATTCCCCCATACAACGCCGACAAACAAAGCTTTGTATTGTTTTGATTTATGTCTTCTTCGTGTACTATAGTCCAAAAATGGAAGGGTCAATTTCTTTTAATTAGATTAAGGTTAACCGTACCAGAAGAATGTAACCGTTTAACCGTTTGAACGGTCGGTTAACCGTGTAACCAATTAACCGCTGCAGGCTTACGACGTACAATGATGATAAGACTCTAGACGAGTTTTAACAAAGCAGGTAATAACAATCTTATACCCGGTCAGCTCAAATTCTCCAGAAACATCAATATTCATTCTACAAATAATGTAAAATAGGGTAAATCACACCTCATTTATTTTGGAAAAAGGATGCGACATACATGCAAGGCCCAAAACCAAGAGCCAAACTGAGGTTTTTTGTGAAGTACGGTACCTGTAGTTAACATTTATACAGAACGTGTAGCAGCGGCGTCAATGCCAGACTCTTTATTTTCATCCATGGCATTTTTCATTTTAACTGAAATTACCTTGGAAAGAATGTAGTATCCGGATGCCACCTTATACAGCAGTTTTGTACAAAGTATATATGGAGAGTTTAAAGGTAGTATACACCATTGGTAATTGCTTGATTTATTATGAATGGTGGATGTAAAGGTAGAATACACCGTTGGTAATTGCTTGAATTATCAGGAATGGGTGGGTGGATTTTGGGGGTTGTATTTTACAGTAAATATCGTAAATATTTTATAGTAAATATCAAGAAAAAAACCAAGAAAAATGGCGTCCGAATTTGTTTTTTTATAAAATTCAATTTTTCGGAACAATTATAGGATATTTAGCGCAATCATTTTTCTGGATGCCTACAATTATAATTTTCTTTTAAATAAGGAAGAATTTCTTAATAATTCTGTAGTAATCATTTTTAGATATCTGCAAATGGTGTATCCTACCGTACCTTTAAGTGGGGCCAGGCACTGGCCAGGGAACTATACTATTACTACAATAACATGATTGTTTTTCCAACATCTACAAACCTTTAAACAAGTCAGTGTAATGATATTTGTTATACAATACTAACCCCCCCCCCCAAAAAAAAAAAATCCATTTATTTCTGAAAATTACAACAAAAGATAACGATGTACTTGTAGATAAACTCTGGGCAGTAGGGGAGGGGGGGGGGGGGAATCAGGCACAGCCTTGAAAGTAGGTTGTCTCTGTAGAGATGATTTATACCGCACATCCTGACATACAAGGGGCTACTCTTTGGCTGGCTAAATGGATAATTCAATTAGCAAGGATGGTGGCTCAAATAAAAATATTTTTTAAAGGCAGCTGGGTTGTGGAGATGATTTGTTTGCAATCAAATCCATATTAACTGGGCCTTTATTATCTTTAGATTATCCTATGTGTTTATATCAAACACATAAATAAGCAAGGGGAAAAGATGTACAGGGGAAGTATCATGATGGATATGTACAATGTCTTGATAGAGCTTCAATAACATTTTCTAAGTATCCGTAACGCTTCGAACTTTCAAATTCAATTGTTTGTTTGTTTTTGCTTAAAAACCAAACATTTTAGTAGAGTGTGTTTACGGTTAAGATAAAAAAATAAAAAATAAAGTTTAAATTGATTTTGAATTTTTTTTTAAAATTTTACATTCTAAACAATCATTTTGTAATGGACAGAGAAATTCCTCAGAATGCACTATGCACACAAATTCCCTTATTAATCATTTTAAACACTTTTCAACCTGCCGCTAAAGGGCGCTATAACATTATATAACGTCACTGGTAACTTTTTTGTGTGTAGGGGACAAACTAGACATCTTTTACAGTTGATTTTATATTTTCAAAGAATAAATCTAGAAATCTTTGGTTGCTTGTAATATGATACTTGATGACGTCATCGTGATGTCATTAACAGACAGCTTGAGAGCTATCTCAACTTTGCCATTTGAAACATATTTGAAATATATGTCCCATGGTTGATTTTACAGGTTTAAAGGTCTTTTCATTGTAACTTCCAGTTTGGACAGGAAGGATTTTACGCTTGGGAGATAAAATTAATATCCTGGATTATTTTATAGATCAATTCCCACAAATGGCAAGTTTTGGGCTTTTGCAATTGATTTTCTAATTGATTTTCAAAGATTAATTTTCTATTAATCTTTTAATTTTTCAATGTTACATAAAGTCACACCTTTCTGGACGATCATCACAGATTTCTTCGAGACACATCTGCGGATGGTGCCAAGAAAACCTGCAAAATCCCAAGTCGATCCGACTTTTCAAAGTGCCAAAGATGGTGGTCACAACAACTCTGTGAAAATCGAACTGAAATCTGCCTACCGAAACAAGATTTGCTTCGGCAGTAAGGCCGAAGCAACAACAACAAAAAAACAACAAAAAATTGAAAATCCCCCGTGGGCTTCTGGCTGGCTTCTGTTAACAGTCGACCATAACTACCCACTGTGTTTCTCACCTCGCTATTCATGATTCCATTATTCATTAAATGTAAAAAAACAAAACCCAGAAGTGTGCAGCGTGCAGCGAGGCACGGCATGGCACAACGCACAGCACAACGCACGGCACAACGTACGCGGCAGCCCCGGTTCTGCTCTTTGCAGACACTCGAGACTATTGTGCCATTAGAAGCTTCTCGAATTACAATCGGCCAATAGCGGGGTCCGGCAGGCCCCTCGGCTAGCCAATCGGGAGGGTTGTTTCGGTCGGGTCGTGCACACGGGTGATAAATCATTATTGATGCAGTCGCTTGACAGCTCCCCATTCTACTGGTATACATGTACTGTAGGACCAACATTTTAGATATTTCACCAAATTAAAAAAAGGGCAATTTTCAGTGGATATTAACAAAAAGGTACTGGTATTATTACCATTATTAATTATTTCTAGCTACTGTACCCGGTAGCTCACAATCCTGACAATTGAATTACAAGACAATGAGAAATAAATAATGGTTTTTGAAAAAGGGAGAAAAACCACTAACAAATATTAAAAGAAAACCTGCGCAATCAGGTACATACGTGTATACGGTATGATACATTAAGGATTGAAAGCACAATCCACATGTGAACCAGGGCAGGAATCGAACCCGAACCATGAAGGTAAAACTCTGTGGAGGGCAAAGAAAGAACTTTGATATCAACCTGCCTCATTACTGATACTGTGATAGAAATTGTGTAGGTTTGGGTGGTTTTTTTTTGAAGGGGGATGTTTTTGACAAATAAAAAAGATCATTCCCCTTTTTTTACTTTTTTTTGTGGGGTGGTTTACAGATTTAACATTTAACACTGAAGCTGCGTTTTCCATTTAAAAGCCATGCAATGTTTGTCCTGATGACTTGCATTAGCAATAAAAGCTGTCCATCTGTTACAGAGCTGTGGGGGATGATTGTCCCTGGAGTAGGCCAATTCACAAAATTAATTGGAAGTCAAGATGGTAATGATGAATGGCATATACATTATCAGCCGAAGTGGACGAATAGGTTCTTCAATGACAATTTCACTTTATACCCAATAGATCGGTTTCCTTTAGAAATCATCACTAGGGGGGCGCTCTTATGAGCAATGACATCAAAGCTAAATTCTAGATGACCGCTTTCACAATATGTGTTCAAACCAAACTCTTGTTTCTGCAAATCTGCTATACGTCTTGTATTGTTTATATAAAGGTAGGATACACCATTGGTAATTGCTTGAATTGTCAGGAATGGGTGGATTTGGGAGGAATTGTATTTTATAGTAAATATCGTTGAACTGACCTGTCCAAGGTTTTATGATCATGGATGCTGAGAAAAGCCCCCCCCCAAAAAAAAAAAAAAAAAAAAACGGCTATCGTTTTCAACAGGCATCGGACAGTGGTTCTTATGTTGTTCTTGTTTATTCCCCCGATCGCCGTACGGCAATTATATTTATACAAAATTCAATTATATATATAAAATTCAATTTTTCGTAACAATTACAGGATATCTAGCACAATCATTTTGCTGAAAGCCTACAATCATTATTTACTTTTCAAATAAGTAAGAGATTTCTTAATAATAATTTGGTAGTAAGTTTTGTCAATATCTGCAAATGGTGTATCCTACCTTTGAGCACTTAAAACCGAGCACCCGTGCCCTGCACATACAATGTAAGCATTGAAAAGAAAACCTTTACCTCTGCAGTAATGAATGTTCATAATGTTTGCTGCCTGAGAAGTCTTTTACAAACCAATAATGGTTCTCCAAGGACATAATTATTACTGTACGATGAGATGATTGATGATTAACTAAAATATTTGTATGGACACATGCTGCCAATCTTCACAAAAGGTAAACTTTACCATCTATATGTTTCTGTCATATTCGAACTACCCGTACAACCTATCCACATTAATTCTCATAGTAGCACCGATAGCTAATGAGTTACGATAGAGAATGAGTAACCAGTTTGAAAGAGGAATTTGTTTTTATTAAAAAAAGAAGAAATTACATTAGTACCAGAACACGATTATACATTTACATACATTTACAATTTTCTTTTTCTAACAATTTATTTAAAAATTGTTCAGATCACTTTAATGGATGCTAGAAAAAAAACAAGACAAGCTGTTCTTGTAGTCTGGTTCTCTGACCCCAATTTGAAATCAAAAATACAAAAATATGTAGTAATTGCGCACGTTGCCCGCATATTTATTTTTACTAGATTTCCATAATTCCCAACATGAACATTGATTTACATAATTAACTGTTATAAATGTATGCCAAACAAATAAGACAAATAAAGTATTCTGGCTGTAACAATTGAGAGCAAACAATTGAAATCTTCCAACCACCCAAAAGGTTTTAATTGTTTGGCTCTCAATTGTTACAGCCAGAATACTTTTTTTTTTTTTATCTTTATTTTTATTTTTTTTCAAATGTAACACACATTTTTGTTTTTTCTTGGCCTTACCTTACAATTTAAAATAACTCGTACACAATTCAAATGTGTTTGTAAAATGTCTTTTTTTTTTTCAGACAGTCTCGTTTCTGCAACCCCCCCCCCCCCCCCCCCCCTCCCGACCCCCTCCCACTACTGGCTATCTAGCTCTTGCTATCCAAACACACTGACACAGTTGCATTAGCGGGACTGAGCCATCACAGATCAACAGGACCCCGAGTAATTCTCATTCTTAGCCCACCAGTCCGTGCATAATGCATTATCCGGAGAGCTCTGTGCCCTGACCGCCAAATCATAAATAAAGCAATTACTGTGCACTGTGATCAGTGTGCTACTACGAGAGAAAAGAACGAGAGAGAAACGCTTCACGGACGGTCGGTTTTAAGCCGTTGAGTTGCCATTAACTTCACAATAGGGCCTCCTGCATTGATTAAATCCCAGCCTGATAGATCCTTCCTAATGCAACTGCACTACTGCTGGGCACACACCGAGCCTCCGCGCTAGACTCATTATACAATTTACACAAGAGGGTTCTTTTCTTTGTTGAAAACTGAAATAATGTACCTCAGAAATGATTGGAAACAATTAAAGGTCGTATAAACCATTTGCAAATATCGAAAAATGTTACTACCAAATTATTAAGAAATATCTTACTTATTTGAAGGTTAATAATAATTATAGGGTAATTTTTTTCAATAGGTTTAAAATAACACAGAGCCGGATTGTATGTATTTACTATTTATTTTTTAGGCACTTTTCATTTTGTAATTGCCATAATTTCCAATAAGTAGCATATTTGTGTCAGCCTTTTTTTTTACAGTAACATTTAACTTTATTCCTTTTTTTCTCCAAAAATACAAACAAATCTTCTTTAAAAAAAGACTGTTCAATACCTGGGAGTATGCAACACAACAAAACGGGGGATTCGATTCAAAATCAAATTTTATATTTTAGGGCCATGACCACCGTCTCATGTAGTTGCCCGCCTTTTTTTTCTTGGGTAGGGTGTCCTAGATACTGGTCGTTAGGAAATAACGAAAAAAAAGGGACGCGTCAATGATGAAAAGGTGACAGAATCACACAAACTAGCGTGGACAAAAATATGCAATTTCGCACAGCAAAGTTTGGTTATTTGCCAATTTTTTGATGATACCGGTACATATAGTTGGTCCCAGCTGCACTATGATAAGCATTTTGCTATTGATAACCAGCATGACGAACCACGGCAGGTTGGTCGCGAATAGTCGACTAGATGGATTTTGTCGTTTTAACTGACCTGTCCGAAGTTTACAGTCGTGGATGCTGAGAAAATCACGAAAAACAGCGTTTGTTTTCAACCGGCGTCGGGCAGTTATTCTTATGTTATTGTTGTTTTTTCGCGATCGCCGGACGACGATTGCAAATTTTGTTGTATAAAATTCTCTTTTTTGAATAAATACAGGATATCTAGTAAGCTTAATATCTAGCGTGATAATTTTGCTGTATGCCTATAATCATTATTTACTTTCAAATAAGTAAGATATTTCTTAATAATTCGGTAGTAAATATTTTCGATATCTGCAAATGGTGTATCTTATACCTTTAACTATTGTCCTTGATCAAAACAATAGAAATAATTAACTGAATTAATAGAGGGCGCTATGCTGTTGCAGCTAACAAATAAAAACAAGTAAGCTGCAAGGTACTTCGGTTTGGATCCACTATGATTTTCAAAGCTGCAGGAATCTTTCCAGAAATGGAGTGTGTGAACTTCAAGTCGTTATTAGTTGTTTTAAAAATAAATAAAAATTGTACAAGTTGTAGTTGAATTCAAAATTATTTTTGTTTTCTTTGATTATGTGTATCTTTTTGTCATAATTTGTTTTGTTTGTTCTCCGTTATTTTTTTATTTTTTTCACCTCGGCCTAATTTTTGTGATATTTACATCTTATTTTTTAAGTGCGTCTTTATGTGAGTTAGTCTTGCATACGCACTGTGGACCTCCGAACAATATAGGTCCACACGATGCGGGAAGAGGTTACGGTTTGTGGACTTGCCCAGGTCCACAATCCGTTTTTCAGTTTCCGAAAAAGAGCGCTAGAGGAAAAATGGGTTAGGGTTATAGAAAAGATAGGATGAACAGCTGAGAGGCCCATAATCAAAATTTGAGGGTAAATTGTTTTAGGGAAGCGAGAAAAATGAGTGTTTAGTCAACGTTTTTTAACTACACGAAGACAAAGGAATGTCCACAGTACGTATGTAAGGTAAAGCTGTATTTGTCTTTATGTTTAAGTGTTAAGCACAAATTCCACAAATTAATGCCTTATATTGAATTGGAATGACCAAATACATGCCACGAAAATCACCCACGAAATTGAATGCTGTTCGAATACATTGTTATATTGGATTTTTCTTCTTTTTTTTAACTATCTGCGATGGCCCAAAGTCTGAATATCTCATGACATACATGTACACACGTACTCTGACTGTGCCAAATTTATGCTTTTATCATCAAAGGCGCAATCCCATCACCTTCTGTACATGTACCAATCTCTGTCGTACTATGTACATTGTATATAGCATCCTTGTTTCAACATTTAAACCATAATAAACAAATGTACGTACAATTTACACGGCAATAAAAATAAAAATAAAGTATTACAAAAATAATTGTCAACAATTGCACCGTAGCAAAAACAAATGCACTCGGTGTGATCGAGGATGCGGAGAACTGGCTTAATTATTTACACACAATGCCCAGGCACATCCATGCTGGAAAGTGGAGAATATCTAGCCGGTTTCCCGTATCTCCTGGGCTTGCTCTGTGCATGCTGTGTCAACATTGGGGGGGGGGGGGGGGAGGCTAACATTGATAGGAATAATGGAGCGAAGGGGACAGCTGCAAGCAAGTAAATGCTTGGGACTACATAAGCCTTTCAACATTTGCAGTCTTAAATGAACTCTGGATACATTGTTAAAGATAGGATACACCATTGGTAATTGCTTGAATTATCATTATTGGGTCGATTGGGGGGTTGTACATGTATTTTATAGTATCATTTAACTGACCTGTTTTACAATCATGGATGCTAAAAAAAGCAAGAAAAACGGAAGTCGTTTTCAACCAGCGTCGGGCAGTATTTTTGTTTTTATATAAAATTGTTCATAACAATTACAGGATACATGTATCTAGCGCAATCATTTTGCTGGATGCAAAAAACAAAAATAACTTAAAAATAACTGATCGACGCCGGTTGAAAACAAACGCTGTTTTTCGTGCTTTTCTCGGCACTCATGATTGTAAAACTTTGGACAGGTCAGTTAAACGATATTTACTATAAAATGCAACCCCCCAAATCCACCCATTCATTATAATTCAAGCAATTACCAATGGTGTACCCTACCTTTAAATTAAACCATAGCTGTGTTTTTATACTGGCACTGTGTTCTCGGCACACATGTACTTGTACTACATAACCCTCAAGGACAGAAGCACTATAGGCGAACAAGAGATCCTTTCAGTCCTCAGGCATTTGTATATTTTGTTGAATTTTGTCCTCTGTTGTTCAAGTATTTATAAGGCAATTGGGTCAGGTTACAACACAGGAACAAAGGAAAACACAATAGGGAATCCTTGGTCTGTTGTAAAACATGACTGTATGCACTGCAACTACATGTACATGTAAACTACAAGGCGGGATTTGCGGCATTTGCCTGTCAATCACAAACAAAGCGTGCATTTTAATTAACCACTCAAAATGTACATTTGTAATGTTGTCATCGGCCGATTGTTGACTAAAGCGAGTACCTCATCGAAGTATGTAGTACATGTACCAGTACATGTACATGTACCTGTACTGTACATTGTATGGTTCGTGTAAAAATGTAGCCTACTGTGGCAAATATCACTGCCTCTGGCAGAAAGTGCAGTCCCGACAACCATTTGGTTCTCATTTCCATCTTATTATTCACGGTTGGTAAAGTTTAAATGTGAAAGGATGGCCAATTATGAGACAGCTATTTGTCTTGTTTGAAAGGGCAATACAAAATGTAATAGGGACCAGCCTACAGTATAATATGAGCACACAATAATGCACAAGTTGGAATTACAGTAAAATCTTCAGGGTCCATGTATATACTGCATGAAACATTTATTAAGTCCCTTCTTATGCTCAGATTCATTTTAAGAATCTACACAAGATACATGCACCCACTAACAAAATTGTTTTACTGTTGTGCGAGTGGCTACCGGTATAAAGCAAGGCAAATATTTTCACCAGAAGATCAGCTTTGCACTGTGTTAAAGGTACCGTACATCCGTACATGTAGGATACACCATTTGCACATTTTATCCACCGAAGTATTAAGAAATATCTTACTTATTTGTAGGTAAATAATGATTGTACTTTGTAGGCATCCAGCAAAAGTGATTGCGCTAGATATCCTATAATTGTTCTGAAAAATACAATTTTATAAAAACAAATTTAAGATCGTCGGACGGCGATCGCGAAAAAAACATGAACAACATAAGAACCACTGCCCGATGCCGGTTAAAACGAACGGTGTTTTTTTCCTTCCCTTGGCATCCATGATTATAAAACTTCTAACAGGTTAGTTAAACGTTATTTACTATAAAATACAACCCCCCAAATCCACACATTCATGATAATTCAAGCAATTACCAATGGTGTATCCTAGCTTTAAAAGACCCAGTGCAAGCCTGCTATGTCAGCCAGTTACACGGGGACAGGAAAACTTCCTTAATTGCACAATGTAGAAACTCTCCAAAACCCTTGGTTAAAGGTTTGGGCTTCCAGGCTAGGTTCACGGGAGATTGTTCACTTTGGCATGTACTTGCAATTGATTCCCCCTTACAACGAAAAGCTCACACGATGCCTGATTTACCGACGCTTAGGCCAACCATAGAGAAAGGCCCCAACCCAGCGAACCGCTCAACTGTCAGACTAAAGTGCAGATTGCATAGGCTTACCCTCAAGCTACGCATGTACATGTACTTTACACAGAGAAGGCAATACTTCTAGTCCACGAACAAGTTTGTAATAAATCATACAGCCATCTAGGGCCGTGTCCCAATGGCTATGGCTCGAAAAGACACACTTCCCATAGACTTGTGTATAATTTGAAGCCACAGCCAAGTGATTCGGACATGACAGCTTCTTTAGGTTGCAAGCTTTATTATGCCAAAAAATGTGTAAATTTATGCAATTTAACATGCATGTAAATGTAGGTCGTGTTTTCAAATTTGAGCTTTATTAATTATGGGCATGATGTTCATTTGTTTCTAAAGTTTATATTTTGCACTCATTTTTGTTCAGTATGTTTTCCCCCCTTTTTTTCCACAATCACTGCCATGGTTCCATTATGTATGGCTATACAGTATGCGTGGTACTTGTAGGCCTACATGTATGGTACAGGTACTGTTTGTTAATAAACAGTGTTATCGCAAAATTCAATGTGCACCTGAACACCAAATGTACAATAGTTAACTCCTAATGCCAACACCCACACACAGACAGACAGTATGATTTACAATATTCAGGAATACAAATGAAGCAAAGTGTGTAATTACAGATAACATGTGGAATTAGTTACACGTATTTCACCCTTTGCCTACAAAGTGGCATTAGTGTAAACGATGTGCGCGTTTACATCGTTAGCAGAGAACACCCCCCCTTCTCTCCCATCCCCCCTTCTTCTCCCCCCTTCTCCCCCCTTCACCTCCCCCACAAAATGTTTTAACAAATTTGCTTTCCAAAAGCCAATAGGTATATCTCGCACTGATTGTGCAGAGAAACAAAAATGAAGCAATATTAATTACATGTATGTATTACACCCCCCCCACCCCCCACCCTTCCCTAAAAACACCCACCCCCCAAAAAAAAACTCTCCCGATATTTCCTCCTTTTCCTCTTCATTTTGTTTGTGAGCCATACCGGTATACATCCGGGTGTATCTCCGCGATGCCATATGACCAAATAGCAGCTGTACGGCAAACTAACCTATTAAAATAGCAATCAATATTACATTGAGTAAACACCAAGCGCACGGCACAGGACTCCGACAAGCCAGATTAAAAAAAGGGACCTGCAATCAATTTGCATGCAATCATGTCACGTTCGCTCGTCGAGTGTGTTCTACGGCCCGCGATGCAGCCCTGGCACCGAGATATGCTTTTAATAATATTTTATCAGTGTGAGCTGATCTTGTTTCCCCTTATCAAAATATACGATTATTGAAGGGGAAAGGGGGGGGGGGGGGGGGTAAAATCGACAGCAGGATCTAGCGATGGATAGGAAAATAAAGGGATTGTGTGTGCCGACGGCACAGCTTTCCCGACTGGAAAAGATGTTACTTGTGCATGCGTGCGCTGCTTCAATGCCTCCTGGGTGAATCATTTAAATTTCTTAGTAAAAAAATAAAAGAAGCGAAATAAATCTTACAGTTAAAGTCGAAGGAAGGTTCTAGACTCCATGACATGAATATTTACAAATTGCCGCAAGACGGCTTTTTGGCTTTAAAACCAACTTATCTGGTGAATCTGATGTGCTTGGATTTCTGCATGCGAAACTTAATGGGATGCAGAATCCTGAAAAATACCAGAAGAAAAATGAGTATTTACGCCCACACCTTTGAAACAAGTTTTAAAAACGAATTGTGTCCCTCAGGAATGAATGAATGGTGCTCCTCCAAGGATATTCAGGGACTTAACGTTTGTACCCCCATAATTCATTCCCACCATATTACACAGAAACTGTACCGTATGTTTTGAAGTTACAATGTAAATGTACCGTACTTGTACATGTACACTAGTGCAGTTCTCATTCAAAATGTGCCTGTTCTGAACGGGCAAATTGCTTGCCTCCGGTAGATCGCAAATGTGGCTGTGTAGATGTAAAGTGTATTTAATCATTTCGCACCGGAGGATATATACAAAGTTTTCCTAAGATTCAAAACGGATGACTCAAAATCTCAATCGAAGACGTCCTCGATTACACACCTAACCCCAATTCACCAACATGGTGTCAGGGATGTGTCCTTTATTTTAATACACCATAAACAAACCCACAGAGTCCTGGAATGTACCAGTACATGCACATTTATTGGAATTTTTTTTTTGAAGATCCTGAGACACCAAAGGTATTGTACATTCTGGTCGAAAGTATCCCTTCTAAGAACTATACAGTACATTTCCTGCGACACGATCATAATAATAAGATGTACTGGTGTACTTGTTCAATTACAATGTAAGAATTGAATCTGTTTCACAGCCTCTACATGTATATTACATTACAGTCATTTTTCTTCGTTTTGATCTTTTGTTCGTTATTTCCTTCTTCCTTTCTTAGTAATCACCTTGAGTGGCACTTTTTGGGCCTTGTGATTGGCGACTTTACATAAAAAAACCCAGAAAAATCACATTGTATATAATTTTTTTTTTAACACTGTACATACTCAGTTTAAGTGGTGCACAACATTTTTTTGCGGCTCAATTTTCAAGCCTTCATTCATTAAAATGACAATTATCGATCGGACGCAAGCATAAAACTTGTCGTTTGCATGCCCAGGGTGTGTTCAAGTGCCCAGAGAGCCCAGTTCTCGATATATACGGTATTTATCATCGTGGTTATTATTGGATGTGCTGCAAGCAAATGGATAACGCCTGGGGAAATGGGCTTAATTTGGACGGCAAGATGCACGGGGCTCGACAAGGTTTGCTAAAATTCCTGTGATTAATGCAGGTAAACGGAACGGAATGCACAAGTCAGACTGGAAGTGACGGGTGGGGGTGGGGGTGGGGGTGGGGGTGGGGGTGGGGGTGGGGGTGGGGGTGGGTGTGGGGGTGGGGGTGGGGGGTTGACTATACAGTGATACTAAAGCAAAATTAGGACTTAAACCTAACCTCCACAACAACATGCAACAGTGGATTCTGTTGCATTGTGTAGGGTTATATATGCTGGTATTCAGATCAGCAAGCCTGCTGCGGTAGGTGCATATTAATTACCAATTACCAACTACTAATTAAAAGTATTTCTTTACAAATATGGTTAGTAAACATAACAAATATTACAAATATCAACAAATCTGAAAATTGGAACAAAATAATACCCCATTCAAAATCTTGAATTTTTGGTTTGGGCCGAGTTCCGTCTCATTTTGTCAGGAAGCTTTACATTTTGTAAACAATACCCTTTATACCGTACATGAACATGTTCAAGTCAATCTGGCACTAATTTTCAGGAAATGATGCTTTAGTTGTCACACTTGGCATCTCAATGTTCAGAGAGCCTGTGAGTTCACTCATCTGTGATGGCCAATGCCGTTAGAGAAAAGAAAACAGGAAGGGTAGATTAGGAGCAGCCGACCACAAAAACAGCCTCTTGCGGAGGCGACAAGGCAGATCCCATTCAGTTGTAAGTATCCCGCACAGCTGCAAACTCTTCGCCGTTTCTCCCTTTGTGGCAAAAGCTGACAAACTCAATTAGAGGGAGTCTGACCAAATTGAATCGTCAATGGGACCATTTTTGTGCTATCCTCTTGACCCTGCAGTTTTGTTTTCTCCAAGTAATTGTAATGAATTGAAATTTGTTATGAATTACATGTAGGTACGTCTTGATCGCAAAATTGGGTTCCATCTTTTTTATTGATGTCTTTTTACATTACAAGTGTATTTTTTATTTAAAAGGTATGATTCACCATTGGTAATTGCTTGAATTATCATGAATGGGTGGATTTGGGGGTGTATTTTATAGTAAATATCGTTTAACTAACCTGTCCGAAGTTTTACAATCATGGATGCTGAGAAAAGCAAGAAAAATGGCATTCATTTTCAACCGGCGTCGAGCAGTGGTTCTTTTGTTGTTCTTGTAGTTTTTATTTTATAAAATTCAATTTTTTTGAACAATTACAGGATATCTAGCGCAATAATTTTGCAGGATGCCTACAATCATTATTTACTTTTTAAAAAGTAGGATATTTTTTAATTCGGTAGTAAAAAAAATTGATATGCAAATGGTGTATCCTACCTTTAAGCGACTCCATGATGTATTTTATGTTAGTTTGCACAATGCTTAGGCAGGATTCGGGAATAATAAAAACAATAAACAATTAACAAAAAAACAAAAAATTCATACATGTACCGGTAATAAGGTCAAACTATTGGTACTATGTATGGTATACACATTTGGTGCTATTTGCCTAAAAAACATTTTTTTAAATGAAGGATAAAGTACAATATACCATACAGACTTACTGAAGAATGATCACAAAAAATGCCTCAAATTGATTCTCATTATTTGCAAGATTGACATTTCTAATAGAACAATTTTTGTATAGAGATAAAAGAGCATTTTTATACAACATGATTATTTTATCACTTTATGGTTTCCCCATAAACAGTGAATTTAATTAAGGAGGAATAAGAAGGATTTAATAGACTTGTCAACTGTATCCCAGACACACCATAGCAAGACATTGCAATAACTTCCAACCCAGGTGTTTTGGCAATCACTGTCAGGAGCAGTGATTGATCCACATCCGGAGTTTCTTCGTGACAGACGTGTTTGGCAATCAAAGTACCCGTCTTAGCTACAGAGGGCGCACTTCATGAACTCAGGCTGGACAGTACAACACACATACACAAAAAGTGGAGTGTTGTGGCCTGGCGGTTAAGAACCCGGTTTTCTGTTCCGCAGAGCGCGAGTTCGAGTCCCGGTGTCGACACGTGTGTCCTTAAGCAAGGCAATTAAACCACTATTGCTTCGTCCTTTGAATGGGACGTAAAGCTGGAGGTCCCGTGTGTTGTGTAATGCACGTAAAAGAACCCAGAAAAAACTTATCGCTAAGAGAAGGGGTTTGCCCCGGTGTTTCTGGAGGATTAAGACAGCTACCTTCTCGTGGTGATCCGGCTAAGAGAAATAAGACCTTTCGAACTAAAGCTGTCAATCTGGACTTCGGTCCATACGAAAGAGAGAGACACAAAAAACACTTGCTCTATGACTAAACCACGTCTAGAGCACCTGTGTTTGACTTTTGTGCCTTGGTATGCAAGTACGAACCACGACGGAGTACGTGGTGCCCGTGTTCTTGGGCAAGGCACTTTATAATTGCCTCTGCCCACCCAGGTATACAAATATACAACTGTGAAGGTAAAGACCACACTGCACTGAGAAAACTACATTACCCTAACTAATTGATTTGAACTGTCTTGTGTCAAGAGTTTTATCTAACCTTGTCAGTAACAAAGACATTTTTTTCAAACCAACAACAAAGTTCACAAAAAAGCAATCTCCTTAGATTGATATCATATCATCACACGGCAAATATTTCCAGCTTTTTTATGCATACATTTTTCTTTTGCCAAAGTCCAATTCTTTGCAACATCTTATTACAATGTAAATACTGCGATGGTATTGCAGAAACATGTACGTTTTAAAGATTACAAACGCACGAATACTAGTGGTGGGTGATTCCATACCGGAATCGATTCTAATCGATTCCAAACCCAAATCGAAACGCGGTTCCACTTTCTTAAGGAACCAATTCCCTGAAGTGGTAGATTCCAGAAAGCGCCCAACGATTCTGAAGATATACTGACTCCGCAATCCCATTTTTTTTTTTTAAAGAAACAACGCGCAGTGATTATATTAAAACCAGCTCAAACAACTTTAGCGCACGGCATCATTTATGTTGCCCTAGTCAGCTGCATGCTTTGTCCGCAAAACCACAAATGGCAATGCGTGGTGATGTCCACTCATTGGCCCGTCTCACACGTACACAGAAATTATGATGGACAATTGGACATGGACAATCAATTGCATTCTACATAACAATTACACGTCTTGATGAATTGTATGAAATGATTAACAACTCGGTACATATCCCTCCCGAAAGATATGGCATTTATAAATGGTATTTTTGCCGGTGAAAATATGGAATCGATTCCCAGTGGCATCGCAATTCCCAGTGGCATCACGATTCCTGGACGTAATTTGAAGCGATTTCAAAAATGTACATTTGAAAATTTAAAGAAGCAAATCATCCTCGTTCAGTTTTCAGCACATATTTCTCCAACAGCCAGTGCCCAATTTCATCTCATTTTCGGCAAGAATGTCTCACATTTGAGGAAATCTTAAAGAATTGGGAATTTATAAATCACAGCTTAAAGGCATTCTTTTGTTACCAAGTTACATATTTTTGATGTTTTGTAAAGCGTTTAGAGATTTTTATTTAAAACGCTACCGGTACATACATTAACCCTTGCTCTTGTTTATCCTCTAATGCACTTCAACATGCACCCCTAATAACAACATTTGTATAATCCTTTAGTGCATACATGTAGCTGGAGTTAATGTTGTGCAAAACCGACCCGACCCGAAAGGTCGGGTTGGTTTGGTTCGGGTCAAGTCGGGTCAAGTCGGGTCGGGTCGATTAAGCTATATTGTGTAAAAACCGAAATAAACCATGGAAAAAATATTGTCTCCACAATGCTTTGCGCAGCAGCGCCCTCTTGTGATATTTTGCTAAGTTGCGATATGCCTACGACTACGTATACTGTCTTGTCAACCCAAACCGACACACATCATTCTTAATATTATTGATTCCTCCTTAACTTACCATATCGTCTCAATGTTTCTCCCAAATTAGAATTCTGCCATGCCCATGGTTCTGTCTGATGTCTTTAAATCTGCGACCTGCTGAAGTTTGCATTTCTTTCGCGATAAAACTAGTACTTTTAAAGCTTAAAAAATTATGGCGGTCCCAGTCTGTCTAGTCTTGGTTACAAGACGTCCTATCCACCGTATGCAGCGCGCGTAGGCCGCCGATGCGGGCGCCCTCTAACGTAACGTACGTGACGATATCGATGAAGCAAAAAAGTCGGCACGCGTCTCCGTCTCTTTCACCTGGGACTTTTCGCGCGAAAACGAATGCTGCTGAAAAAATGTTAATCTCTTTTTATGACTAGTCAAAAGTACTGTCACGTCAAGTTCGATTTTTATAACAAAAAAAACCATCCAGTTTAACAATTTAACAAAATGGCATTAAAATTGGCCTGAGCTTTTTTACTGGTCATGTTAACCAATAAAAATCCCCCCCACCCAAAAAAAGGAAAAGACTACACTAATGGCTCCGTCCATCTGGGCCGTCTGGGATTTTATTAGCATGCATAGTGTATAGGATCTCAACTCTTTTCAAAAATATGTACATGATAGCAATATCGTGTGCACAGACATAATGTCTGTGATCCGTGGTCGTGTGCAAAGACCCTAGAGCGCCGCGCAACGGCGCTCTACGATCTTTGGTCGTGTGGCCAGTGTGGCCAGTGGGCCAGAGCCGTAGATTTTTTGTAGCGCCCTCTCCCTAGGCGTACTGGTGCCATGAGCGCTAGCGAATGTTTTCTGAATCGGATTTTGCAGGAGAAAGTCCTACAAAAATGGCGTCGTGCGGAAAGGATGAATACATTTACGGCTCCGATTTAAGCAATTTGAGTGACTTTTCTGACAGTACACTCACTGATTTTCCGCCAAATAGCGATAACTCTGATTTGGAAGATGAAGGTCGACGATACTGCGTGTGTGGAAAGCCATCTACTACAGAAATGATCGCATGTGATGACGTTTCGTGTTCTTCTGTTTGGTGGCATTTCGAGTGCGCCGGGTTCACTGCTGCAGAAAGCATTCCAGAACGATCTTGGATTTGCCAAAAATGCAGGCCGGGTAAACTTTTCTTTGGGATATGCCTACAATGCAGTGTTATGTTAGAAATATTTCGGCATCCATTTTTTAGTTTAACTGAACCTTATTCCAACTGCCATTATTATATTACACATGATGACACCTACAAATATTTAGAAGAAATTGTTATTTATTTGCTATGTATTTTTGTTCTTTGCACATTTTATAGAGTCTGATGCAGACAAGACTCCCTACTTGGAGGATACAGCAAGACCGCAATTAAGACACACCCAAACCAAAGCCAATAAAATGCACATCAAAAAGAAAAGTTACTCATGCGACATCTGCAGCAGAATTTTCACATTAAAATCTAAATTTAAGCGGCATCAATTGTGTCATGAGAAACGGCATGCGTGTGACATCTGTGGAAAATGGTTTGGACAGAGTAATCTCCTCAGGAAACACCAGATAACCCACAATAATGAAAAACCATACACATGCGACATCTGTGGAAAAATGTTCAGGAGGAGTGCAAACCTCACGAAACACCAGATGACCCACACCAATGAGAAACCGTACAAATGCGACATCTGTGAAAAATCATTCATTCAGAGTGAAAACCTCGAGCAACACAAGATGACCCACACCAATGAGAAACCGCATGCATGCGACATCTGTGGAAAACCGTTCAGGCATTTGGGACGGCTCAAGCGACACCAGCTAAACCACACCAATGAGAAACCTTACACATGCGACATCTGTAAAAAATCGTTCAGGCGGAGTGAAACCTTTAAGCGACACCAGATGACCCACACCGTTGAAAAACTGTACACATGTGACATCTGTGGAAAATCGTTCAGGCAGAAAGGCCATCTCAAGGGACACCAGACGACCCACACTAATGAGAAACCATACACATGCGACATATGTGAAAAATCGTTTAGGCAGAGGGGATACCTCAAGCAGCACCAGAAAAACCACACCAATCAAAAACAGCTTGCATGCGACATCTGTGGAAAATCATTCACGCACAGTGGATACCTCAAGCA
Organism: Crossaster papposus; assembly: GCA_037893245.1. Lineage (NCBI taxonomy): Eukaryota > Metazoa > Echinodermata > Asteroidea > Velatida > Solasteridae > Crossaster > Crossaster papposus. The sequence goes on along the minus strand of JBAIAA010000036.1, from coordinate 399,169 downwards.
ACACCAGGTGACCCACACCAAAGAGAAACTGCATTCATGCGACATCTGTGAAGAATCGTTCACACAAAGTAGAAACCTCAAGCAGCACCAGAAAACCCACGCTAATGAAAAACCTCATACATGCGACATCTGCAGAATATCGTTCAGGCTGAATGGCGACTTCGAGCAACACCAGATGACTCACGCCAAAGAAAAACTGCATGCATGTGAAATCTGTGGAAAATCATTCGCTCTGGGTGAAAACCTTAAGCGACACTGGAGGACCCACTTCTACTGAAAATGACCCCTCAGATTTGGTTCAGTACTTGGTGGGAGAAATAAAAGATTTATTTAATTTAGGTTATCATCATTTTGTTTGGTAATGGTTATTTGATTTCACCGGAAGTTTATGTCCAACTCACAATCATGCTAACAGAAAATAAATAAGTGATGAGGTGCCACATGAAATGCCCTTCTAATGACTGGGTATAGTACCCATGGGGAAGATGAAGATTCAGCCCAGGGAGACCCTGTTGAATTATGTGAGGTTCTGGGCAGAAAGGCATGAGACTTGTTAAAATGATTGAGCTTAGGGGAATACGCAGGCATTTATTCGTGGGTGAGCAGAGCTCACCCATAGTCGCAGCACAGTTCTTGGTCAACTGTAAGTGTACATGCGTATACCCCGTTTGTCCCCACTCAAACACTCATTTGGCACGCTATTGGTTGTGGGGTACCTATATTCGACTTTTCTTTCCTTCTTTTGTTCTCCTGTTTACCCTTAGAAATCTTGAAATACATAGCGTTAGCCTGTGGGGTAGACAGGACTTGTGGGGTACAATTGTCCCTATTGTGGCCCTTTGTACCCAGTACCCCGTAAGTACCAATTGGTAAACGCACTGAACATTGCATAGATTATATGTGCTAAGTCGAACTTCAACAAGTTGGAGTTTGCCAGGTGGCGAGGAAAGGAATGGCTCGGAGGTAAAGATTGAGATAAAGGTTTGTATTCAATTCTGCAAGAAATCAAACCGGACAAATAAAACATTAAGTTAACAGTGGATAACTGGTTTTATAAAAGTTTTTGTGATTCAAGTTGAGCCCACAGAACAGCCGAAGGTGCATGTGTGCGCACAGGTCCTTAAACTGAGTTAATCATTAAAGCACTGACAACATACACTTGTAACAATACTGAAGCGTGTTTCCAGTATATTAATTAGAATCCAGACTTTGCAGACAGAAATGTAATTTGCAAATTGTCACCCCAACAAATCCATCGAAACATCAGTAAGATCTACAGTAGTCAGATCAGCAGATATCAGGCAAACAGAAACGCGCAGTTTTCAGTCAGATTCAGCTAAGAAAAACGAGAGTAGTCCTAAACAAGGTTTTTGAGTAAACTGGATTTGTGGACAAACTTTAAAAAAAAAACACCCTAACTTTTCACAAACAACACGGCAAAACAATCGGCAAAATAATTCTTAACCGACAACAGGAATCACGCAATAGATACAAAAAGTATAAATAAGTTACCACTTATGGGGAAAACATGTGTGCAGTTGTTGAAGTTTGGTAAGCTTTCTAGTGCGAGAGCCTAGGTGGTTATAGGGTTAATGAGCAGTTTTAGAGTGTTCATTCAAAGTTGTCCTTTCCCATCCAAGTTGCATGTATAAATGACAGCCTTAAATGACACCAGATAACTTGCACCGATAAGAACCCGCATGCCTTGTGAAATGTGTGGAAAATCGTTCAGAAGTGACTACCTCGAGCAACACCAGATGATCCACACCAATGAGAAACCGCATGCATGCGACATCTGTGGAAAATGGTTCAGGCAGAGGGGAACCCTCGAGCAACACCATGACCCACGCCAATGAGAAACTGTACAGATGTGACATCTGTGGAAAATCGTTCAGGCTTAGTGGACACTTTAAGCAACACCAGGTGACCCACACCAATGAGAAACCGTACGCATTGACATCTGCGGCAGAGTGAAATCATCAAGCGACACCAAATGACCCACACAAATGAGAAACTGTATGCATGCGACATCTGTGGAAAATTGTTCGCTGTGAGCGAAAACCTTAAACGACACTGGAAGAGTTACGAGGACTTTGCGAGAGCTTTGAGAACGTACTAGTGGTATTCATGAAGCCTTTATAACATGCACTTACCGAGATCTTAACTTACGTGGTCGTTAAATAAGATCTGATGGTCCGGGGAATTCTTTACGCTGACGGTGTTACGCAATGCAAAGTTATTTAGGACGGCGCCCGACTGCCGTGCACGGACACATTCATCCACAGATCAAATTACTTCAGCACTGAATTGAAAGGATGACAGAGTGCGAGAAAAAGCAGAAGCGTGCACGCAAAGCAAACTACAGCGGAGATGAAGTGGACAAGCTGGTAAAACACTTGTCAGTAAATTCTGCGACACAGCAACTTTGAAGTCCCAAAACGACACGTGGGCTGAAATTACGCGAAAAATTAACGCGATATCAACTTGTTTGAGAACCACCGAAGAGGTAAAGAAAAAATGGGAAGACTTAAAAAGTCGAAAACAAAGCAAAAGGCTGCCAAGGTGATGGCCGAACTTGGACTCTTAGACTAAGTGGACGTTAAGGGAGCTCAGACCTCCCGCAAGTTACGATGACTCTACGCACGCTCTTCTTAAAATTTACGAAGGGACAGTGAATACCACGTTCGTAAATTACTAAGGGAGACTTCCGAGCGGTTTACGAGCTCTAATTGAGCCCTAAGAGCGCTTCGTGAATAATGCCCCAGGCCAACACGTTGTTACAAGGCCGGCTAAGCGCAGCCTGGAGTCTAGCACAAGTTTAGTGTACCTCTTCTGGGCTCATTTGCCTTTGAATGAAATACATATGGATATGTTACGCCTCAACTACGGCATTTCCCTCACTTGGGCCAGCCCCAACTACAGTTGGAGCGGTTTCATGCATTGGGGCGGAGTAGTTGGGAACTCCAAACTATCAGTTATAGGATGAAACACAGAAGGTAATAATCCAGCACTGATACTGCATGTGGATAATATGCAAGAGTGGAACAAAAACCTGGTCAAGCATATACCTCAAAGGAAAAGCATATACTTCCACCACCCTGAGGCCAAAACTATACATGTACAATGTACAATGTATACACATTGATGGAGATCTTAAATCCCTCCGCACGACAGGCCTTTCTCAATCAACGAGCTGCGGCTATCGCAGCCTGCAGTCGGAGAGCATCGACAGTATATTGTGCCATTTTGTATAAATGATGTAGAAGCCGATCTCTGCATCCCCCAATACGTCTATAAGGAAGGTTGCAGATTTTCTGGTAACCTTGCTATGGCCACGGTTATTATCGTTCGGACCCACAGAAGCTTCCCAGACGGAGCATCCGTGTCAGATAATCCAACTCTCAGCCAGCTATAGTCGAGGGATGTTTGTTTCGCGCAGGCTGGTGCCCACATGCATGGGACCTCTTCAATGTGCCATCCACGTTTTCGAGATTCCCATTCGGACCGATGGACAGTTCAACTTTGCTGAATTTGTCCATTAAGGTTGCCTTCTTGTTACCAGTGGCTACGTCTTATACGATGTAGTAAACTGCATTCCCTTGCGATATATTGGCGTGCCACATCCGGTGGAAGCCAGGAGGTGTCTGCCTGATAGCGAAAGTAGAGTTCTTGACTAAGAATCTGTCAGATCTCTTTTTTCGCCTCGTCACGTTTCAGATGACAGGTTTTGGCGCCCAGTCAGGGCTTTGAAGTGGTACATCATTACCACACGAAGGCGCTTAGAACTGACTGTTCGCGGTTATTTGTCACAAGGTCACAACGACCCCGCCACATCGGCCGGCTTCTCGCGACTCGATCGCCCAATGGCTAGTTGATTCGCGCCGCTCGCGCCGCAAACACCATCGGCAGATAGTTGAATCGATCCGCGCACACGATATCTTTTTAGATGAGATCACACAGGCAGCGTGTGGGAAAACCCCTTCAACATCTTTACTGAGTACTAGCTACAAGACGTTATCCAGACGGAGGGCGACATAGTGCAGGGGAGCAGTGCTGAAGCCGGCAGCTAGCCAGGCCTCTGCCTCATCGATCACGTCCGCAAGACCCTCTACAGCCGGGGACCTTCCTGGTCACCGTTCTCTGCTTCCTATTTTTGAGCCTTTTTCTTACATTATAACCGTGTGTGTATACATGTCAAAATGGCTTTGCCCGTTTTTTGCTAGTTAACTTTGTTAACGTGCAGGGCTTCTGGATCCCTTGCCCCACCCTTAATGTGGTGCAGCAGGGCCCACCAAGGTTAACCCTCATGCCCCACGCCACTGTAACTATATACAACAACAGCATCTCGCATACAATGTATACCCACCACCAAATACCCAGTGCGAGTCTGTGCATAAGTAGTTCGCTCTATCTATTCTAGTACAGGTAATTAGTTGAATGACGTACACCCTCCTCCCCCACCTCCTCCCCACCACCCCCACAGGCTAGGAGTACAGTGTGGACTGTGGATGGCGTGGATTTCAAACAAATAAACGACGATGGCCGGCCTTGCACAAAAGGCGAGCTCTCGGCTCGCTGACACCGCATTTTCGTTAGACCGCCACCAACGTTTCTGTAAACTTTGTATTAGTCGGGCACCATAACGCAGGAAAAGCAGTGTGAACAAAATATGGTCCGAAACATGACCTCGTGTACTAGGAACCGTACTTGCGTACCAGAACAAAAATCACAAACGTAAACTCGCAGTGGTGGGTATAACGGTTTAGTAACTTGTTGTTTTGGTTGTTTTTTCTTTTAGATTTAAGAAGTATTTTTATCATGCAAGGTTTAAAACTGCCAACTATCGTTCACTGTTTTACTTTTTAGGACTACCTCGTTCTCTTCCCTGTCAGTTTTTTCCCGTTTTAGAACGATGTAAAAATTGTAGTGATGAAATAAAAATGACATCTCAACCGCTTGTGATACGGATCGCGAATCAGCACGGCGAGAACGTCGACTGGACAGTTCAGTCGCCACACGTATCGTTTCAGGATGTTTTGGTGAGTTTTTGTAACTTGCAATTGATAGCAATTCTGTATTTTGATTTGGACAGTGATTTTTGAATAAATGTATTCTTGTTTGCCAGACTACATTTTAATATAATTTATATAATTTAAATGAAGAAAAAAGCAGTGTCGGGTTGCAACAACTTTCAGCGTACAAAATCATGTCTTAAAGGTAGTATACACCATTGGTAATTGCTTGAATTATCATGTATGGGTGGATTTGGGGGGTTGTAGTTCATAGTAAATATCGTTTAACTGACTTTTCCGAAGTTTTACAATCATGGATGCCGAGAAAAGCACAAAAAACAACGTTTGTTTTCAACTGGGGTCGAGCAGTTATTCTTATGTTATCTTTGTTTTTTTGCGATCGCCGTCCGGCGATCGCGAATTTTTCTTTATAAAATTCTATTTTTTTGAATAATTACAGGATATCTAGCGCAATCCTTTTGCTGAATGCTTAGAATCATTATTTACTTTCGATTGAGTAAGATATTTCCTAATAATTCGGTAGTAAATATTTTCGATATCTGCAAATGGTGTATCCTACCTTTAAACAAATACCTTGTTTTTTTCTGGCTACAGGATGTTATATCACAGGTGTTGCAGAATGGTGCCACAACAGCATTTGAATGTGAGTTTTTTACGCCCCTAACCTTTCAGACCATGGGACAATCGCAAAATTAGTTCCTACATGTATTTCCCAAATTCCTTGATGCCCACTAATGCCCCACATGACTTTTGGCATTAAGATGTCCTGGGGTTATCTGTTTTTGAAACAAATGAACAACTTTTGCATCTTTCATGGATTTTTATGGAAGTCTGATGCAGTGACCCTTGGGTGTGAAGACACAATTCATCATCATATTACTGAGATCAAAGGTCATCTATGAGCCATTTACAAATGACTTTGTTAACCTTAACTTCTTAGGGTGTGTCCAAAATCTAATTGTTTTTAGAGGATTTGGGCGGGTAAGGGTTTTAACCAGTTTGCGCCGGGATTATTTTAACATCACCGAGCCGACACGCGGGATTATTTTTAACGAAACTCGATCCGAAGCAGGTTCAGGCCGCCAGAACCGGGAAGCACAACCACGCATTTCCGGCCTTTCTCGCTGCTGACGGACATTTCCGGCCTAGCTCTTGGCGTGTTTATGCGTCATCCGTTTTGAATCTGGCAAAAACTTTGCGTTTATATTTGTCATGCGGCGCGAACTGGTTAAAGAACACAAAACATAGGGATCAAATACGGGAAAAGGCAACGCATAGATCCGTGAATCATTTGTGTTTTTTTTACTTTGGTGATGATTTTCAGATGAGGATGAAGATGGTGATCGTATCACTGTACGGAGTAATGATGAGATGCAGGCTATGATAGCTTATGTAAGTACAATCCAGAGGAACAACAAATAAACATTATTAAATGTAGGCAGCATCCATCAAATGTTATCTCTCTATAAAAATACACAGAAAACAACCGTACAAGAAAGAAAGACCTTGGAGTAAGGGTTAACAGTGGTCAGACAAAAATTGATGTACTGGTAATAATGCATATTTATAAACCGCATGTATCCACCATTGGGCCACTGAAACTTCCAAATGCCATCTCTGCTCTCTGCGGAGTATACAGCTCAATGCTGCCATTTGGGTTGCAAAGCAGCTAAATCAACCACAATAATTACCTCTGCCCTCACAAGTACCCATTTTACTCCTGGGTGGAGAGAAGCAAAGAGTGATGACAAAGTATCTTGCTCAAGAGTACACGCACCATAACCCCAGGCTGGACTCGAACCCACAACCTGAAAAATTACCTGCAGACCACAAAATCAATGCTCCAGACTACAAGGCTACTGGCTTCCACTTAAAAAAAAAAAGTATATGAGCCTCTTCTATAAAGTGAAAATTTGTACATGATGATGTATATTGTACTACTTGTTTTTTGTCTTTGCAATATAACAGTTCTTTTTTACCCAATTTGTCAATTTTGTTAGTACCTGTCTGTCGTAATGGAGAGTGAGTCTGCTAATGTAATGGCACCTCCGCAAGTCATTTACCCAAGGGGTGAGTACGGGTACAAGACCTCTTGTTGCTAAGGTTGACACGTAGCCTAGTTGGTTAACATGAACATGTTTTTTTTTCATTTTGAATTATGAATCATTCAGGAAAATTCCTTGCAAGTCAAACGTTCACACGATTGATTGTTGGCGTGCAGCTTGTATTTAGGTTTATTTTAATTGAAAACTTGTATTCATTTTTATGTTTGTCTTGTTTATCCCTAACAGTCATGAAGTCGGGACGGAGAAACATTCATGGGTTAACGGTAAGTTCTTATCCACAGCATATTCACTTAAGCTCAGTGGATGAGTTAAACAAACTAATTATTACAAAGCTTAACATCATTCAACATACTTTAAACATCTCACCTGACGACTTGTAAACTTCCAAAAGTTAGCATAAATGGTTCAATCTCTGAGAACAGCACACTTGCAGAAGAAGACAATTATTTGTTTTCAAAGAAAGTCGAAAGATTATATGTAAATTGTCTTGCTCAAAAAAGTCTTGCTCATTAAAAACAATGCTAAGCAAAAAAACAGCTGATTATCAATCAAAAACAATAAAGATCAGGTGAAAATTTGGTCTGTAACCTTGTTTTTGCAAAGGACAAATTGTCATGCTAAGCAAATTTGGGTGCTTAGCAGCTTCGTGAAATTGGCCCCTGCTCACACATCTCTTGCTTTTTTTCAAACGTAGGTCAACACCACCCCTCCTGGAAATGTACCCAAGGGAGCAGACAGCGGGATTAGTCTTCACTATGGGTAAGGTTATTCCATTTGTTCTTTCAATTAACTTGCAGGTGTGTAAAGGTAGGATACACCATTTGAAGATATCGAAACGTTTTACTACCAAATTATTAAGAAATATCTTACTTATTTGAAAGTACGACTAAGATTAAAACTGCTGCAAACTTCTTACTGGCTGGAATGACCTGAAATATACACATCAAATAAGTTGAGAGGGCCTAATATTTTGATCTTAACAAGATCTTCTTCAGAGACATATTTGAAAGTAAATAACGATTGTAGGCATCCAGCAAAATGATTGCGCTGGATATCCTCTAATTGTTCCCCCAAAAATTGAATTTTATTTTTTTTAAATCACAATTGCCGAATGGCGATTGCGAAAAAAACTCCTACCTATTGTCTTATATTTGTACACATTCCCGCCGTGAATATGGCCACTGATGCCGGCACGGCGTTAAACCCAAAACTCACTCACTCGCTATTTTGAGAAAACAATATTCTAGGATTGTGATTTCAATTCGAACTTTGCCAATTTACAATTTGTTAATTTGTTTTTGTTTCAGGAAGCAAGATGCTGAGTTGCGTGAGATCATGTCTTCTGGAAAGGTTAGTTTTGGCCCCGAAATTAAGATTTTGGAATCAGAGGGCTCCTTTAATAAACTTTTATAACCCAAAAGGTGCCATTAATTTGCCTTCAGCTAATTTAGTCAGTTCACCTGTCCACACCCAAATTTCAATTTATTGTTCTAGCTTCATTGTTGATCCGAAAAACAATATTTCAGGTCTCTATGAAACAAGGCATGAACTGCTAAGTCATGATGGATGAAATTGTCAATAGAACACATCGGTTACTGCTAGACTACCAAGTAAAATAAGTTCAGATTTGTTTTAACAACTCCAAAATTGTTTAAATGTTCGTTGTCTTCATTTCAGATATCACAAGCTGATATTCAGCATTTAGAGGTTCTTGGTCAAGGCCACAGTGGAACGGTGTACAAGTGAGTAGTGGGCCTCAAGGATTTTTCATCAAGTTATTATTCGTGTTAAAACTTTTTTGAAACAGTTTAGGAGGGAACTTGTCTGAAGTGCAACAAACAGTATTGAAAGGAGAATTTCATTCATGCCCGCATTCCTCCTTTCGACCCTCTGCCTAATTCTGTTTTGTTTTGCCAGAACGCCTCACATAATAATAATAATAATAATAATGATAATAATAATAAAAATAATAGGCAGTTCTTATATAGCGCACATATCTACCAAGACTGGTAGTCAAGACGCTCTCACATTATTACCCCGGTCATTGGTCCCATGAAACATTCCAAACATCATCTCAGCTCCCTGGGGAGTATACAGCTCGATGCTGCCATTTCTGCGCAAAGCAGCTAAATCAACCACAATAACCATCTCTGCCCTCACAGGTACCCATTTTACTCCTGGGTGGAGAGAAGCAATGAGTGACAAAGTGCCTTGCCCATGGGCACACGCACCATAGTCCTAGGCCGGACTCGAACCCACAACTTGTAGCTTTACCTACAGATTACAAATTCAATGCTCCAGACCACGAGACCACGGCACTCACCTATGTTATGTATTGTTTGTTTTGATTGCAGAGCGAGGCATATTGCTACCAGTAACATAATGGCAGTCAAGGTAGGTTTTTTTTTGCTGGCACCTCAATTTGTTTGTCAGTGTTACATTGGGTTTCATACAGTAACAATAATAATTCAATAATACGGATTTATAAAGTGCATGCATCTCCCCAGCGACGTCAACTATAAACACGGCTTCACTTTTTCAATAGCTCACGTCAAGTATAAAATTGAAATGAGCAGGACAAAACGTTACCTAGTTCGCTCCGGGTTATTTTGACATTTACCAGGCTCAGACATGTGATTGTTTTTCATGATCCGAGATGGGTTCTGGCCGGCATCTGCAGGTAACATGCTCTGATATTTCTGGCCTCACTCACTGAAAGAAGGTCGCTTACGAATAATTCCGGTATTTCTTTATCATTCGTTCGGAATTCCAGAACATTTTTGCGTGTATACACGTCATCCGACGCGAACTGGGGCCAATTTCATAGAGCTGCTAAGCACACAAATTTGCTTAGCACAAAAAAAGTCTCGCTCATTAAAAACAGGTTAACCGCTAAAATTGTATAGGTTTTTCATGCTAAGCCAAAAACCAGCTGATTATCAATCAAAAACAATAAAGATCACATGAAAATTTGGTCTGTAACCTTGTTTTTGCCAAGGACAAATTTTCATGCTAAGCAAATTTTTGTGCTTAGCAGCTCTATGAAATTGGCCCCTGGTTTACTATTTGTTGTATCGATCTAGTGTCTAGTGACAAAGTGTCTGTAAAACTTATCAGACATTGCCTTTCTGTTTGCAGGTTATTTCTGTAGATATCACGCCAGATGTTCAGAAGCAGATTCTCTCAGAACTTCAAATACTGTATAAGGTAAGTCATCATAATTTGGCCGGAAAAGATATAAAGGTGTTCTGACAAAACGAGACAGAATTCAAAGAAGGCTGTAACTGGAGACGAATTGTTAAACACAGAATGTTTTTTTTCTTCTGATTTCTGATATATTTATTTGTAATGCTTGATATTTACTATTTAAAATCATTAAATAGTATAAACATTGCGGTATAAAATCAAAACTCTAAACAGCCACAACTTGTCAACAGAATGTCTGATAGAGTGCCAGAACGCCTGATGAATAACAATTCATTCTATTGTGTGCTTTCCTGACGTTTTCACCATTTCGTGTTTCTCTCTCTGAAGGAGAACATTGGAATATTGTGCTTGCTTTAACCAGTTCGCGCCGGATGACGTATATAAACGCAAAGTTTTCCCCAGATTCAAAACGGATGACGCATAAACACGTCACGAGCAAGGCCGGAAATGTCTGTCAGCAGCGAGCAAGGCCGGAAATGCGTGGGTGTGCTTCCCGGCACTATCGGCCTGAACCCACTTCGGATAGAGTTTCGTTGAAAACAAACCTGCACCCAAAGGGGATCGTTTAATTTTGAAATCACGACAAGCAATTGTAGTAATTAGTTTAGAAGAAAATTTCAAATTTCAAGTAAAAATAACGTACACAAGTTTATTGGTTTGGTCAATTTTTTTATTACAGGGGTATTACTACTGTAACAACCTTAATTACAACAAAATAAAAAATAATCAAATTTCTATTCATTTTTAAAATATGAATATTAATTATTGCAATAACAGTGTAATTTTTAATTGTTTTAATTATTATTATTTGTTGGCTAATTTATGATTTAATAAATGTATGTGGCTCCAAAGTCCACATGAATCGCACCATTCTCGTGGTCGGCATGACATCACGAAGTGGCGAGCCGTTCAGCAGCTTGCGTTAAACCTTGAATGTTTCCCTTCGCGCTAAAGTGCATAAACAATGGGAAAATAAACGAGGTTCCTAGATGTCCAACCGCGGGAATATCACCATACTATTTAAATATTGGTATTACCGTCAAATCTCCTCTGAAGAGGCAAATAAATATCCAGGTCACTTCTTGATAAAATCTAACATCGCCCGAAGGAAGAGTCTACTGCACTTTCCTATTATCCCAGCCTTCGAGTCTGGTCTGGAGAGAATTGAAGTAAACCCGGGGGAATCAGATTACAATACGAGACAATCCCTCGAGGTCATGACTGCTCCAAGTACTATACAGGAGGAGTGACGGACTACCGGACTACCGGATCCTTAACACACAGAGTCCGTTATTTTGCCTTTTATGAATTCAAAACATGAGACCCTTAAGGTCCTCGTAGACATTGTTTGAGGGTTCGAGACTTCTGATTTAGCAGGGGTAGGGTTTCAGCTGTAAGCAAGTATTCATTTTTTTTTTCACTCGGTACCCAATCAAGATTAAAAATCTGTAAGCAGCCTCTTACTTGTCGCTAGTTTACAAAAATCTTTGTGTTCGTAATTGATTGCTTACTTCACAGAAACAGTGACATTGTGACAGTATGTGCAGTGGCTGGGGCCTAACTACATATAAAGCCAAGATTACTCTCAGAGCAACTTGTTGCACTCTTAGAAAATTAAACCGATCTTCACAGTTGGTCTTTCAATAACACTGAAATCACTGATTACAAAAACAGTGCGAGGGAAATTCTAGATTCAGCAGAGATTATTAAAATATTATATAATACATGTAATCCTAAACAAGAAAGCTACATGTACTAATGTAAGAAACTTTAAGTACATTTTGTATGTATAAGTACGTGTACAGTAAGAACAAATGTATTAAGTACATATAATAACAGCATACTTATAAACCAGTACTGTATATTATATTGGTATAGGTTCAGGACTGCAGGCTAGGCAGGTGAAAAAATCCAATAGATAATAATAAGGATTACTTCAATTAAAAAACAATCGAAGCAGCTGGATATAGGATGTTTCTCTATTCACTACAAGTATACATATGGTATCAGTCTATCAGTTCCTCTAGGTACAGTACAGTTTGATAAAGTACATTGAATATTGCTAGGAGATAACATCATTTACACAGACTGCTAGCCTATGGGTCATCCTGTAGTAAGCCTTTTGGTGGCAGAAGCGGGATAAAGCAGATACCCTGTGAATGTAGTCAGGTGTTGTGTGCTGCCGCTCAGGCTGTGGCTCCTGGTCAGGCGCGTCCATACCTCGTCTCTGTCGGCCAGCTCTACCACAGCGCTGTTTGTGTACATAGTGCGGAGCTTCTGTGCCGCGTCTCCATGCACTGCCACAAGCCTCTCCCCGTTCTTAACGAGCTCCACCATCACGTCGCGGTCGTGTGCTATGTTGAGCGTGAAGAAGTAGGTGCCGTTGGTCGGGCAGACAAAGTGGCCCGTCTCGAAGTTGAAACGGTTGCCGATGTTGGTGATTACCCGGTCGTAGGTGATGTCCTTCGTGGAATCGCCGTGCCCGGGCAGGTCGGACGTTCGCACGACGGTGAACGCGGTGATTTCCACGTGGCCTACTGGGTGAATCAGCGGAGGAGACGCCATCATCATCTCAGGCATGGCACTCATCTGTGCCTTCTGCTCTTTCAGCACCTCGAGCACCTCCTGCAAGTCTGCCAGGACATCTGGGGTCTGCTGGTTGAGCAGCTGGAGTATCTCACTCGTGTCGCCCGAGGCTCCTTTCGACCCCTTATCACCAGAGCGGCCTGGTAGCCCGGCAGGGCCATTGAGACCATTTAAACCATCACGTCCCGAAAGGCCCTGGGGGCCTACCACACCAGGTAGCCCTGATGGACCCGAGGGACCTGCATCCCCTTTCTGCTGGCAGCAATCCCTACAGGGCCGGTCAGAACGAGAACTAATCAGAGTCGGGAGGAGTACGATGAGCAAAATATGCTGCAGTGGGGTGGATGACATCATCTGTATCAATAAAAACCACAGACAATATACTTTTTTTAAATGCAATTTAATTCATTCCTTCTGGGTCTATTTTCATGGCTCTGCCAAAAACAGAATTCTTATAAGTACCATTTTGAGCTAACAGTTCGAGCATAAACAATAGTGCCAACATTACAAACACGGAATCCTTAGTTACAAGCACGCAAGCACTAGAGGTTATATGGATACCAGATCACTCCAGGGGATGACATTGTATGCAAACATAATTGTGCACTTACAGCCTTAAAACAAGGCTTCACAACGGTGCATTTCATGTTTCTGTACTGTTCGTTTTTCATTTAAATACATTTTGGCTGGTGGAAAGGTATAAGTTGGCATTTGTGTTCGTTTATAGTGAGGTAAAATCTTCATTTTTGGAACTTAATAAAGTAATTAAACATATATTTGTACCGGTACTAGAATGCAAAAATAGTCTGACACCATCCTATTCAACAGTTCACATTTTATAAAATACGTTCAGGGAACAAGATTGCCTGAGGGGTGTCGTGTCTGATTCTCTCAAAATGAAACGACCTTTTGGTCATTTTCCCTGCTGTAAATTCTGACTAAAAAAATCTAAAATTCTCGAGGGCTAGTTTTAATGCATCGTTAACAGTTGGGTGACAGTACAGCAAAATTAATTGCAAATTCAATTACACACATGTATGCATGCTGTCAATTAAAATGTCGTTGAAGAAAGGAAAAACAGAAATTTATTTTAGTCTTTAATTTAAAAAAAAAAGCCCATAAAACACCTGTAATTAAGTTTAGGGGTTAGGTAATGGACATATTTTACAATTATAGAAGTATAATGTTGTTGACAATGACAGTCTATGTGCACCATGTCTATGTCCTGTGTTAAAGGGCTCCATCCAATGTAATTTTTTAATGCAATCCTTGAAAATCACCTTTAATTTGTGTCTCATTTAACCTCATTTTGGTGCCTTTTGTGTTTTTATGCTATCGAGGAAATCTCAAGCCTCAATGTTAATATTCAGCACAAAAAAGTTACTAGAATTTGTGATATTTTGCTGTCATAAATTTTCTTTTTTTGTAGTGAGCCAATGAGCAAAGCTTTCTCACAAATGTTTTTAATGAGCAAATTAAGGGTTCGCAATTTGAACAGAAAATCTCGAAACTGAACAGTGTCTCCCTAAAATCACAGTAGCAGCGCCCTCGTGTGTCTGGAAAAAGCGTAGACAATTTGAAATGTTTAAAGAATTGTATTTTTCAATAACCAAAATTAACCAAAAATGGATGTTAGATAGAAAGTTGCACTAAATGTGCTCCCCGGGCAATTTAACCATATGGCTCCGAGCATGGTCGTATGAGGGCGCTGTTCACATAGCAATCGTACTTCTCATGGGCAGTACATCGCTGGTATTACGCACTGCGTACTCCGTTCATTTGATACTCGTATACCAGTGGGATTGCATTGTCTGGTCGATGACTCTCTTAATTGCATTTTCATTAAGAATATAGCGGGAACCAGATACTTAAATTGAAGTCAGATAAGACGGAGCCTATTAGATCGGTGTAGTTGAATTTCAACGTTTTGAAAGAGGGAGTCGAGTTGGCGTAGCGGCTCTTTTCCTCGCCTTCCACCGCTATGACCTGGGTTCGAATCCCTCCTGGGCCAATATGTGGATTGGGTTTTCAGTCCCTGCCTGATTCCGTGGTTTTTTTTCCCTGAATATTCTTCTGAGGTTTTCCTCCCACCACTAAAACTGTAACTTTTTCTCGTTGTCTTCTCTCAATTATCCATCCTTTACATTTGCTACTATAACGCTGTTGACTGTTGAATTAAATAAATGAAATGAAATTTTTAAGAAAAGGCAATGAAATCCTTAAATTAATATTCCAAGAATTGGTGAGTTATGTGAAAAATGTTCCTACTAATATTTTAGCACATTCTGAGATAGTCTTCTGGGATTTATTATAAACTGAACGCGATTTTGGAAACATTGCATTTGACATGTTTAATCCACCAAGATAATTCCCGAGCAGATGTTGGAGAAACAGAAGTAACATTTATATGCCTAATTTGCCCATAGCAGTCGGTTTTGCTGTGCTGCTGGTTTTTATTTTACCCCTTCTGGACGAGGTCAAATGGAAAGCCAATAAATATTCACGAGTGAAATTGGACACACACTGATCAAGAACTTGATTCCCGATCAGCGCTGGCGGACCTTCTTAACAAAAGCAAAACGTTTGACTTCCCTCGGGCAAGTCTTATCTAAGCTTTCTCTTGTCTTGACACCCCCCCCCCCCCCCCCCCCTTCAACATGTCATCCTGTCCTCCGGGTCCATTACAGCGGGGAAATATTGATTTTTTTGGTTTCACCCAGGAAGCAACTTTGCCACCTTTTAAATTAACCAACAAGAAATGTTTTAGTTTAGTTTAACTGACCTGTCTGCAGTTTTACAATCATCGATGCTGAGAAAAGCAAGAAAAACGATGTTCATTTTCAACCGGCGTCGGCAATGGTTCTTATGTTCTTGGTTTCTTTTTTGCGATCCCCGTCTGGCGATCGTGATTTTTTTTAAAATAAAATTGTTTTCGGAACAATCACAGGATATCTTGCGCTATATTTTTTTCTGGAAGCTTAAAATTATTATTTACTTTCATTCTTTCAATTGAGCAAGATATTTCTTAATAATTCGGTAGTAAAGATTTGATATCTGCAAATGGTGTATCCTTTTTTTTAAAGTAGTAGAAACATTTAATATGTGAAGCAAGTACAATGTAATGTACTGTTCCATTTTTTTCTAAATTCACATGTCCGTTAAAAGATACATCTAGGAAACAATTTGTGTTCTGTATTATGCACCTGCAACCAACTGTATGCTTTTCTATTACAAATAACCTGGGAGGATATCTCATCTCTCCCAGACTACCGGTGCCAGTTAATTACGCCGAGCCCTATGCAAACAGAAATTGGAATGCAAAGGAAAATATCCAGCCAGTCGTATCACAACAACGGGAGATCCTACACTGGCTGACGGATTTAGTCGGTGCCTACAGATTGAGTCAGATGGGTATTATTGGATTAGGGTCGCTTGGTTTGCTGTCCATTTTGTTACAATCTTGAAGAAATTCTACTCGCTGTGACATTTTTATGAGAGGAACCTTAATATGTTTCATTATTTTTTTCACCGAGATTTATTCATTTCAAATCGAAAATAAAGTGAAAAATCGCGCTTTGGATTTAGCAAAAGGATAGATGGTCCTAAAATAAAAGACAAAACCAAAAAACGGTTTAAAATTAATTGGTAGAGTCATTCGTCATTGTGAATAAAACCAAAATGAATTTGACATCAGAAAACATTTACTGTGGAATAGGCATTGTGCATATACCTGCTGTGAAATTTTCTCTGATCTAAGAATGTAATTTGTAGGCATTTTATGAAGAAAATACTTTCTTAGTTAATTTCAGTTTCCCGTTAAGCACTAGGAATATGTCAATGGAAACCACACTAATATTTTAAATGGTGTTTTCTTGAAGAAAAATTAATAATTCTAAATGTTGTCACCCATTTGTCGATAGGAAACTTTCAAATGTTGTCTTTTATATTACAATCGTCTCACTGCATACAAGTACTGCTCATAAGATCCCGGGCTTTTCTCCAAATCTTTGTTACTGCTAAAAGAAAATGCCAGTGGATCTATAGTGGATTTCAGGGGACGGGATTGTGTCAATATTTTTCATCATGTCATCGATTTTGGTTTGTTTTAGGCAAACACAATCCACTTAAAAGGCAGCTAGTGTTCAATCACTGTCATAACCTGCACTTAGTCAATCCTTGCAATTAAATCTCTTCGCACTTTATCATGTATTATATACGCTCTATGGCTTGTAACCAATGTCTTAAGAACAGGGTAGGATTTCTGATAACAGAACATACAGCTAAGTGATAATTGTTTTTTTATTTTAGTCCTGATGAGCTTTTGCCATCCATTTAATATTTGTTTTACCTTTGGTTTTTTTCAAGCAGCATTTTACAATCTTTGACGATGTGATGATTTTTGTGAATATTTTTTTACCAAATTATTAAGGAGTATCTTAGTTATTTGAAAGTAAATAATGATTCTAGGCATCTAGCTAAATGATTGCGCTAGATATTCTGTAATTGTTTCTGAAAAATTGCTGTCCAACAAGAACAACATAAGAATAACTGCTCGTCACTGGATAAAAACGAATGCTGCTTTTCTTGCTTTTCTCAGCATCCATGATTGTAAAACTTAGAACAGGTCAGTTAAACGATATTTACTATAAAATACAACAACCCCAAATCTACCCATTCCTGATAATTCAAGCATTTACCAATGGTGTATTCTACCTTTAATTCCAGTTTGCCAAAGTAAAACTGCTGAGAAAACAAACAAAATTATTTTTGTTTGTCTATCTGACTCACTCATTGTTAATATATGTGTATATATATAGTCGCGTTTTTAATTATCATGTACATGTATGTCACACACAGTAAGCAGTGGCAAGGATGAATTTCCAATAATTTTGTATCCGTTTGAGACATGCGTGTAGTGACTCGGTGCGAGTGTAGCAACCTTGATGAGCTTTCCGTAGCCTGCTGGGCGCCCGTAGTACCTCCAAAGATTTTCCCTCAGTCCTTTATGTTCACAACTCAATAATTATTAGCGGTATTATTTATAACGTCAGGCAATGTATACATATCGTCCGTGAGACTTGTTAGAAGGACGCCGTCCCACTGATCGCGAGAGCACGCGTGTACCAATTTACTTACCCCTCCCTCGATCGTTTAGGCTCTGTGCCGGGAGTCGAGTGCCGTGGAATTAATGGATGTTGGTTATTGGCTGGGAAGGCTGAGGTAGCATTTAAATTGGAAAGACTCGTAAGGGGGAAACTGTTTTTAGTTTAATTGGACAAGTTATCACCTTCCATACATATGTATCAGATTTGTGTCTGAGTGTCGAGTGGGTTGTATCGGGGTATCTCTGCTCTGACAGGCATCTTAAAAGCTGTTCATCATGTACTTGGTGGATGAAGGATAAATTACATTTGATATCATTATTGATTTTTGTTTAAATGTAAAGGTAGAGAAGACCATTTGTCATTATGTTGTGCATATTTGAAGCAGCAAAAGTGCTTAAAATATAAAGACTGGTGCTTAATAAACCTGATGAATGTAATACCAGAATAGAGAATTGACGTACTTCAATGCTTACACCTTTTGCAGATATCAAAATAGTTTACTTCCAAATTATTAACAAATATCTTCCTTATTTAAAAGTAAATAATGATTCAAGGCAATTAGCAAAATGATTGCGCTAGATATCCTGTAATTGTTCCGAAAGATTAAATTTTATAAACAAAAATGTCGATCGCCCGGATGGCGATCGCGATAAAAACAAGATCAACATAAGAACCACTGCCCGGTTAAAAACGAACTCATTTTGTCCCTTTTTTTCTCAGCATTCTCGATTGTAAAACTTCAGACAGGCCAGTTAAACGATATTTACTATAAAGTACAACCTCTCAAATCTACCCATTCATGATAATTCAAGCAATAACCAATGGTGTATCCTACCTTTAAACCATAGGAGGATTAAAATGTAACGAAACGAACCATTGAATTACACATTGTCATGAATGTCAATTCGTTGAAACCCGCAGCCATCAAGTCATGCTCCATTAGTTAAGTCCAAACTCTCGTATGCAAAATAAATTCCACTGAGCATTACAGCTGTCATTGCATTTGTTTTCAATTAACTGTTGATGACGCCACTCCGACTCCCGGGCCCCAACGAGCGTGTGAGGTGAACAGTAGGTTAATGTGGCCGGCATTTGTTGCAAATCAGTTGCAAGCCATTTAACAAACCACCTAGCCGAGTGGGACCCAGCCAGCGTCGCATGTTTCGGGACTTTCCAAGTCATTGAATCTCTGCATATGCTAGGACTGACATCTTTCAGTGTTAGGGTTAGTGGTGTGAATCCTAGCATGTGAAATGATAAGGGGGGGGGGGATAGATTTTGTCCAAGAGTGTAATCTCTGTGTTGAATGAAGGCTTTCGAATGTGATAGATTGTAGAACGGGGTATTTATGGAAGTTCTGTAGACAGTTGTAATAGATAAATACCTCATTTTTCATTGTTTGGTGTAGCTATTTTAACACAGTGAGCCACAATTCTTCTGAATATAAATACATAAATAATTTTTCTGAATTTTGTCGTGAGTATATTTGTAGCTTTTGGGTTTTTAGAATCAAGATGAAAAAGCCCATGTCTTTCTATAAATGTTTATTTTGGGAACACAATGGAAACGGGTGCAGATTTTTCAAATGTTTTTAAACGAAGAAAGCCAAATTCTTGCTAATAGCATACATTGGAATTAAAAGCTGAATTCTACAGAAAGTAAATGTAGAGCTTTATTGGATTAACATTTTGGGGAATTGAATCTATGTCTCTTTAAATTATTATTTTTGAATTGAAGACGGGGAAATCGGGTGAAGAGTTTTCTTCTTCACATAAATAGTTGTGCCAATCACCTCTACTACAAAGTGCCAGTTGTGTGTGATAACTCGATCAAGATACATTTTGCTGTCTAATAAAAACTGTATATTATTACAACTAACCCCAAAAGACCCCCACCCAGCCCTTCACAAAAAAAACATGATCTTGAAGGAAATCTGAAGTTTGTCGCTCCAGGGATATTACAGCTGAATATCCAGCAAGATTCTTACAAGTCTCTTTATATATCTGATGGTTTGGCAGACAGTAATCCGAGGAGAAATGAGACCTGTTTTTGCAAGCTGGGCTCTAAGTCTTTGGAGTGTTCGTGTTAAGTTACCTCAATGACCATTGGACCCTATACACATGTGAACACTCAGAGTTGGTGGAAAAAACATGCATGCAGCCCTAAGTAGTTAATAGTTTGTGTTTGTTACTCAGCAGAAAATAATAAGCAGAAATGTTTTAAGGAGTTCTGTTATAAATGTCCACCTCATCTAACTCATCACAGCACACGTATTGTAGAGCGTTTTATACAAAAAACACAATTTTTTTCTAGTTCAATATTTAACCACCACATTAAATTAACAATGTGAAACAGTATTTTCACTTTGTTATCAGAGAAAATAACTATACTCTTTGCTCAATGTTTATATGTAGATGCACCATACATTATACATGTACGGTACATGTATCTCACACGGTTAAACATGTGTGTTTATATTGCAGGTGATCATAAATAGAAATATAAGTAAATAACATTTTAAAGGGGCAATACATCTTTTGCAGCTATCCCAAAAGTGAAACAAAATACTGTTGAAAAGCTTACTTGTTGTAAAGATAATAATGATTCTAAACTCCCTGTGAAATTAAACAACCTTATCAGGTTGTTTGTCAAGCACCTTTCTTTATATTTTGAGCACTTGCTGCTTCAAATGATAAAAATGCACAACGGACAAATTGTATATTCTACCTTTAAAAAAACTCTATTAGAAGAAATACATCTATTCTTTCGTAAGATGAAAAACAAAATTTGATGTGCCCAATTTACATTGTACATCTCGTGATGTTAGATATGATTTTTTTTTTGTCATAAAGTTTTTTCAGTCATAAATTTTTTTCAGTTTCAGAACAAATGGGGACCCACTCCACAAATAGAATAATATGTCGCAATATATGTGGTTGCAAAGCCCATATAATAGAGCTCTATAGCCCCGCCCATTCTGGAGATATGTTTGCATATTGATTACTTTCTTGGAGATAAAATTACACAACTGAGAAAACGGGCTAAGAAATAGCTGGCTCTATTGTAGAACAACAGAACGATGCACACAAAATGGTCTTTTTCACTTTATTATTTATATCAAAATTCACATTTCTCTAAATGAAACCTGAAACTGTAGGTATTAAAGATGTCTTTCATGACAACAAATAAAAATCAAATTTTGATGAAACGTTGAGTAGCTCATCACATGATAATGGACAGCGCGACTTAATATCACAAATGTGATAAGAAAGTGTGCAACTTTTTTCGACAGAACGCAATATTTTTTTCTCCACCTTAATCCTCATTTTGAAGGAGCCCATCCCTGGATCCACCCTTACCTTGTATTGCACGGCGAGTCTGGTGCAGGTAATCCAGAGGTTTGACAGTGATACTTCCTGAACCGATGACAGATATATTAAAAAGCAGCCTGCCGCACGCTTTATAATGAAGTCACAATTGGCAAGAGATTCAGAAAAATCTACCAGAAAAAAATCACTGTCGGGTTCTGGGCGCTAGCTGTTCGGCGTCGTTTTACACTTTGTAATCGTGGGGCATTTGGCTTTGACGACAGAAGAGTCTTGCAGTGCAATTGGCACTTTGATGTAGTTCTTTCCGCTGTGATTATAAAAGACTCCAGTTTCCACCGTCCTGCCTTGGTGATACCCAGTTCGCCAGTGTACTCGCTTGCCTGCCTCCGTGGATGTGTGTTCTTAGGCTTGTAGTGTGCTCGGACTTCTCCAGTCCAATTGGAGAGGTTTATTGTGTAATCAGCGTCGCAGGCTGTCAGTGATTGGCTGAGAGGGATTATCGTGTAGATAACTGATAGTGTGATGTGCGTGTCTCTGTACTCGTGATGAGTAGTAATACATTTCTTCGGTTGCTCATTTTGCATTGACAGTCCGTAATTGCGTAATTTCCATGGATGGGTACCATGGATACTGACTTAATGGCAGACTCCTTGGAAGGAAATGTGTTTGACATCATGTACATGTAAAGTGAATAGAATTTGTAAGCTGTCTTTGAAATGTTGACCTTATCTTGCCTGTCCAATACATGTAAAACATAAGTTGTGTGTATTGGTAGTAAGATATAAAAGGTTTTATCTGGAAAATAATGCCGTTTTTGTCTTGCTTTTTTTCTCGGCATCCATGATTGTAAATTTTCGGACAGGTCAGTTAAACGATATTTACTATAAAATACAACCCCCCAAATCTACTCATTCCTGATAATTCAAGCAATTTCTAATGGTGTATCCTACCTTTACATGTAATCTGGAAGCAATTTGAACATACCGGTATCGTCATTTCATTTTGGTGTATTTACAAAAACAATTTTTCATTTTCTCTCCCTCCCCCCTCCCCTTATTTGACAGTGTGATTCCCCCTTCATCATTGGCTTCTATGGGACTTTCTTCACAGAGAACAGAATATCAATATGTACAGAGTTTATGGATGGTAAGTTGCCAATCACATTAAGCCCGTCTGTGATTGTACCATGGAGGAATGGTTGTACACGTACATCTATGCGTGTCCAAAATAGCAAATGTGATTGTAGTCATGCGAGTCGCAAGTTGTCAGTCTGTATCTTGGTCATTAAATTGTCCTACTGAATAAATACAAATGCAGCTGACAGTTGTGAAACATTATTTAATTTATCAGATTCATTGTTTTGTTTATCATTTAAAATAGATAGATTCTGTTGTGTGCTTAAAGATGTTGTGCTCGCGTATACGACATATTCAATATTTGGTCTCCAATTTTTTTTGATTTTTTCGATTTTTTACGTTTAACCCTCTAAAAACATGCTTTTATTTTTTACTACCACACCTATAAAGAACAAAAAAGGTACATCTTAATTACTGAATGGCCACAATTTTGTTTTGTTTTAAGTTTAACGTAAATATTAGGGAGATTCTCTTGATTTGATGTCTAAAGCCGTGTTCGCATTGGACTTATTTTGGGGAAGGTTTTACTGAGACGATGGTAAAATAAAAAATGGTCAAATGTAACCACTGTTCGCACTTGGACTTTCGACACGGGAAAATTTTACCGAGACCGTGGGAGAAGTAGCCGAGCTGTCATTATAATGACTCATGAGGGCGCTTTGCGTGACCTTTCTGCATTGACCCCGAATGTGATAACGATGCGATTTGCATGCATCAGCGTGCGGGCGCCGCGGCGCCCGCACGTAAACAATGCAAAGAGCGCATGCGCAGTGCCTTGTATAGCGTGACCTTGCATTGGAGGGCCTGTGGACGTTTTCCTGGGACGAAGTTACCGAGTCGCGCTGTTCGCACTGGACTTATCGTCTAGGGAAAAGGGACCAGGGACGTTTTCCCGGGCAGCAGTTGGCCGGTAGAAGTACCCACTGGACTCGGGAGAAGTACCTGAGAGGAAAACGTCCTAGGCTGTCCGCACTGGACTTAAAATGGGAGAAGGACCCATCGTCTAGGTACGTTTTATCATTTTAAGTCCAGTGCGAACAGGGCTTTATTCACAATAAATAACTGTTGAATTGCATGAAAAATAGCCATTTGTCAAGGCAATTAGCATTTAAATTGTACTTGGACTTTTTATCTATATTTTTCTTAGGGTATCTTTTTGTTTGTTTTTTAGTCACATTTTAAAATTATTTTTTAGGTGGTTCATTAGAGATGTATCGATGTATTCCCGAAGATCTCCTGGGAAGAATAACTGTTTCTGTAAGTAGGCCATGCCATGAAATTTGTAAACATTGAAAAGGTATCTGTGCAACTTCAAGGTTACATTTCAAGGGGATTTTTTGTTTAGACTCTTGGAAATTCTCTTTGGGTCACTTTTCAGTATTGTTTTAAGTTTAAAAAAAAACACCTTTCGTACTTTAAGGTACATTGTTTTGTATTAATATCTCTCGTTTTCACAAGTCCAGTCACAAGTCCAGTCACAAGTCCAGTCACAAGTCCAGTCACAAGTCCAGTCACAAGTCCAGTCACAAGTCCAGTCACAAGTCCAGTCACAAGTTTAGTCACAAGTCCAGTCACAAGTCCAGTTACAAGTCCAGTCACAAGTCTTTTCATAAAGCCAGTCACAAGTAACTGGTTGAACAATGACAAAGGAATGCTTTTGTTAGCAGTTTATCTGAACAGCTAGTGACTTGACTTGATACTGAAGGACTTATGATGGACTTGCAGGGACTTGCAGGGACTTGCAGGGACTCACAGGGACTTGCAGGGACTCACAGGGACTGTTCTATTGACATGAATTAAAAAAATTGATTTGGATTGCTTCTGCAATGTCTGCACAGAAGAATGAGAATAAAAAAAAGACCAGCTTATTCAAATTCAAATTGACCTGCCCGATGCATTCTTTTTTTGGCTGCAATGTCAGGTGGTGAAAGGATTAACCTATCTGTGGAGTCTGAAGATCATGCACAGAGGTGAGTATCACCTGTAGTAAATGTAAATGATACACGTGGCATCCCTCGCTTTCTGGCTAGCACTTGCAGCTACACCATTCCATCAGTCACAACTGATCAGGTGACTCCTTGATTTGACTTAATCACGTTTTGACTGGAAGGTGATTGATATGCCAGCTGTACCGGCCAGTTTATTCTCTTTTGTCTGTTGAAGGAATTTGACAAGTTACGAAGCAAACCGAAAGCGATCAGTGTGTTTCACCTTGATTTATTTTCTGTTTAATTTTACTTTTGAATGTGACATCGAATGAAA
Source organism: Crossaster papposus (assembly GCA_037893245.1). NCBI lineage: Eukaryota > Metazoa > Echinodermata > Asteroidea > Velatida > Solasteridae > Crossaster > Crossaster papposus. Next base: position 374,445 of record JBAIAA010000036.1, on the reverse strand, counting down.
AATTATCGGTTGAGTTATTGAATTGTTTCTTCACATATTTCTAGTTATCTGAATATTTTTTTTCAAAACAAAGCACAGAAATCGAAAGTTATTATATTTTATTTGTTTTTTAAGAAGAAAAAACAAAAATGCACTGCTTGAACTGCTGTTTCACAATATTGTGAACTGTCACCACAAACTTGCCATTTTGTAGAACAGAAGGCAAAAAAACAAATTTGAAGATTTTTTTTCTTCATTTATATGGACCTTAATCTGTAAGTTGTTTTTTTCTGTCAAATATCTTTGAAACTGTTATCCCTTTTCATTATTCGTCGTGCATTCACTGTTGCACAACTGTAGGATTAAATGCCATTTTCTCAAGAATCAGTTTTAGCACAAGTAAGATGGTGGTCTACATTAGTGTCTAGTCTACATTTCCGATACTAAACTTAGTACCCCTCGATGTTGTATACCATTGGAAAGCTCTCGTTCTGCAGAATCCAGATATATAATTATTAAAAAAATTAATTAAAAGTCCAACTTAAGCTTATTTTGTGCTAACTGGTCATATCATACCGTAATTGTGGATGCTATTCTCCTGCAGATGTGAAGCCTTCCAATATTCTAGTCAACACTCAAGGTGACATCAAGCTCTGTGACTTTGGTGTCAGTGCTCAACTAGTTAACTCTATCACAAAGACATATGTTGGGACTAACGCATACATGGCAGTAAGTCTTTATCTGTTTTATCAGTGTTTAGATGTTAGATGCTTGGTGTGTAACTCGCGCAGAGTGTGACAGGAAAGAGTAGAAAATAAAAAATCAAAGGTCGCAGGTTTAAGTTCTGTCTTGCCAATTTCTTTGTTCACTTTGAAATCTATGCAAATTTACCTAGTCCGTTTCCCTTGTGGTTTAGTTGTGTATTACAGAAATATCATTTTTGCAAGTGGGGTTTTTGTGGAGTGCCGTGGCCTCGTGGTCTGGAGCATTGAATTTGTAATATGTAGGTTAAGCTGCAGGTTGTGGGTTCGAGTCCGGCCTGGGACTATATGGTGCGTGTGCCCTTAGATATTAAGGCACTTTGTCACTCATTGCTTCTCTGCACCCAGGAGTAAAATGGGTACCTGTGAGCGCAGAGATAAATGTTATTAGCTGCTTTGTGCCGAAATGGCAGAATCGAGCTGTATACTCCCAGGGAGCTGAGATGGTATTTGGGATGTTTCATGGGCCCAAATGACCGGCGTAATGATATGAAGCGCTTTGCTGCCGTTGGTGATAAAGTGCTTTATCTTAAAGCAAACTTTAATCCTCGATCCTGATTGGTCGATCTATGGCAACAATAGCAGGATAGCTATTATTATTATGTATGCACTTGTATAGAGCTACATGTATATTGGTCTAGTTAGATTTCACAATCTTCGCCAGACTTTACATGCAAACAATATCTGCAGCTTGCATTTCTGATTTGATTTTTCCAGCCAGAGAGAGTGAAAGGAGACCAGTATGGCGTGCATTCAGAGGTTTGGAGTCTGGGAGTGTTTCTACTTGAGGTATACAGACACTGTGACTTGTGTTATGTTGTTGTTATTATTTTCGGTACTGTAAAGATTTCTCAAAAACATTCATTATTTCGTAACAATTACAGGATATCTAGCGCAATCATTTTGCTGAATGCCTACAATCGTTATTTACTTTTAAATAAGTAAGATTTTTGTAATAATATCTTCAAATGGTTTATCCTACCTTTAAGGACAGCCTTGTACTATTTTCATATTTGATCTACTCCTCTGTTTTGTTTTCCCTTTTTTTCTAGATGGCAATGGGCAGATTTCCATACCCAGTAAGTCAAGTGTTTCATTTCTTAATTGTTTATGAGTGTTTCACTTTATTGTTTATGTGTGTTTCACTTTATTTGTTATGCTTATTTATTTGATTTCTGGCATTGAGAAAAGGATCTAATTTATTCACTTTTCAACCATGTAGCCAAGAATCCTGTTTTACAAAATACAGTAAAGGTACCATTATGTTTAAGGCAAGTAGAAAAGTTCTTTTTTTTTAAAGAAAATCCACGCATCAATTAGGGACTGGCTTCAACATGGTGTGCTGACAGGTGTATAAGGCAAGGAAATTGACCTCCTAATCTAGGCCCACCTGTCACCCAGGTGTGTAACAGCCGATAATGTCACACAAATTGACCGATACGGTTTCACTAACTGATAATATAACCAAAACATTGACTGATAAAGTAGTAAAATTTACTACACTATCGGACAATTGTTGGAACATTCTTGGTCCTGTATAAACCAATAAATTGACCGAGTCACTAGTCACTACACTATCGGCCATTTATCGTCAGGGTTGTAGTCGAGTCCCTGCAAGTCCTTTCACAAGTTCTTTCGTGAAGCCAGTCACAAGTCCCTTCGTAAAGGCAGTCACAAGTAACTGGATGAACAATGACAAAGGAATGCTTTTGTCAAAGCTGATTTGAATAGCTTGTGATTTGAATTGGAACTGAAGGACTTGTGATGGACTTGTGATGGACTCGACTACATCCCTGTTTATCGTTGAGTGATGCGGTGTCCGTTGGTTAATACATTATCAGTTGTAACACTGGGCCTAGTTCACATACAGTAACAGGTGTACTGTACTTTTTCTAGATGTCTTAAACACTCGACCTACCCACTAATACATCCCATTTTAAAATGTTGGTTTCATCATTCCTTGCAGGTTACGCCAAGAGAACATGAACTATCGGTGAGTGAATCATACATCTACACTTCCTATGACCCTAACCCCCAAGTGTGTATTTCTAAGAACCTTCCTCATCCTTGCAAATCCCTACACCCTTGCTAATTCCTACACCATTATAGTTTAACTCTACACCCAAACTGTTGGGTCAATATCTTTGTGTTGTTTTTTAATGAGTAGATGTTTTAGACTCCAAACCAATTGATTGTCTTTGTCGACGTTATTTATTTCAGCCTATTGATTTGCTACAGTGCATTGTACATGAGGTGAGTTACTCTTTAGAAAATTTCAGGTGTAGAGTTTAAAAAATAAAAATGTGAGAGAACACTGATTTAATCATTCTCTAACCTTCAGTTAATTCAATTGTAAAGTGACTAATTCTGTCCTGAGCCAAAAGCGAGTCTGATAATTGATTCCCGCAATGCAATATGGGTAAAATGTCGAGGGTCAACTGTACCAAAACAATGTGATTGGCCGATACAAAGAGGCAGAATTTGGTACATCTGACCTTCGAATTATACTCGTCTATTGGCCCATCAGCCTGGCATTTTTTATCTCGTTTCAGTAGCATGAAATGATTTAGAATATTACTATTTCCCCTGGACGGGATGCCAGTCCATTGCAGGTTACTCCGTAGCTAATGCCATAACTCATTTATACTCCTAGGTGAAGAGAGGCAAGTAGGGGTGAAGTGGCTTGCCCATGGACACACATATAGCCAGAAACTGGATTCGAACCCCGGACCCTGTAATCCCAATTCACAAACCCTCACTACAAGGCTGCAATCCTCGTATAGACTTGTTGAGCACCATTGATACTTTATGAGTTATAACGAATATTTGTTAACATGTCATTGTTGTCTTCAACTGCAGGCACCTCCATCGTTACCCAGGGATAGATTTTCAGAACCGTTTGTGGATTTTGTAGCTCAGTGGTAAGTATTGGGCAGGATTCATAAAGAGCTGTGAGACGGTTGGCCAATTCCTATTGGTCAAGACGCCATCACATGGGTGGAATTGAACTGCCATTTTCCATATAAAGTGATTTTTAGAAATGGCTAGCGAAAGGTTTCATGGAGTAAAATTGTTTAAAAAAATTGTAAGAACAATTTTGAATTTGTTGGCGACTTATTTATTTGACTAACTCTAAGTCTTAACATGCCAGCATTTTTGCAGAGTATTACAACCTAAGTCATGACTTTCAATTGTAGTCACTGAATTAGTCGCCATTTTATTTCATTGTATCCATTTCCTTTTTTCAGCATGCAGAAGAATCCCATAGACCGTCCCACGCCGGAAGCCTTACTGCGCCACGCCTTCATCCGAACGTACGACGATGGTAACAAGCAGATCATTGCAGAGTGGGTGTACAGGAACCTACAAGAGGTCAGACTGATGGGGGCTGCAGCAGGGGGAGGCAGGATGTGAGGCCCCCACCCCCTTTCCAACACACACCATTGAACGGATTAGATCTGGTGAACGGTGATGACCCTTCCTTGTGTGTTAGGCACAATATGCCTACATTGTTTATGGCATAGCCAATAAAGTTCCTGCATATGACGTCACACGCACGTCGCACTTCACGGCAGCGCCCCCAATGAGGTCTTTGCATAATCGCGGCAATGTACTGTCTTTACTTCGTTTGACCTCAATAATGGCCGCCCGGGCCGATTAGCGCGTACGCGTAGCGTCAATGCAACCCCTTTATTGAGAAGGGCCTTGCCTGGGGGGAGGGATGCTTTCCCCAAAAAACACAGAAATAAATATTTCTTGATCTACGATTGTTTTTTTATTGTATATAAACCAGAAGGAAACCGTTTCAACTTGTCTACTGCGAACGAAACGTGTTCCTCAGTTGACTTGTGTGGAGTTACGACGTTATGCGTGCATCCGAATCATCTTATTACATTGTGCAGCCAGTTGACATTTAGTAAAAATGGTCATGTTGCGATCGTTGCATCATGGGTGACACGGGCATAGTTTGTCATTGTGTAGATGCCGCTTGTTACATGAAGCGTATTAAATGTTTTTTTTTTTTATTACAGAAAATTGAAATACATAGCAAATTAAAGGATATGCAATCAGTGCAATACATGTATGTGTAAAAGGCCTTAGACAAACACGCTGCATTTGTGGAAGAAACATTTGATTTAAATATTTAAAAATACAACAAATTATTGCTTGAAATGTTACCTTATTCTACTTTTACCAGAATGCATTGTAATTGGGGGATGACAGGTACATAAAGGCGATTATCTTTAGAAACAATTCTCTAAAAAAGTGTTGTGAATATATATTTTTGATAAGATTTTATAAGCAAGGGACAGGATACTCCAAACGTATGCCATGAACACTTTAGCTTATTTTTACAAGAATATGAAATTTGCCAAAAAAATCACAACCATTTTTTAGTGAATATTGTATTCTGTTCTAAGGTTTGAATCATGAAAAGAAACCTCAAATAAGAAATAACAGTATATAATTTTATTCAAGGATTTATATGTATTCTTTAACTTCATAAAGTTTAGATGTACATGTATTATAGGACTTTATAAAGATTATTTGTTAGCATTTTCCTCATAGCCTTGCCATATCTACGTTTTTACATTATAGATGCATGTTTCTAGGCAGTCCCTTATTTATCCTCATATTTGTTATATTTAAATTACCTACATCCAAATGCCGGTGTAGTGTGAAATTTGAACTGAATGATATACAAACTCCTCATTTGTGACCCAGCACGAGTAAATGAGACACTTTGAGGCAAAAATTAAATTTGAGATTTTGATTTCATCATTTAAAGCTAAACAAGCTTTAAATGATGAAATCAAAATCTCAATTTTCATTTTTGCCACAAAGTGTCTCATTTACTCGTAATCCTGACAGGTGCCGTGTTCCCATTAGACTTTTTCTTACGCAGCCTCCTGGAAACTTACCTTGACATGCCTTTGTGGCATTCTACCACGCATTTTATACACGTGCGAGACTGTCGCATTGCTGGAGCTAGTGGGTAGGCTTACACCTAGTTGTTCCCATTAGACTTTTCAGCGTCCCTGATAACTTTCCGCCTAGTTTTACATCACCACTGTGGTACGATGACAGGGACGTTAGTCTCCCACACCTTTCCATTGGATTTCATTTTACCATTCTACAGAAAAGTCCAATAGGAACACGGCTTTAGAGTCCATGAACTAAAAGTCTCAAGGTGACGGCAAAGATTGGAAGCAAATCTTGTGTTTAATGGCATATACATAGAGACAAACGTTAGTTGTCTACCAGACAGATGCCAACGCCAACACAAGTAATGTGACAATTAGACGTACTAATGTTTTTATCTTGTGACCTCTTTAAACAAAAGTATATCTACAATAAAAATATGAGTACATGTATGTCATTGTGTTTTTGAGGTCGAGTCTCTTTCCATTATGAAATCTAGCTATAGTAAACATTGGGCTCAACCCTGTATGTGCACAACAAATGTAACTGGCGCAAACCAAATATTTTGACAAAGTTGGACAGAGTTTGTTTTAACCCTCGACTTTGCAAAGAAAGAATTGCGTCACAACAGCAAAAACTATTTGATTATCGTATACATGTACATGTACTGTATTAGCGGCTTCCCTGAACTCTTCAAATATTAAAGTGTTTTGGGGTTTTACAACTGGGGCCAATTTCACGGAGCTGCTAAGCACAAAAATTTGCTTAGCACAAAAACGTCTTGCTCATTAAAAACAAGTTATCAGCCAAAATTCCACGTGTTTTTTATGCTAAGCAAAAAACCAGCTGATTATCAATCAAAAACAATGAAGATCACGTACAAATTTGGTCTGTAACCTTGTTTTTACCAAGGACAAATTTTCGTGCTAAGCAAATGTTTGTGCTTAGCAGCTCCGTGAAATTGGCCCCTGGTTCCAATCTCAAAGAGGTTAATCTAACTTACTTCAAAGGCTATTTGGTTCCACATGACTCTGGAATGCCTGTTTTATCAACATGGTGGTTGAGAGTTTGTATAAACTGGAGTGAGTGCGTTGTATGTTACGTGATGGGTCACTGAGCCCAAGAGATACACATGGGTAAAGGTAAATCTTGGAAGATTCCGGAATTCTTCAGTCTTGGTCAAATGTGATCTTTTTTCCTTGGAATGGCACAATTTTAGACTCCGCTTTGCGTTTCTTGCTGGCCTCCCAGGATGGGTGAAGAGACTCTTTGGCAGCGGGTTTATTCTGAGACAAAACGGTGGCAGCTGCGGGATGCTTAGCTCCATAGTGTCTGGAGTGAGCAGGCAGCTGGTTGCTCTGAGGTCTGGTAGGGAATGGTTTCCTTCCGAATTTCGTCTCGTGGGCTTCTGATGGGACAACATTACATCCAAAAATAATTAAACAATCCTTAAGGCCAGTTCACACGAAAGCGATACAAATTTGACGTCACAAAGCATTCCCTGCAAAAAAAATGGCGGAGTCGAATTTACTGCAAAAAAAATCCCTGTGAGTATGAACCATTCTTACTTTTGAGCAAACCATCATAGATACATGGGTCTGTCCATAAATTAGGGTTTATATTTTTTGGGTCCCTGGTGCATCTTATAACTATATATTTCCCCTCTTCTATTTAAAACCGTGAATAATTTCATTTTCAGTCTTCAATTTCGCCGAAAAGGCGAGTGCAAATTTGTGTTGTTTATCTCACAAAAATTAGTCACAATTTTAACAATTCTTTCGCGTACCTCTGGGGGCATGTCTTGGTGGTAGATCTGGGTGACAGTTGATGCCAGGAATCAATCTCTCCCCTGGGGTGTGTCTGACGTTTGGCTGGTCCACCATAGGGACTCTGAGCCGTGCCTTCTTGGCTGGTTCTTGGGCTTTCTCTTGTGCTTGTCTTGCTTTTGGCTGCTGCTTCTGAGGTAGCCTAAGTTGACAGAATGTATGCCAGAGAAATTTAAGATAAACATCAACTGCTATTTTGTGATCTTTTCTCCTCAAAATACTAATCAATAAACAAAACCTTATCAAAATTTTTAAAAGAAATCCGATATATATGTGAGAATGTTTGCATAGAAAAATTAAAATGTAATTATCAGTCGAATTTCAGCACACTCTGGTATATACTCCTTGGTGAAAAGAGGCAATTGTAGTAAAGTGTCTTGCCCAACACAAGCACCTTGCCCTTTAAATAATAAGACGATTATTTGCAATGAAGGCTCAGATGGCTGTGCTTACTTAGGTTTGTTTCTTTGCTTCGTTGGTTTATTTGTTTTCGTCTGCATCATCTCTGTGATGTCATCATCCTGCAGGCTGGACAAACTGCCAAAAAACATGGAGTCCGACTTTCTCTTCTCAATCGTTTCTGAATGAGACTTTTCCGAAGGCACAGCATCCTCCGAGATTCTAAGAGCATCCTCATCCTTCAGTCTTTCTTCTGTGCCCACAAGAGGTTCAAATTGGTCTCTCTTAGGTTTGTTCGTATCAAGCCGAGTGACTTGGCCTCCATCTTCGGATCCTATTGAAACATCGTCGTCACTGCTGGCTGCGTCACGATGCATCATCTTCTGTATCATCATCTTCTCCAAAGAGTATGAATCGTCACGTGTAACATCCATGTTGTCATCGTTCTTGCTATCGTCGTCTTGATCTACAAGCTTAAGTATCCTATTCGATGTCCTCAATGTCTTAGCAATTTTTTGAGAATATTTATTATCATCAACGTCATCTTGATCAATCTTATCCACGGTTCTTATCTTCTTAAAAAGTTTTTCGGAAAATTCATCTTCTTTATCATCATCATCTTCATCTTCATCATCATCGTCAAGGTTACCACCATCGTCGCGATGATCCATTTCAGCAGATGTCCCCATCTTCTTAGCTAACTTCTGAGAATATTCCTTCCCTTCATTGTCATCATTCGTCTTATCTGCCGACATCATCCTCTCCAAGGTCACCTGATAATCTTCCTCTGCCTTCAGTCGAGCTTCGGCCTCCGACTCAAATTTGCCCTTGCGGAGACGCCGGTATTTCTTGCTCCCAGTCCTGAGAAAGTCCTTGGTAACCATGTCTGGGTTTCAATAAGAATTTGAAACGTTTATGTTATCAAGTTGAATTTCAACTAAATACTTCACAGCACCAGATGACCAATTGGTTAAAATTGGTTAAGATGACCAATTGGTTAAAATTGGTTAAAATGGCGCGAATTGGTTAAAAAGTACTTCTAATCGTTTCTCAAACTTGTCTCCAATTGTTTCCCTCGTCAGAAATCGATTTTAAGTATGTTTTGTATCAAGTATAAAATAATATCAGGAGCAATCCATCTGAGCTTACCTTTAAACTGGGTCACCCTTTCTTGTGTCAATTTGTGGAAGATGATGCGTGTTAGCACTCGGTCCTTGGCGGAAGACTTGGGCTGACAACAGAAAGAGAAATCTCACATTAACCCTCCTTTGTGGAAGTCACTTTTTGGGTCAGTTGTTCAGCAGCACACAAATGCACACACATTTGTACTCTGTCTTTTTGTGTCTAGAGTTTGTACGCTGTGAGGAGAATTGTTTTCCCAATAGAAAAACATGCAACAGGCTAGACTCGGGACATCTGTGCTGTCAAACCTTAGGAGGGTTAAAGGTAGGATACTCCATTGGTAATTGCTTAAATGATCACGAATGGGTGGATTTGAGGGGTTTAACTGAAGTTTAACTGACCCGTCCAAAGTTTTACAATCATGGATTCTGAGTAAAGGAAGAAAATCGCTTGCCTTTTCAACCGGCATCAGGCAGTGGTTCTTCTTATGTTGTTCTTGTTTTTTTCGCTATTGCCGTCTGGCATTCGTGGTTTTTTTATAAGGGGGGAAAGGGGGGGGGGGGGGTGTCAACAAACACATACATTGTTGAGGACTTCCTGGAGTGTCTTGCTTATTGTTACAGCCTTCTTAGTGACCGTGTCTGGAGTAAGGTCCTTCATCGCTTCAATCTCCGCCACAAACCTCTCAGCTCGTCTCTTGTTCTTCAGTGTCTGCTGCTCGGAGCCCCTGTCGAACGAGTTGGAACGATTGACATGTGCACCAAATGCAGTATTTGTTAACGTACTTGGGTTGTAGTAATGTACACGTTGGTACATAGCCCCATAAATATGGCTCAAATATGGCTCAAATATTTCCTCCGTATTGTGAGACATGACAGCGGCCATATGTAAAATGGCGGGAAGGTCCTAAAAATATAAACATGGATTGAATTAAGAAAGGGCACAAAAACCTCAATTTAGGCTTTTGTTTTTACTTCCAGCCAAACTGCTTCAAAGTCTGTGGTCACCCAACACAGCAGAATCCATCTCTGTCATTGTTCGATGGGGATTAGCTCTTATAGTCTTAGACTGTGCTCATTTATGCCACGTCTAGGGTTAGGGTTACAAATAAAATAAGTAAATGCTGTTGCAGTAGATATGTACACGTCATACAAATATATTCAACCACATGAATTCTATCCGATAAAAAAACTGCAGTTGAATCAGAAATTCTTACTTTTTGTTTCGAAGTTTTGTAATGTGCCTTGTGAGAGAGTGTGTGACCAGCACTTTCACTCTTTTTACAACCTTCCTCATGTTAACAACCTGCAAGAGAGAATAATAAAAGTGTGAATGTTGATGTTAATGTTGGTCACATACGTTTGGTTGATGTGCGCGATGTGTCGATCACTCTGCAACCAGTCGAGTGCCTTTTCTTTGTAACGTTACTGGTCACGGTGACTGGCTATTCAGCATGTTCAGTGCATACTGCGCGCGCTTTTCTAAAACCGCACGCCCTGAATGTAAATTGTAATGGGCTCGCGCGCTCCTGAACGTCACTTTGACACGCATGTACAAACATTTGTTCAAGACTAGCTGCGTAATACCTGTACAATATGGATCCTGGAAGGCTATATTTTGTTTTCCCAAAAACCTGTATCTTACGTTGTGGGGGGATGTCTGATGGACAGAGGTACCAGTACATACATTTAATTATAAATCCTTGCTATAACGAGACGTTTAAATGTCATGTTTGAAAGAATGAATTCCCAATGATTTCTACAGAATGAAAATTACAAAATTGCGTTGCGCGTTAAACGCATCAACTGCAGTCCTAATTTAAATGTGCCAATATATGGCAAATTTAAATTTGACATTTCCACTTCCAGGGGTTAAGATCGAGCAAGGCATGATGGGAAAAAATGGCACAGCAAGATCGTATCCATGGTAACGAGGTTGACACGGAACATGTGTTCGCCTAATTTGTTTACTGCGTGCCAGACTAATAAGTCTGCCAACATATCTGCGCGCATACTAGTCTGGTTTCCGCCACGCAAGATGTCTCGGGCGGGGATGGTAAAAACATGGAGGAATGGTAAAAATCACCAACTCAATCTATTTTTTTTTAATACAAAATGTGGGTTTTGTTTTACTCAGGATAAACTCCATCAATCATTACCTCGGTGTTGAACTGTACTTTATCCATTTTGTATAGTTTGTTTCTGACTAAGCAATCAAGGTGATTTATACAACCAAAAGTAGCACTAACGTTAGTTGTAGCAGGCCGGCGAGATAGCCGGGTTACTTAAATATAGGTCGACACGTGAGGGCAGCATGCAGAGCGCGCCGTGTGGTATGGTGGGCGCGCGCGTGTACGTACTACTTATGTATGCATTATGCATATTATTTATGCATAACATCCTGGATACATGCCCACGCCACACCTACCGCTGCAAAATGTGAACGAATCCGTCAAACTCTGATCACTTGAATTCTGCATTATTTGCCTCGTTCAATTGGAGGAGATATTGAGTAGGTAATGTGGATTATTTTTGCTGAGATATACAAAGCTGATTATTGTACACATTCTCGTTTTTTTCCTGGTGTTTTGTGCATTAAAACTTTGCCCAGTTTCCGGACGAACATAGTGGGGATCGGGAAGGAACAGTACACTGCATTTTATTTTACTTTTAAAAGACAACGCGGTATTGCTGCTTCGCTGTTGATTGTTGTGTCCCTAACTGTTCAAATATTATTTTCATAAAACGTATAGCCTATGGCCTATAAATCCTAGGCCTAAACGTACATGTACGTAAACTTAATTACGTTTATTTTAATATTTTGGAAATTCGGACCAGCCAGTGTTTTTATCTACATAGAAATTTTGAAAGTAAAAGTTTTTAATCCTGCAGAATTTAATTTCCATTGCTTTCATTTTCAATTTTTTAAATTTCAAATGTGCGTCTAAATGTTTTATCAAAAACGGTATATTTATTTTTACATAAAATCTATTATTAAAATCCTATAAACATTTTTCTTTGCTATTTATACAGGAATTTAATAACTTTTGACTGGAGTCGAGGTGCTTAACCCTTTAATCGTCAGCACCAGGTCTCGTAGCCGAGTACCGGTATCTACAACTGAAGCTGTCCCGGTGTCCGACTTGAACCCGCAAAGGATGGCCACCTCATCTGGGTCGGTTTCAGCCGATAGTCGCCTGCGACTCATGGGCACCTCGACGACCAATCAGAGTGTTGAGGACATGCACAACCTAAACATCCAAGACGACTTTGATCCGTTTGACGCCTACGCCGATGCGGAGAAAACGGAGACGATGACGGTGGATGGCAACTTGGTTTCGCCTCCGCAAAATGAGTATGTTATTATGGTGCCGTTCTTTATTAGAACAAGTTAGCCAAGCTAGCTTACACCGTACACAATGTACTTGAAATTGTGCTTTGGCTACATCATTTGCAGCCAATGAGTGTGCTTTTGTAAGAACAATTTACCTGCATTTCCAACGCTTTAAAATGACAAATACTACTTGTCACAGAGTTCTTCAATATTTTCAAATAATTTTCGTAAAAAAATTGTTTGAGAAACGATGTAAAACCCCTCAAAAGATTAAAGCTCCCCTGAACATAAAAGGAATCTGTTGAAAAAAATGTTGGCAACTGACCGAACGTACTTTAACATTTCGCTGAATTTTTAAGTGAAGTTGCATTCCCAAAAATTTGGTTTTTTAATACACGTCTTGTAGCAAAAAAAAAAAAATTCTTGAGTGATTAGTTTTGACTGACCCTGACAGAAAGAATGTTGTGAAAGGAATGTTGCAACCCGACGCTGTGGTATTTTATTATTCATTATATCATTTCAATTAATGTCAGTTATTACAAAAATGTTGAAAAGACATTAATCTGGGACTAAGAATCATTTTCAATTTTGTCAATTTCAAGTCTGTAGAGAGTCAAAAAAATTAGTATTTCTTAAGAAAACCAGAAATTTTTCTGATTTACCTTCATTGAGATGATACAGATAAAGAAAAAAGTTGCGTCAAATTGCAACATTCTATCCACAGTGAATTTGTTAATTGATTGACTAATTGATTGATTAATTGATTGATTGTTTTTGGTCGTTACAGGTGGTACCATGGCTGCATGGACCGGCAAACAGCTGAGATGAGACTTAACGGTGCTCGGATTGGCAGCTACCTAGTCAGAGAGAGTGAGCGTAGGCCTGGCTCCTATGTTCTGTCTTATCTCGGTGTCAAAGGAGTCCAGCATTTCAGGTTGGTACTCATTTCTTCTGTATTTTACTCGTGGCTGAGGACACTGTCTGACTAGAGCCCAGTTTATACTCGAACGCAAATGCAAATTTGTGACATCGCAGGTTTTGTTTGCACTGCGAATTCGCGAATGTTTGCAAATGCTTCGAGTTGTCAAATTCGCATCACATTCGCTTTCGCGTGAAGTATGAATGGACCGTGTGTAATTTAAACAAAAATACTTTCTTATCCAGGCTTTTGGAAGAAAAACAAACTTTTCTCACAGATTTTCTTTAAATTTGCTGGAATTTGTTGTCATATATATGAACAAAATTTAAAACAACAATTTGAGTGTTTAGTTTTGCAAGGTTTGAGATATGGGTCATTGAACTTTTGACCTTGTAATTTTTTACTCTTAGTTTAGAGTTCTGTATCTCTGGTTAGAAATAATAATAGTAATAATTCGGGGGGCTAATCATCCTTATTTGCAGCTGAATTAGAAGGACGTGGCTACAACGTGGTCGAATCAATGGCATGTAGACAGCCGCCATACGATTCTATATGACTACAGAGCACAGCCAGAGATCGATTGGATTTTTGCTTACAATTACAATTATTACCCCGTTCATCAGGCCCTGAACCTTGCGGCTGCTGATATTGGCGCTCAATCGGCCTCGACCCTCCCAGGTATCCATTTATGCTCCTGGGTGGGGAGAGGCAATTGTAGTTAAGTGTCTTGCCCAAGGGCACAAACACCATGTTCCTGACTGGGCTCGAACCCACGCACCATCGTACATGAGTTGAACACCGTAACCTTTGGGCCATGGCATTCTACATGCTGGACAAAACTTACTTTATTCTGAATTTAAAGAAATTATCTAGGTTACAAATAAAAAAGGACAATGCAAAATTTTAGGACGAGGTCAACCAGATTAAACGTTGGCATTTGACCCTGCGCGAGCTGCAAAATTAATTTTTAAAACATTTTTGTCCAAATAAGACCTCATTTTAAAGAAAATCTGTGAGAATGATGCCAAAAGTGTTTAATTTGACATGGAATGACCTGTATGGCTGTTTCGAAGTTTTCATTTTATACCCACACGTCAAAAACATTCAAATACTTTACAGGAAAAGCCTTTTACATTTCAAGCTTTATAGTCAGGAATATGAAAGATTCCCTCTGAAAATTCCAAGAAATTGTCTGTAAAATATATGCAGTAAATCTGAAACTTGACCCCCCAAACATCACTACTGGTTATTTTGTTGCATTTTCTCCATTATAGCCTTTGGCCAATTCCCTGGCCAATTCTGTCTGATTCTGCCAAAATGCCTCACAAATAAAAAAAATAAAAAAATTGATGGGAACAAAAAGGGGATGGCAACATTCTACCACAAGATTAGAGTCCAGAAATTGAATATAACTAGAGAAAATTAGACACGGGTGTTTGATTTGGTCTCGTTTTTGGTCTGTAGGGCAAATTTGTGTTTCCCGGCCTCAGCCTGTGGTTACACATGTATACATGTACATGTATATATATTGCATTACAGGCCTGTGGTTTTCAACCCACTTTACTTATTGCTTGAATTTTTCTGACATCAAATTACAGACTTGACAAGGAAGTAGTGTTTTCCTACAGGAAGAGATTGAGAATGTCAACCACCCTATAGACAGGAACACAATGACCCAGATATTAATAATAAACAACAATTAATCAATTCACAATGAGATGCATACTTGAACACCCCCCCCCCCAAAAAAAAGAAAAGAAGGGGGGGTAGAAAATTACAAAATGCACTTATTTTTAATTTAAGCTACCATATTTTACCAGTTGGGCCAAACTTGCCTATTAAAGAATATGTAGAAGATTCTTACATATATCAAACAGAAAATATGAAAAAACTGTGGCTTCAACTCAAGTAACTAAATACATACATGTACATGTACGGTACATGTACATTCATCTGACAACAAAGTACATACATTTACCATGCATGTAACACACGTACATGTATGTTCAATCAATAACATGCACAGTTTATGTACTTATGTACGTACCAATATGTGTACAATGTATGACAGTTCAACACTGCGGTTTGTGACTTTACATGTAATGTAGTTCAGATATAATATACATTGTATACATGTATCTTTCTTATAGTCATTAACAAACTGCGCAATAGCCAATACGGTACAAGTACATGTACTCAAACCATGGAAGAATTAATGTACAAGTACGGCACAATAGCCTTGCGTAAACGAAAAATCTTTATTATTTCACAAAACCCAAACATGTTGATCTTTCCATTTCGATGTAAAATTGAAATGGATGATCTTATCCAAAGAACATCGCAAGCTCTCTGCAGACTTCAAAGATTGTCCAATCACAAGATGGCAACAAGGCTATGGCTATTGAGCAGTTGATACACATGAATCTTCTCTAGTCCAAGTATTTTAGAAATTGGCTCCCTCCCAACCGAGCAAATAATTAGAGAAATTTAAACAAGTTGTCAATTACTCGCTGCCGTACCAACCGTTACAAGTCTAGTCCTATTCCATTTTTAACCTCAATTTTATATAACCAGTTGTTAATTGGGCAAATGATGGGTCATTAGTGGTCGTCTTGAGTGGGTTCCATGGACCAGTTTTTTATCTCATTTATTTTTTATTTATTTTTACATAAATGATATGAATAGTAATGTCTTTTTAAGTCAGTGTAATTTTTGTCCTATTTCTTATGAATTTTGATAATCGTAATTTGAATTTCAGATTTTTATTGTAAACTGACTGTAATCCAGCTTGTGGCTGTGAATCTCTTTTAATAAACCATTAATAATAATAATGTTCATGTACATTATACATAAAAATACATAAACTGCAACAAGCTTTTGATTTCCACAATAACATTCTTTTTGCCATCTTAACACTGCAGGAAATGTTGTTATCAAAATACAAGAAAGAAGAATGTATATCAAGTGCTTCCTGATAGTTATAAATTGTAATATACTTTTACTTTATACAGACGTGCAACTTATTTTCCTCGAGTCGGCTGATTTGCTTGTTTTTCACTTTATGCCTAGATGCCATTAAAAATTGAAAAACCACTGTAAAAAAGGCCTTCAATTTCTTACTTTTGGTAACTTCCGGGATGCATGTCCGAATATAAACCCTTATATTGAATACATGTGAGCCATCAAACATAAATGTATCTAAATAAATGAAAACAAATGCATTTAAAGGTGTAGCGCACTATTTGTCATTTGTGAATTTTTATTTTCATTTGAAGCAGCAAAAGTTCTCAAAATATTTATAAAGGCAATTACTTGAAAAAGCTAATGAAGTTTTAGGCCAATTCTGTGAATGCTGTGAATGCTGTCTATTATGAGAAAACTAAATTCTAAGATTTTGATTTCAATTTGAAATTTGAGGACAAATAATAGCAACAACATGTGTTCACGAACTACATAACCCCTAAGGATAGGACACAATAGGTCTTTTGTTGGCTTTGATCTTCTGTCATTAAAGTGTACGATAAGTCTATAGGGTTAGGTTACAGTACAGGAAGAAAGGGAAACACAATAGGGAATCCTAGGGTTGTTATGGCACGTGTGTGTGTCCGTGCATGGTATGTGTGATGTGCACATCATGTGTGTTGGTGTGCGCATCGTGCCAACTACTAACAAAAATTTCCAAAAATGTGTCTCTGAGACACATCTTTGGAAAAGGCCGTCTTTTACTGTTTTCCTCAAAATGACAGCATGTCAGAAGGAATAATTTGACAGAGAGTTTCTATGTGTGTTATTAATATCTATAAAACAAGTTAATGTACATGTAAGCTTTTCAATAATAATTAGGTTGATTAGTGGTTACTTTTTGGATTGCTGCAAATGGTTTAATTTTTTTTTTAAAGAACTTTACAAACTCTTGCCATTTAATTGGATCCATCACTGCTGTCAAAGAAGGCCTGCTTAGCTTAGCAGACCCATTTACTCTGTTTCCCTTGGTGTTTTTATTAATCAACATCATGCTGTGATAAATTACAAGTCCTACAGAAAGCTGCCCCCTCCCCCTATGTTTTTGTGTGCAATCCTAGAATTGTTGCCTAATGACATTGTGTCAGCTTGACTTCAGATGAGGACATTATGTTTGTCAGGCCCCTTCTTGTAATTTATAAGGTTGGTTAAGCATGGAACCTGTATGTATTTGCAGCTACCCGGTATCTAAAACATTACTTAACAAGTTATTAGAGAGGTTTCGCACTCGAACGGATACGCGTACGCGTTTAGCTATCCATACACGTTTTATATTAACGTGTAGCGAGCGAGATATCCGTGCCTTGTACACGGTTAGCGGATAGTGAAGAACTGTGACGTCATAAGTTTGCAAAAATTGATGACGTATCCGTTAAGCTATTCGTTCGCAGACGAAACCTCTCTATTGTTGAAAAGCTTGCTTGTTGTAAATATAATAATGGACACTAAAATTCCTGTGAAATTATTCCTTCTGGCATGCTGTCATTTTGAAGAAAATATTGTTTTTTTAAAGGCTCTTTTTCAAAAATGTGTCTGCCCACGCTGATTTCATATGAATTCTTTATGCTTACACTGATTTCATATGAATTCTTTATGCCCACACTGATTTCATATGAATTCTTTATGCTCACACTGATTTCGTTTGTATTCTTTATGCTCACACTGATTTCGTTTGTATTCTTTATGCTCACACTGATTTTGTTTGTATTTTTGATCAGGATCACTGCACTCTGCGGTGACTATTACGTCGGAGGGCGGCAGTTCCCATCACTCTCCGAGCTGATTGGTTACTACACGCACGTCTCTAACATCTTAAAGAATGAGAGATTGCTCTTCCCTGTACCTCCACCAGAGGTAGGTCATTCTATAAATTAAAGGGATACTCCATCCTGGAAAGCACCCAAAAGGGCTACAAAATGCGTTTTAAACGAAACGGTGTTTACTGAAACTCAGAGTTTTTAAAAGTAGCATATAAATGCTGACAAAATCACTTTTTTTTAATTCGCCTTTTTTGTGTGCATGAAGAATAATATGTACTAAACATTTATCACATTGTATTTACCAAACACTTTCATCTGTGAATTATAAAGCTTGTATATTCTGAATGTCATGTTTCATAGCCGTTAAAAACTTGCATAACAGCTTTCGGAAACACAACTACTTCATAGATTAATAAATATGACAATTGTACAATCATATACAATGCTGTGAGAATTGATATTGAAATAAATATTATAGTGTTCACCTCGGTACATTCAACCATTATCTCAATATCAATGTTAGTTTCATCATCATTTCCGGCAATATTGCAATCATCATCATTCATCATCTTTACCCAAAACAACTCAAATTCCTCCTAACATTTTGTGTGTGTACATGTACGTTTGTTTATGTCATCATTCTCGCGATCATCACCCTGTCAATTTCTTACACTTATAGTTTTTTGTCCTTATAAGTCAATATACCTTAAAGGGATCGTATACGATTGGTAATTACTCCAAAAATTAATGGCAATAAAAACTTACTTGGTAAGAAGTACAGCAGCTTTGGATAGTATAATGCATTTTTAGAAACTTTTTACTTCGAAGTACTGCGGTTATGAAAAAAGATATCACTTTTTATCCCCAAAAATTTGAATCTGAGAAGCGTTACTGCAGATCATAGTAATGTAGATTATTCTTCCTGCGTGGACATAAACCGCTCCAGATTTTCGGCAATATCCCAAAATTGCTACCACCTTTCGAAATGAAATTATTACAGGTTAGTTTTATGGTATATATCTATAACTATATATAGGATTAAAACAAACAATGGGTTCCAATTACTAAACGTGTACGATCCCTTTAATGCCATATAAGTGCTATTTATAAAATATTTCCTACTTTTCATCAGCCATTGATTGATGACCGGAAGAAAGTTGTGGCCGTCTTGCCTTACACTAAAGTGCCTGACACAGATGAACTCAGGTATGTATTCATGAAAGTCCCTTTTATCTACCAGAAAAAATGTCATGCAACAGAGCCTGAAAGTGCGTCATTTTGTCGTTTACCTACCTACAATTTTTTAAGAAATGGTGCTCAGTCCATTAGGCCATTTTTGTTTTTATTTATTGGATTACGAACATAACACACAATTTGGCATGGTCGGAGGGCGGAAAACAATTCAAAAGAAAATGTTGAAGTTCCTTTTTGATGTTTACTCAGGGTGGGAGGTAAACAAAAATATTTGTATGGTGTACTCATCAAACTGATATATGTTTACAATCGCCTGATCCAACCGTGCGCAGACGACACGTACACTAAATAAATATGCTCCTGCATGCAGCGATTTGGTCTGAAACCAGCAGTAAGTCCGCAACATATCGGTGGCATTTACTACGGGCTTTGGTTAAAAAAAACAATTCCAACTTGCTCAAAACACTGCGTCTATGGAAAAAAAATTGTTCATTTAAAAAAAAAAAAATTTTCTTCAAAATATTAAATAATCAGCATCGGAAAATAAATAATTCTAATTTTCTCATTTAATTTTTTTCTCTAAAATTGCATTATTCTGAGTCGGCGTGTTTGTAATCCAATAATTAACAAAATGCTGGCCTTTAGAACACTGTACAAAAACATGTACTAGTACCGATACTTACGTGTACCATGTATTCAAAGCATGTTTAAAGGTAAGACACACCATTGTATTTGCTTGAATTATCAGGAATGGGTGGATTTGGGGGGATTGTATTTTATATTAAATATCGTTTAAATGACCTGTCCGAATCATGGATGCCGAGAAAAATTGCGTCACGCAGTGGGAGTTATGTTGTTCTTGTTTTTTCCGCGAATGTCGTCCGGTGATCGTGATTTTTTTTTATATAAAATTCAATTTTTCGGAACAATTATAGGATATCTAGCGCAATCATTTTGCTGGATGCCTACATGTACAATCATTATTTACTTTCAAATAAGTAAGATATTTCTTGATAATTCGGTAGTAAATTGTTTTGATCTCTGCAAATGGTGTATTCTACCTTTAAATGCAACAGACCAGCATGTTTGCTTATTTAATGCAGCATTTGCCAACACCCCATGCATGTAAATGTACATACATCAATGTGTGAACTTATTGGTGACCATCCCAGCGCCAGGAATACCCTGACCTGGCCAATTATAGTTTATTTTCAGTGGCCAAGCCTGTGGGCTCAATTGTGACATTTTGAATTATAATCTACACTCGCACACACATGGCTTGTGTACAGTGTGCTGCATAGCATGTATATTGAGACACGCATGCCAAATATGGAGCTCTATTGAGTTGAAGTCAGCAGTTGCTAATTAGGTTGTCAAATTTGCCATTCAAATTTACTTTTAATAAAATGTGATGTCCAAAATTGCTTTCTGTTTGTTCAGAAGTTCCAAAAAACATCATTATGTATTGCTAAACATTTTTCATTGAAACTAAATGATATTTGAGTGATTAAAACAATCCGGGGAAATTTTAAATTAAATTAAAATTATTGAATTTTTTTAGTTGCAATGGATATGTACTTTACACATAGAGTCCTTTTTTATGTAATGTACTTGTACAAATCATGTCCATAAGGAAATTGACTCATCTTCGCTGAGATGCAGTTGTTAAAACGGCTCTTTCCAGCCTCCTGAGTTGTTGTTTGTTTGTTTGTTTGTTTTTAATTCCCGTTTTGTTTTTGTTTACAGCTTTACTACGGGAGAGGTGTTTGTTGTCCATAATGAGTTGGGCGACGGTTGGTTGTGGGTCACGTCCCAAAGAACCGGGGAGAGCGGTATCGTTGTGGATGACCTGGTGAAATACATTGTAAGTTTGCTAATTTAATAGTAATTCCTAAATGCAATAAATATGTCCTTGGCCATTTTTAAACAGCACCGCGGGTACGTTTAACACCCTGGCAAAAATAATGACCCCAGCCGAGCCGAAGGCAAAGATCGTTATTAATTTTAAATGTGATTGTTTATTCCACCTGACCACACACATTTAATCCCAATCAAGAATGTATTTTTGTCCAAAAGTCAAAACAAGTATAACAAATTCACTAATTTCAAACAATTTTGTCAAATAATTTTCCTTTTTTTGTAAAAACACTCCTTAGTCATGTCTATGGTAATTACATGTGTAAGTGCGATTTGCATTACATATCAAATCGCATATACATTGAAATTACACTACACGAAATAGTAATGCAATCGGCAATTTTTGTCCAAGCTTACATGCGTGTCCCGTAAGCTCGAAATTTTTTAACAATAAATGTTTCAATAAACCCGTACAAGAACAGCAGCGAATGTTTTGTATTTCTTCATTCATTGAATTTGAAATTTTATTGTGAAAAATAATTCCCTCGTGCATGATATGTGTCCGTGTATCATGTGTGTACATATGAAATTCAGCACAACACTATAGTTACATGTATAAGAGATTCTAAGAAACCTTTTCTTTCAATACAGGCACACATGTCATTATACAGTAATCCCTATAGAAATCACTGAATAATATACTTCACTTCAACACTTTGTATGTGTGGGTTGTTTGTGTGGGTGTGTGCGAGATATTCAGAAAATGTGTTTGTAGAATTGTACAGGCATACAGGCAGGGCACGATTGCATACAACAGTACATTGGGATGTGCGGTATACTCAAGTGCATAGACTGTGCTCGTATACTTTGTGCACAAGGTTGATGTCATGTAGGCAAACAAGGATGTATTTTGACTGTTAAAGTCTTAGAGGTGATTTGTTAAAGATCATCAATTTAAGAGTTATGACATGCTGGATATTGATACAGAGATACTGGTAATTATTATATAGATCATTAATATTAGCGTCACTGGAAGTGGAAAACAATGTTAATTGTTTAATGCAGGGCACACCGGACCTAACAATTTTTAGTCGTTGTGCATAATATATTGTATAACACCTCACCCACATATTCTGTGTCTTGATTGGCCGAGAGCTAGTCACATGGTATTTTCTATTTTTAGCAGTGATTGGTGTAGCATTTTAAAGGATTGAGGCAATGGACACCCTCCACCATGTCCACTGAACAAATGCGAGAAATAACGGATGATTTTTGAGAATTAAGGCCGATTTGTACATGGTGTCAATTGGTGGATTTTGTAGGATTAGGGTTGGTTCACAGTCAAAATGGCCAAGGTTATTAGGGTTAATGTGTACAGCTGTTTTTGTACAAAAGTGCAAAACTTGCTACAGTTTCGACGACCCTTGATTACTACACTACATGGTTGATTTATGTGAGTGGTGTTTATTTTAATGATTAAACCTTATTCCTCACTTGTTTCAATTCTCATGTGTGCTTACAGGACAAGGATACTGACATTAACGAAGGGAAAATGTAAGTAGTTCATTAACAAATGTAAATGTTAGTGTTATGAGTCATTTGTACTTAAAGGTTGTATCACTAGAGCCATTACTTTGATTTTTCAGCATTTTGACAGAAGGAACCTTACCCAATAACAATCGAAAACGAAACAAGAACTAGCGAAGAAGTTTGTGTTGACCAATTCTGTGGAGGATTACTACTAAATTTAGCTTGGATCCGGATGTTGGTGATAATTGAAACCAACGTTGCAGCTGTGTTGCTTTCATTTTCGCTTACTTTCAGTTTGTATGACAGTGTTGTCATGGTAATATCAAGTTTCTTTACTCCTCTCCCCTAGTTCTGTCACTCCTTTCTTTCTTTTTGTCACTCAGCTGGTACCATGGCAACGCCTCCAAAGGAGATACAGCCAACTTGCTTCTTAAAGGTAATTATTAGGCCGTGTCAAAAATTACTCGCTATGGCTTTAAATTACACACGAGTCTATGAGAAGTGGCTGCAGTGGCTACCATAGACTTGTTAGTAGTTTTTAGCCGTAGCCAAGTAATTCAGACACGGCTTAAAGGTAGGATACACCATTGGCAATTGCTTGAATTATCAGGAATGGGTGGATTTTTTTTTTTGGGGGGGGTGTATTTTGTATAGTGAATATAGTTTAACTGATCTCTTTGAAAATTTACAATCGTGGATGCCGAAAAAAAAGCTTTTAAAACGGCGTTTGTTTTCAACTGGCATCGGGCAGTTGTTCTTGTTGTTCTTGTTGTTCGACGCCGTTTTGGGGGTTAAAACAAAATGCAGAATTAAGTTTACGTATTTTGCTTTATCTCAAAAATTTCATTTGACGCTTTTAGTGTCGTCTTTACACAATCTTTCATTGTGCAATAATATAACCTACATGTAATAAATCGCATTCTGTATTGACATGAGATTCTTGTTTTTTTCGTGAAATGCTGTTACTTTATGATTCAATAGAGGGTGACGTGGGGAGCTTTCTGGTTCGAAGCAGCGACAAGAATCCTGGAGACTTTTCGCTGTCGTTTCGTGGTCCCGTTGCAATCCAGAGGTTCCGAATCCAGAAACAGCAGAATCATTACGTAATGGGCGGACGAACCTATCACAGGTGACAACTGCTCCCCCCCCCTTTTCCCACTCTTCTCCCCTGGTTCTCTAACCCTACGTCAGACAAAACAGACGAATTTGTGAGAATTGTTAGGTCGGGAAACCAGAGTAACTGGAGCGCTGTGGTCCAGTGGTTACGGTGTTCGACTCTTGTACGATGTTACGTGGCTTGAACCCTAGCAGGGAACATGGTGCTTGTGTTCTTAGGCAAGACACTTTGCTACAATTGCCTAGCTCCACCCAGGATGCTGGGTTATAATTTAAGGGGCAGGTGTAAATTATTTCTTAACTGACTTGTGTCATTTGGTTTTTGTTTTTCATTGCAGTTTGGATGCCATAATTGACCATTACAAGACAGAGGAGATCGTCAACGGTTACAAATTAGCCGCACCAGTTGTACCAAAGGTAACCATGGGTTTTTTTTTGGGGGGGGGTTTTCGGGGGTGGGGGGGGGGGACGTTCCATATCTCCTAACCCCCCCCCCCCCCCCCCTAAACAAAATGTTCTCCACTAATATTACAATTGTTTAGAAGTTCAAATTAGGGCAATGTTTGCAATGTTTACAGGCCTATATATATTGGGGCAACTTACTGACTTTCTATCTAATGGAACCCTCCCAATAAACCAGTTACATTTGTCCCACATTTTATGGACATAAATAATTCAATTGAATTAAAATCTGTTTGTTGTTTTCTTCTTAACGATTGCCGGGAACAATTTTGCTGCCTGTACGTGTAAATTGCCTTTATGCATCATGGCCACAAATGTTGAAACGTGCAGGAATTTGTGCAGGAGCCGATTTGCGTCGTTGTGTATTGGTCTAGTTCAAATGCACAACAATACAGCAGAAAATTACACCCAGCATGTTCATTTCATAATGTTCGGAAGGCACTGTTCGACTACAACCAAAACGACACCATTGTGCGGCTTTGGTTGTCATTTCGGTTGCTCTCTTTGAGTGCTGACCGAGAAGTTCCCGATGTCAAATTTGCCATAAAAAGAAGAACAACGTCTTGTGTCTGTGACACGGCTATCAAAGTCTGTGCACTAGAACATATTGTGCCTTTGTCTGAGCTTTCATTTCTCTCCGATCTTGGGAAAAACCTGCAGAGTCTGAAGATGAACCGTATCAATCCGGAGCCCTTGATCAACTATGAGGACATCCGAAGGAGGAGAAGCAGTGGGATGCTAGTCATGATGGGAACTGGGGACCATATCGCTAAGCAGGGCTATCTCAGCAAGAAAAGTAAGCAGATAATGATAACATGAGAGAGCAAAGAAGTAGAGTGCGAAGAAGAGGCAAAAAGGAACATTAAAGGCTGACCGGAATTTACCAAATATACCAAATATTCGATCATCAACTGAATATTTGAATAGTTTATGTACAATGCCATGGTCCATTGATTACAGGGTTATTGATGGGTAGGCATACACCTTGTTATGGGGACAGTTTTGTTTTTTTGAAAAAACTGACAGAGTTGTGGGGACATTTTCCCTGTCCCCATAGTGTTTTGGGTCTCCAGTGAAGGGGTAAGGGGTAGTTTTGGGTTAGGGCATATTGAAAGTAAATGGAGAAGATTATTTGGGTGATGTTGAACAATTTGGGTCAAAATAGTTTTTAGGATTTGGTATAGAAATTTTCAATAAGCACGCAAACCCTATGGAATGTCTCTATAACGCATGTATGAAAATAATTGGTGGTCGGAACATGATTGTAAATGGACCATTGATAATTCGGCCCTCACTCATGAATATGTATGAGTTATAGTAATATGAAACATCCTGTGAACTTGCTGAGCCTTGTAGACTGTAACCCCCACATTTTCTTATTTTCCTCCAGGCTCCAAACACAAGAAATGGAAGACCTACTTCTTTTCTCTGAACAGTACTGATCAACAATTGCTCTTTTTTGAACATGATAGGGTAAGAATTCATGATTTAGCATTTGGAAGAAGGAAGAAAATGGAATATTTTGAATGTTTAGACAAGTGCAATCTTTTAAAAAAGAAAGTATGAAAAATGTGGGATTTTTAATGGTTTTTTTTTATAGTAAAATGCATTTTTTTAAATAAAAAAATGAATGTGCAATCTTCCAAATGTTTTACCCCAAAATGCATTCTTTAAAATTGTTAACCAACAAAATATTATCTTTAAAATATATCTATAATTTTCATACACTTCAGGGAAATTGGGTTCATTGTAAAATTCATGTAAAATTCATTTTAAAACATGATTCAGGACAATTGTACACATTATAGTTTTTGCAGCACTATAATAATAATCAAATTATCAAATTGTCAAATTATCAAATTATCAAATTATAATAATCAAATTATTCAAACAAATCTAATTAATCAAATAACATTTTCTTTCGTGTTTTTGTCTCTCATTTTGCAGCAAACCAAACCCAAGGGTATGATTGACCTTCAGTTTTGCTCAGTCTACATGGTTCATGAGTCCCTCTTCAACCGACCCAACTGTTTTCAGATCGTTGTACGTGCGCTGGGTGATTTCGAAGTCTTCTACCTAAACGCAGAAACACCGCAATTGGCTCAGGTAATGCCCCAAACCGCCCCACGCCTTAAAATCCTACTTCCAAGCCAGTCGCAAGTAACTAGATAAACAATGACAAAGAAATGCTTTTGACAATGCTCATTTGAAAAGCTTGTGATTTGAATAAGCCAGACTACATTCTTCTTTTCTTTCTCTTCCAATCAGACATGGACCCAGATCCTACGAGCTCACTGCAGCAAAGTCAGCTGGACACAGACAGCTAGAGCCAAGACCTCCGGCATCAAGCAGCTTAAGAGCCTCAGTCTTCACATCCTAGAGGCCCACAAGATCCCTACTCGGCAGATCTCGCACCCCTACTGCGTCATCTCCTTAAATAACATCAAGGTGGCTCGCACGCCCATCCAGCCGGCCCCGGACCCCGTCTGGAGCGAGGAGTTTGTCTTTGAGTGAGTATTGGATCGGGGTTCAAGGGTCCACTAAGAATCATTACGTTCGTTTAGCTTACACATGTGTGCCAAAAAAAACCGAGACCAGGTCACTCATTGCTTCTCCCCACCCAGGAGTAAATAGGTACCTGTAAAGGCAGAGATGGTTAGTTTTGGTTATTTAGTTGCCTTAAGTCAAAACAGCAGCATCAAGCTGTATACTCCCCATGGAGCTGAGATGGTATTTGGAATGTTTGATTGGGCCAATGAGCAAGGGTAATAATGCTGTATCACCGCTAGCGCCGGTACTGGTGGGTACATGCACTTAAGTAGGTCCATCTATTTGTACTATGAAATGGCTTAATTCGTTTATCTGTTCGTTTCCTATCAGTGATTTTCCCGACGACATTGACTCCTTCACGATAGATGTCTTCAATGGCGCCAAGCGAGCCAAGCCTATCCCCCTCTGCCGAACCACTTTGCTCCTAGAGAGGTTACCCAACGGGGTGGTGATGGACCAGTGGTACCAGCTGATTGCCCTGACGTCGCAGGGACGGGGGGAGATGGGGTCCATACGAACCAGGGCCCAGTTTCTTCAAGAGACGCTGATGCCCCTGGAGGAATACCACAGACTCCAAGAGGTACGTTGCTGCAGACATTGGGGGCTCTCCTTCGGCCCTTCTTTGGCTCTTCTTTGTTCAGCTTGTTTTCCCAGTATAATAAACTCCTTGCACAGTTGCGTTAGGGCACTGTTATGACGCTATTTCGTAGGCTACAACTAGCAAAATCATGTTTATTGAAGTAGCTTAGGAACTGCATCTAAAAATTGCACAATGGAAACATTTAATTTTATTATTTTTAAACTGTAGTGATGTGTAAACTTGCGTGAATTATCGCTATTGGTCATAACCCCAAATTGAGTAGAAACAGCACTCTCGTGCGTTTGAGCAAATGGTCTGTTGACTCTGTCTTGTCGCCCTCTCTAGTTGGTGTTGGGCGACAGTGACTACCACTTCATCTACGCCTTGGAGGACGCCTGCTGTAAGGATCGATCCCAACTCGCTAGCGTCTTGCTAGACATCTTCAGGCACCAGCAGAAGGAGGTAGAGCTCCTTCAGAAGCTCAACGGCCGGGAGATTGAGAAGGAGGAGGAGAAGTCGACGCTGTTCCGCTCCAACACGCTGGCCACGACGCTGATGGATAAGTACATGAAGATCACGGCCCAGGAGTTTGTGCAGCACGCCCTGCATAACGTCATCATTAAGATCATGGAGTCCAAACATTCGTGTGAGGTGGGTAGTCTTGTACTTACAATCGTGAGGTTGTCAGTAACTTATTCAATAGTAAGAAAGGGCACGCCAATAGGAGAGGCATTCGAACACATTGCCGACAATGCCTGACGCTCGTAATAAGACGCGATCGATTATGTGCACATCACCACTAAATTATATCAAAGTATATGCGTGTGTGATTCCAAAACCGTTACTTTGTGGAGACCTGAACACAATGGAGACAAAGAGAAGGAATAGGTCTCTACAGGGCAATTTTGTATGTGAAAAGGTCAACACAAGGTTTCACGAAATAGATTCTTGGATTTTTACTCAAAAACTATAACTTTCCAGTTTTTGTTTTCTTCCCGGTTACATGTTCCAGGGTACATGTTCCAGGGTACATGTTCCAGGGTACATGTTCCAGGGTACATGTTCCAGGGTACATGTTCCAGGGTACATGTTCCAGGGTACATGTTCCAGGGTACATGTTCCAGGGTACATGTT
Organism: Crossaster papposus; assembly: GCA_037893245.1. Taxonomy (NCBI): domain Eukaryota; kingdom Metazoa; phylum Echinodermata; class Asteroidea; order Velatida; family Solasteridae; genus Crossaster; species Crossaster papposus. The sequence continues at coordinate 345,979 of JBAIAA010000036.1, read as the reverse complement.
CCAGGGTACATGTTCCAGGGTACATGTTCCAGGGCACATGTTCCAGGGTACATGTTCCAGGGTACATGTTCCAGGGTACTTGTTCCAGGGTACTTGTTCCAGGGTACATGTTCCAGGGCACATGTTCCAGGGCACATGTTCCAGGGCACATGTTCCAGGGTACATGTTCCAGAGCACATGTTCCAGGGCACATGTTCCAGGGCACATGTTCCAGGGCACATGTTCCAGGGTACATGTTCCAGGGCACATATTCCAGGGTACTTGTTCCAGGGTACATGTTCCAGGGTACATGTTCCAGGGTACTTGTTCCAGGGTACATGTTCCAGGGTACATGTTCCAGGGTACATGTTCCAGGGCACATGTTCCAGGGCACATGTTCCAGGGCACATGTTCCAGGGCACATGTTCCAGGGTACATGTTCCAGGGCACATGTTCCAGGGCACATGTTCCAGGGCACATGTTCCAGGGCACATGTTCCAGGGCACATGTTCCAGGGCACATGTTCCAGGGCACATGTTCCAGGGCACATGTTCCAGGGCACATGTTCCAGGGTACATGTTCCAGGGTACATGTTCCAGGGCACATGTTCCAGGGTACATGTTCCAGGGTACATGTTCCAGGGCACATGTTCCAGGGCACATGTTCCAGGGCACATGTTCCAGGGCACATGTTCCAGGGCACATGTTCCAGGGCACATGTTCCAGGGCACATGTTCCAGGGTACTTGTTCCAGGGCACATGTTCCAGGGCACATGTTCCAGGGCACATGTTCCAGGGCACATGTTCCAGGGTACATGTTCCAGGGCACATGTTCCAGGGCACATGTTCCAGGGCACATGTTCCAGGGCACATGTTCCAGGGCACATGTTCCAGGGCACATGTTCCAGGGCACATGTTCCAGGGCACATGTTCCAGGGCACATGTTCCAGGGCACATGTTCCAGGGCACATGTTCCAGGGCACATGTTCCAGGGCACATGTTCCAGGGCACATGTTCCAGGGCACATGTTCCAGGGCACATGTTCCAGGGTACATGTTCCAGGGTACATGTTCCAGGGTACATGTTCCAGGGTACATGTTCCAGGGTACATGTTCCAGGGTACATGTTCCAAATTGAAGAATAAGGTCTAAAGGATATTGGGTTAGAGTTACAGCCAAGCGATGTCTCTACTTTTGTCTCCACAGCTGAACTCGCTGAAGGTTGAGAAGGGAGATGACGTGTCAGAGAACTGTCAGTATCTGCTAGAATTCCTGAAGGAAATCATCGAGTCGATATTCGTCTCGGCTAGTATGTGCCCTCCGTAAGTCAAACAGTCGGTGCAGCTCTCATAGCAAAGTCACACAAAGCAATTGTTTTTACTGGGAATTCTGAGGCAAATAAGTAAACAAGCTAAAGGAACTAAGAAGAGTGAAGTTGCATTTTCCCTCACAGTTTAGGAACAATTCTCAAAATATTACAGAAAATTCAAATTTGGGTTCACTTCTTAGATTTTGTCTGGATCACGTTGCCTGTATAAAATGCCTCTTGTCAGAGTACCCTCTAGGCTTATGTGACCACCGCTCAGGGTCTTTGCCTACTAAAATGGCAAAGCGCTGACTTTGCGGTACCTGGAAGTGAGCCAAGTAACGTGGGTCAATCACACCTGATCTATTAACCAGTTCGCGCTGGGTTAATTTCAACATCACATCACCGAGCCGAACAAAACTTGATCCAAGGCGGGTTCAGGCTGATGGTACCGGGAAGCACACCCACGCATTTTCGGCCTTGCTCGCTGCTGACAGACATTTCCGGCCTTGATCGTGACGTGTTTATGTGTCATTCGTTTTGAATCTGGGGAAAACTTTGCATGTATATACATCCTCCGGCGCGAAGTGGTTAACCGATGGGTTTGCACTGTTGATTCATCGCAGGGCTCTGAGGTACCTGTGCTGGTGTCTAAAGCAAGACGTAAAGCAAAAATGGCCGGACGATCCCAACATCACAGCACGGGCCGTCGGGTATGTACCAGACGATTTAAGTCTTAAACGTTGAGTTAAAAAGACCTTTCTTTTATTTCTAAACATTGAGCTCTGCCACAAGAGCTTAAATTTAAGCTACGGGTCACAACAGATTTTGCCAAAAGGTTGCTTATAAACACCCTAATTAAGTAAGAAAGAGTTGATCCATAGTTTGACAACCTGTAGTTGGCCAAAAAGATGTAAATTGGTAAGTGTTAAATTTGCCTACAAATTTTTACTTTTCAAATCCCTTTTTTGTTTTAAATCACTCAACAGTGGGTTCATCTTCCTTCGACTCATCTGTCCTGCAATACTCAATCCCAGACTTTTCAACATTGTGTCAGGTAAGACACCGAACCACACAAAGTCCAACATTTTTGTATTCCTGAAGTACAGAAATTTGAAACAATGTTTCTCAGTTTTTATTGTTGTGTGTTTTTCTTTTCTTATTTGCAGAGGCTGCCTCGCCAATGGCAAGTCGTACTCTCATGATTGTTGCCAAGGCGATACAAAATCTGGCCAATCAGGTGGAGTTTGGTGCTAACTACAAAGTAAGTTCAGACTGACGTGCGGTTACATCTGCCATGTTTGCCAAGTAGTGAAAACAAATCAGTAATTGGGCCTTAAATGGATCAAGTAATGGAGACTTGCATTTGCTCTGGCCTATGGAATATTCGTTCGTTTTTTTAAAATGTTTTTTTTATCGCTGTGACGTACAGGAATGATGTTGTTGATCACGTTCTCTTGTATTTGCAGGAGGCCTACATGGTTGTCATCAACCCTTTCATCGTCATCAACAAAGGCCGAATGTGCCACTTCCTCAACGAATTAGCGGTAATGTTCGTTTGATTGAGGGGAATACGGGATTTGTACCAGCCGAGAGGGGCAAAAATACCGGCCAAGGATCAGAAAAAAACCGGCCGGTGAAGAAACCGGCCGGTAAAAAAACTGGCTGGTAAAGAAACTGGCTGGTAAAGAAACTGGCTGGTAAAGAAACCGGCTGGTAAAGAAACCGGCTGGTAATGAATGCCGGGCCTTACAGAACTTGATAGATATGTGGTGGATTCAACACGGAATAAATAGAATCAAATGTTGCTTCATTTTGCACTTATTCCACAGACTGTCAGTGAGATCCCACCACCTACCGAGGTACCTCCCATAGATCTAGCCAGGCAACTAGCTGCCCTACACCAACTGTGTGTTACTCACCTCAAGGAGTTGCAACAACTCAGTGTACTTCAGGTAAAATAGACACTACAGTCTCAAATAGGCAAAGAGATAACAGTAGCAACCCCAACTGTATGTTTCTCACATCAAGGAGTTGCAACAACTTAGTGTACTTCAGGTAAAATAAACACTAGAGTCTCAAATAGGCAAAGAGATAACAGTAGCCCTGCACCAACTGTATGTTACTAACATCAAGGAGTTGCAACAACTCAGTGTACTTCAGGTAAAATAAACACTAGAGTCTCAAATAGGCAAAGAGATAACAGTAGCCCTGCACCAACTGTATGTTACTAACATCAAGGAGTTGCAATAACTCTGTGTACTTCAGGTAAAATAGACACTACAGTCTCAAATAGGCAAAGAGATAACAGTAGCAACCCCAACTGTATGTTTCTCACATCAAGGAGTTGCAACAACTTAGTGTACTTCAGGTAAAATAAACACTAGAGTCTCAAATAGGCAAAGAGATAACAGTAGCCCTGCACCAACTGTATGTTACTAACATCAAGGAGTTGCAATAACTCTGTGTACTTCAGGTAAAATAAACACTAGTCTCTCAAATAGGCAAAGAGATAACAGTAGCCCTCACCAACTGTATGTTACTCACATCAAGGAATTGCAACAACTCAGTGTACTTCAGGTAAAATAAACACTAGAGTCTCAAATAGGCAAAGAGACAACAGTACCCTACACCAACTGTATGTTAAATTTCTTATTGCATGCCTGTGATATTAAACAAATATTGTTGTCTTTGTTTGTTTTCTACAACAGCCGAGTCTGAAGAAACTGTTAGCGGTGACGGAGATGTTGACACAGAACAGGAATCAGTACATGGGCCGGTCTACCACCCTGGTATGATCCAGCCGCATCCCCCTCCCTCCTCCCCTTCCTTACCCTTCTCCCATCTGCTAGTAGGGAGAAGTAACGACCGCACACAATGCAGGCATCTTTGGTAGATGAAAAAAGAAATTAGCATTATGAAAGTAAAGGCGGAAAGAATTTCATATCTGGACATTATCCGAGTCACTGTGTACCAAACCTATAGGCCCTGACGGAAACAAGTACACGTATTGTAAAGGAGAAATTTATAACGTTAGTTTTTAATTTCTAAACAGTGTTCCCTAACTTCTGAAATGTAGGCATCCTTTGTGGTAAAAACTGTTATCTCAGCTTGAGTAACTGCAGCTTGTACACGTTCATCACAGGGTAATCGAGTCGGTTCACAAATCAGTTTACAAGTCAGTTCAGAAGCAACAAGAGAAACAATAACAAAGGAATGCTTTTGTCAAAGTTCATTTAAATAGCTTGTGAGTTGACTATTAAGACGGAATGACTTGTGGTGACTTGTGACCAACTTGTGGTAGACAAAAGCTATTTGGCTTTGATGTTCAACCAGTTTTGAAAATTTGAAACGGCCCCAATATTCTTGATTACGATGATGAGTCCAGGTCTAAGGATTTGATCTCGTTACATGAGAATTGCATCCAAGATGGCTGCAAGGTGTATGGCGTACATGTATATGTAAAGTAAAAAACGCACGAATGTGTACCTTGCATTGTGCATTTGTATTAAATATGAGGCTTACTGTTATTGTATTAAGGATCTGAATTCTTCCTTTTTACTCTGTTTAAAGAAAGAAACAAAAGATGCCATTTTTTTGTGGCAGGTTGGTGGCTTATCACCAACTGTTTTTATTAAATCGTGTGATTAATAATCTAAAGAAAATTTATAGATAATGAAAAATGATCGTGTGTTCAGCCTCGAGCGTCGAAGAACAAAAATTGTATATGATCAGCGTCTACCCACGTAGCGTTGCTTACGGTTTGGTAATCAGTAAGCTTGCCGTTTGTACCGCTATGTTCGCAATGTTAACCCTTCCAGCACCCGGAATAATCTGCTATGACATTTTACTTTGTTCGATGCTGCACCTCGGATGTTATCAGTGTGAATAATTTTGCTACGTTAAGTGGAATCTGTGACTGTCGTCACTTTCTGCTACGAGCGAACAGCTCATTGCAATTTTTCATGGGAACGTATTTGAGATTGTTTAGAATCACTTGACCCAGTGTACAGGCAATTAAAGTGCTTGTACATGCACCCAACTCTGTAGTCTGAACACAATTGGAGTTGATCAGCAGTGCTTCACTCCCGACGCGTTAACAAGTTCGCACCGGATGACGTATATAAACGCACAGTTTTCCCCAAATTCAAAACGGATGACGCATAAACACGCCAAGTTCAAGTTCGGAAATCTCTGTCAGCAGCGAGCAAGGCCGGAAATGCGTGGGTGTGCTTCCCGGCACTATCGGCCTGAACCCGCTTCCGATCGAGTTTCGTTAAAAATAATCCGGCCCCTCAGCTCGGTGATGTTAAAATAATTCCGGCGCGAACTGGTTAAGATAAAGTTTTTTAATTTTTGGTATTTATAAGCATGGTGAACGGGTGTAATAACCTCATATTCAGTTTGTTCCTGAGATAAAAACAGAATTTTGTTGGATTTTTCAAAAGTAAAATGTTTTCAAGTCGAGAGATAATATACATGTATATATAATACAAAATAACCCAAAAGTACCATTTGTTGTGAATTTTTAACACCAATTAATTATATGGGTTACTGAATAAGATATTTAGTCGGTGCTCCTGAAACTGTGGGTAACCCTAACTCCCTAGGGTGTGTGCAAAATCATAATGATTTTCAAGGACTTGGGAGGGTTTAGGGTTGTACTATTATTTTTAAAGGGGACTTTTTTGTTCATACGCCATGAAGCATTTTAAACACATTATCCTCTACCGTGTATATTGTTTATTTGAATTATTTTATTGGCGTATGATATAACGTGAGATATCACTTTTTCTTGATTGTTCTTCATAAAGCCTATGTATGTGTAAGTTGAATATGTTCCGATTATCACATCAGTACTTCATGTTTAGTCCGTACCAACTCAACTCATTAAATGTGATTTCTGATTTAAAAACAAATTAAAATATGCATTGTTTATTTTTATTGTCCAAATGAAGTCTGTACCCCCCCCCCCCCCCCCCCCCCGGGTTTCCCTATTTTAAAATTTGAATTGCACACAAACAGTGTACACTCGGTACACCCCAGGTCCTCCATTTTTCTGATAGATATGATTTTGCAACAAATCGTCTTAAATCCACCCAAAATAAATTAGTAAGGGGTTAGCCTTGCATTTTTATTCAAATTAGGTCAAAACATGATTTTGTCCCAAAACGTCTAGAATCCACCCAAAATTAATTGGTAAGGGGTTAGCCTTGCATTGTTATGCAAATTACGTCAAAATATGATTTTGCCCAAAATCATCTCAAATCCACCAAAAATGTATTGATAAGGGGTTAGCCTTGCATTTGTATGCAAATTAGATTAAAATATGATTTTGCCCAAAATCGTTTTAAATCTGTTAAAATTATTTGGTAAGGGGTTAGCCTTGTATTTGTATGCAAATTAGGTCAAAATATGATTTTGCCCCAAATCATCTCAAATCCACCAAAAATGTATTGATAAAGGGTTAGCCTTGTTTTTGTATGCAAATTAGGTCAAATGTAATTCTGCCCCAAATCATCTCAAATCCACTAACAATTTATTGGTAAGGGGTTAGCCTTGTATTTGTATGCAACTTAGGTCAAATATGATTTTGCTCCAAATCATCTCAAAGCCTTGTATTTGTATGCAAATTGAGCAAAATATGATTTTGCCCCAAATCATTTTAAATCCACCCAAAATTAATTGGTAAGGGGTTAGCCTTGCATTGTTATGCAAATTAGGTCAAAATATGATTTTGCCAAAAATCATCTCAAATCCACCAAAAATGTATTGATAAGGGGTTAGCCTTGCATTTGTATGCAAATTAGATCAAAATATGATTTTGCCCCAAATCATCTCAAATCCACCAAAAATGTATTGATAAAGGGTTAGCCTTGTTTTTGTATGCAAATTAGGTCAAATGTAATTCTGCCCCAAATCATCTCAAATCCACTAACAATTTATTGGTAAGGGGTTAGCCTTGTATTTGTATGCAAATTAGGTCAAATATGATTTTGCTCCAAATCATCTCAAAGCCTTGTATTTGTATGCAAATTGAGCAAAATATGATTTTGCCCCAAATCATTTTAAATCCACCAAAAATTAATTGATAAGGGGTTAGCCTTGTATTTGTATGCAAATTAGGTCAAATATGATTTTGCCCCAAATCATCTCAAATCCACTACAAATTAATTGGTAAGGGGTTAGCCTTGTATTTGTATGCAAATTAGATTAAAATATGATTTTGCCCAAAATCGTTTTAAATCTACTTAAAATTAATTGGTAAGGGGTTAGCCTTGTATTTGTATGCAAATTAGGTCAAATATGATTTTGCCCCAAATCATCTCAAATCCACTAAAAATTATTTGATAAGGGGTTAGCCTTGTATTTGTATGCAAATTAGGTCAAATCCACCAAAAATTAATTGATAAGGGGTTAGCCTTGTATTTGTATGCAAATTAGGTCAAATATGATTTTGCCCCAAATCATCTCCAATCCACTAAATATTTATTGGTAAGGGGTTAGCCTTGTATTTGTATGCAAATTAGATTAAAATATGATTTTGCCCAAAATCGTTTTAAATCTACTTAAAATTATTTGGTAAGGGGTTAGCCTTGTATTTGTATGCAAATAAGGTCAAATATGATTTTGCCCCAAATCATCTCCAATCCACTAAATATTTATTGGTAAGGGGTTAGCCTTGTATTTGTATGCAAATTAGATTAAAATATGATTTTGCCCAAAATCGTTTTAAATCTACTTAAAATTATTTGGTAAGGGGTTAGCCTTGTATTTGTATGCAAATAAGGTCAAATATGATTTTGCCCCAAATCATCTCAAATCCACTAAAAATTAATTGGTAAGGGGTTAGCCTTGTATTTGTATGCAAATTAGGTCAAAATATGATTTTGCCCCAAATCATCTCAAATCCACCAAAAATTAATTGGTAAGGGGTTAGCCTTGTATTTGTATGCAAATTAGGTCAAATATAATTTTGCCCCAAATCATTTCAAATCCACTAAACATTTATTTGATAAGGGGTTAGCCTTGTATTTGTATGCAAATTAGGTCAAATATGATTTTGCCCAAAATCATCTCCAATCCACTAAAAATTTATTGGTAAGGGGTTAGCCTTGTATTTGTATGCAAATTAGGTCAAATATGATTTTGCCCCAAATCATCTCAAATCCACTAACAATTAATTGGTAAGGGGTTAGCCTTGTATTTGTATGCAAATTGGGTCAAATATGATTTTGCCCCAAATCATCTCAAATCCACTACAAATTAATTGATAAGGGGTTAGCCTTGTATTTGTATGCAAATTAGGTCAAATATGATTTTGCCCCAAATCATCTCAAATCCACTAAAAATTAATTGATAAGGGGTTAGCCTTGTATTTGTATGCAAATTAGGTCAAATATGATTTTGCCCCAAATCATTTCAAATCCACTAAAAATTAATTGGTAAGGGGTTAGCCTTGTATTTGTATGCAAATTAGATTAAAATATGATTTTGCCCAAAATCGTTTTAAATCTACTTAAAATTATTTGGTAAGGGGTTAGCCTTGTATTTGTATGCAAATTAGGTCAAATATGATTTTGCCCAAAATCATCTCCAATCCACTAAAAATTTATTGGTAAGGGGTTAGCCTTGTAGTTGTATGCAAATTAGGTCAAATATGATTTTGCCCCAAATCATCTCCAATCCACTAAAATTTATTGGTAAGGGGTTAGCCTTGTATTTGTATGCAAATTAGGTCAAATATGATTTTGCCCCAAATCATCTCAAATCCACTAAAAATTAATTGGTAAGGGGTTAGCCTTGTATTTGTATGCAAATTAGATTAAAATATGATTTTGCCCAAAATCGTTTTAAATCTACTTAAAATTATTTGGTAAGGGGTTAGCCTTGTATTTGTATGCAAATTAGGTCAAATATGATTTTGCCCCAAATCATCTCAAATCCACTAACAATTAATTGGTAAGGGGTTAGCCTTGTATTTGTATGCAAATTAGGTCAAATATGATTTTGCCCCAAATCATCTCAAATCCACTAACAATTAATTGGTAAGGGGTTAGCCTTGTATTTGTATGCAAATTAGGTCAAATATGATTTTGCCCCAAATCATCTCAAATCCACTACAAATTAATTGATAAGGGGTTAGCCTTGTATTTGTATGCAAATTAGGTCAAATATGATTTTGCCCAAAATCATCTCAAATCCACCAAAAATTTATTGATAAGGGGTTAGCCTTGTATTTGTATGCAAATTAGGTCAAATATGATTTTGCCCCAAATCATCTCAAATCCACTAAAAATTAATTGGTAAGGGGTTAGCCTTGTATTTGTATGCAAATTAGGTCAAATATGATTTTGCCCCAAATCATCTCAAATCCACTACAAATTAATTAATAAGGGGTTAGCCTTGTATTTGTATGCAAATTAGGTCAAATATGATTTTGCCCCAAATCATCTCAAATCCACTAAAAATTAATTGGTAAGGGGTTAGCCTTGTATTTGTATGCAAATTAGGTCAAATATGATTTTGCCCAAAATCATCTCAAATCCACCAAAAATTAATTGATAAGGGGTTAGCCTTGTATTTGTATGCAAATTAGGTCAAATATGATTTTGCCCAAAATCATCTCAAATCCACCAAAAATGTATTGATAAGGGGTTAGCCTTGTATTTGTATGCAAATTAGGTCAAATATGATTTTGCCCCAAATCATCTAAAATCCACTTAAAATTAATTGGTAATGGGTTAGCCTTGTATCTGTATGCAAATTAGGTCAAATATGATTTTGCCCCAAATCATCTCAAATCCACTAAAAATTAATTGGTAAGGGGTTAGCCTTGTATTTGTATGCAAATTAGATTAAAATATGATTTTGCCCAAAATCGTTTTAAATCTACTTAAAATTAATTGGTAAGCCTTGTATTTGTATGCAAATTAGGTCAAATATGATTTTGCCCCAAATCATCTCAAATCCACCAAAAATTAATTGGTAAGGGGTTAGCCTTGTATTTGTATGCAAATTAGGTCAAAATATGATTTTGCCCCAAATCATCTCAAATCCACTACAAATTAATTGGTAAGGGGTTAGCCTTGTATTTGTATGCAAATTAGGTCAAATATAATTTTGCCCGAAATCATTTCAAATCCACTAAACATTTATTGGTAAGGGGTTAGCCCTGTATTTGTATGCAAATTAGGTCAAAATATGATTTTGCCCCAAATCATCTCAAATCCACTAAACATTTATTGGTAAGGGGTTAGCCTTGTATTTGTATGCAAATTAGGTCAAATATGATTTTGCCCCAAATCATCTCAAATCCACTACAAATTAATTGGTAAGGGGTTAGCCTTGTATTTGTATGCAAATTAGGTCAAATATGATTTTGCCCCAAATCATCTCAAATCCACTTAAAATTAATTGGTAAGGGGTTAGCCTTGTATCTGTATGCAAATTAGGTCAAATATGATTTTGCCCCAAATCATCTCAAATCCACTAAAAATTAATTGATAAGGGGTTAGCCTTGTATTTGTATGCAAATTAGGTCAAATATGATTTTGCCCAAAATCATCTCAAATCCACCAAAAATTAATTGATAAGGGGTTAGCCTTGTATTTGTATGCAAATTAGGTCAAATATGATTTTGCCCCAAATCATCTCAAATCCACTAAAAATTTATTGGTAAGCGGTTAGCCTTGCATTTGTATGCAAATTAGGTCAAAATATAATTTGTCCAGAAAACGTCTCAAATCAACCCAAAATTAATTGGTAAGGGGTTAGCCTTGTATTTGTATGCAAATTAGATACAAATATTATTTTGCTCTCCAAAAGTCTAGAATTCACACAAAATATATAAAATGTAAGGTAAATTTTGATTTGTCTGAATTGTTTTATTCGCAGCATTAGGTCAAAGGTTATCTAGGGGCCATTTAAGGTCATTTAAAAATGCACAAAACAATTCAGAACTCAAAACATAGGAAATTGACTGCGGGAAAAGGTGACACTCGCGATCCAGTGATCACTCGTTATCGTTTGAAGCAGCAAACGTTTCTTTCAAAAATTAGAAAATTCCTATTGACACGAGTTCCTTCAATGAAAACACAACTTTCAAAGTCCTTCTCCAACTCACCGTGATCGTTTATTTTTACATTTCAACCATACAAAGAGAAAAATTTGATGCAAAACTTACAAGGTTCTTCTCAAGAAACTTGGTTTTTTCTTTACATCACACATTCATAAAACCTCAATATTCTTGGTATATATCTCCTCTGCAATTTGACATATTGTTTTGCGAGCTGCGAAAATTTCCTCTATTTTATTTTATACGACTTCAAATGCAAAAAAAAACCTTACAATTTCTTTCACTACTTACTTATTGTTTGCCTTTTCAATGACAATATTGTGAATTAGTGAACAACTGAATGTTGAACATGCTGGATGAAGCACGACGTTTATACTCTATTATAACAAATAAATGTTGAGCAGTTCAACGTGAAGTAAAACATGTCACTTCATTAATTTGGTATATTAGTCTCGGAAAAAAAGGCTAGCTAGTAATTTCAAATCGTTCATGTGTGGGCCTAATATTCTACAAGTTCTGTTATAATGGGCATTCCTGTCATCAAATAATAGCTCTCCAAATCTGAAATCTAGATTACCTATTTGATGTTTCGAGGGCCCACAAAATTGCAAAGATATAATACCGACACTTTATTCAAGTCCCAGTATTTCCTGATCGAACTGTTTGTGTGGTATCAATAGGCCTGGGTCTTGGGTCCGAGTGCCAATGTTCTCAACAGTTGATTTATCTTGTAGAGAGCGCCTTAACAAAAAGTGGCCCAATCGCCCACCTTGCACGCCACTACGCCAGCGATCGATACTCGCTGCATAACAGGAACATCCCACTCCAATCTTGGACCAAGACCTCCAACTCACTCGACCACAAACATCACAATACCATTTGACTAAAAATACATGTAAATCATTCAGATATATTGCAGCAGACGCACTTTTAACATTGCACGTGCCAAGAACAGCTAAACACCAAACTATACAAATTCATAAAAGTTTACGCCACAGTAATTATATGTACACAACCAAATAAAGATCATACACCTACTAATGCACTGAACATGTGAGAATGCAATTTTTTTACCAATAAGTCTTGGTTGTACATAATTTGATAAATAGCTCTCAAAATATTATCTGTCAAGGTATAGACATTACAATTTGAAAATATACATTTGTCTTTCTTCCGAGTTGCACATTTATTTGGCAACAGTACATTTCACACAAGAAAACGCAACACTGAAGGAGAGAAAATGTCATGTAGTAAGAAATATGTTACATGTACGCGAGTACGTCGGTTTAAATCTTAAAGCTACTAAAATATCCAAGATAATTACCTAGACTAATTTCTCAGGATGGACAAGCGTTCCTCGAGGTTGGATCACAAAGATCAAAGATGGCAACATGAACAACAACCTAAACAAATGTGTATAGATTTAAAGCAGCAAATTCAGCTTTTGTGGGAATATTTGAAGACTTCAGGGGCAAAAGCCGCTATAAACACCAACATACAGTATCTGATTATCGTATACTAGGCACTGAGCTTTCACCTGATATTGTTATCTCATTTTTATGGAAGTGGTGTTTAGCGGCCTTTGCGTCTAAAGTCTTTTAGAAAATACATTCTTTTAGAATGTATTTTTCTAAAATAAAATAGTACAATTGGTTCATCTTTTCTAGAAAATATAGCTTATACAATTTGTCTGGTGGGTTCATGTGCCTAAAGAATTCGACGTGCAACAATTTTTTATTTTTAAAAAAAATGGAAATTGATCACACAATGAAACAGACCCATAATTTATTACAGTGTGGCAAGGGCGGCGGAACAGGGGGGCAGGCTGCTCCACTCCCCCCACTTTTGGCAGTTCCGCATCACTTTTTTGGCCCTCCCACTTTCAGTGCTACAAGTAATTGCGTTGACAAGAATATATAAAAACAATTGAAATAGTGCACACAATTCATAAACTGAATGGTACAGAACACATGGTACATTGTAAAACTTCAATGACGACATCGAACCCGAATAAAAACAAGTAGGACTTGGGGGGAATGTTGGATCCCAGAAATGAAAAGAATGAAAAGATGAAAACACAAAGTTACAAATCAAGGAAGCTGACACTGTCCTGCCCTGATTATAGTTTGTGCACACTTTTCCTGGGGCCAATTTCATAGAGCTGCTAAGCACACAAAATTTGCTTAGCATGAAAATTTGTCCTTGGTAAAAACAAGGTTACAGACCAAATTTTCATGTGATATTTATTGTTTTAGCTTAGCATGAAAAACATGTAGAATTTTGGCTGGTAACCTGTTTTTAATGAGCAAGACTTTTTTGTGCTAAGCAAATTGTTGTGCTTAGCAGCTCTATGAAATTGGCCCCTGGTAACTGCAACTGAAGCATCGATGTCCAACCTGCTCATGACCACAAAAAATGGTTTAAATTTTACCCTGGGTCAGAGAAAGTTTTGAGTTCAGAATCTTAGAATCTTAGAATCTTAGAAATGTAGTTGAAATGAAACTAACTACACAAAGTTAAAAGAAATTACAATTTGATAGTTAAAAATCCCTATTTAAATTCATGTCAGTCAAAAATTTAAAAACTTTCTCAATTTAGATTTTTGAAAGGTGAAAAATCTAGTTCTACATACATGTACATATTCCAATCCACTTCAATTAACGGCAATCATAATTGCAACAGCCAGTTCAGTCACAAGTTGATTATGTTTTGAATTTTGGCTTAACTTATTTTGGCTTAACTTATTTTGGCTTTTTCAAGACAACCACGTGAAGTACACGATTACTTGTACTTCACAATCTTGAGAAAGTATTCTTCCCAAAAATATTTGAAAGCTTATAAGTCTGATTTGCTGAATACGATAGAACAATCGTAAATTGTTATAACAGGTGAGTGAACAAATGAATTTTGTTCATAATTATCACCATATTAACATAAATTACAATACCTGTAAATGTATACATTCCCATTTAAAATTGAATCTCGCTGATTTTATACCAACCCTGAAAAAGTACTTAGTATAAAAACTCTCAACCACGTTTCGACCGCCATTCTTAAAATTCTATTCTTCAATTTCTAAAAATTCCTCTATACTACCTAATCGCAATAAATAACCTACTTGTGACTTTGAAATCATTACCTTCCCGTAGTGAAACGAGACGCTATTCTTGTTCATAAAGTGGTTCATGGATACTAAAGATCCCTAATCTATTATGAGTTAGTCAGCAGTTATAAGTTAGTCACCTGAAAACCCTTCACTGTCCACATTGTTTGGACAAATGTTACTTCAGAACATCAAAATTGATGGTACCCACTGTACTTTCGCACTCGTACAATGAAACAGGTTTTTCTCGAAAGAAAAATCGTCAAATCTTCATGTACATATACGCAGTTAGTATTCCGAACTGGCTCATTCCTCGTAAGTAAACTGACTTGTGGCAGTCTCTCGACAACAACACTGCCAGTCACCTCAGACTCCCCCGCTGTGTTTGTGGATACCGACACGATCCTTCATTTCCTCTATTGATGGCAGCCTCTGGTAGGCCAGTTCAATCTGTTCCAGCCCGCCCTCTATCCAGGTACGCACGGGGACATAATAAGCCTCCCGGAAGTCTCTTACCGATTGGTTTTGCCGGAGAGGATCCAGAGTCGGAATGTGGTCAGTCTCGTAAAGGACGACAAGTGCAACGGCCGCAAGGGCCAACGCAATGACCACGCATGAAAGGGTGAGTTTGACGAGTGTCCAGGCTCTAGACTGCCGTGGCTTGTATGGTTCCGGCTTAACGGCGTTCATCTGTACCTCCTCGACGTGATTATTAGGCAGGTCCCAATCCGCCATAACCTGCTCGCTCATCACGGCTTGCTCGGTCTCCTCTTCGATCGGCTCTTCGATGAGCTCTTCTTCTTCGATGACAGGCGTGTAGTTGTCCATGAGATCCTCACTATCGGCGTGAATGTCCGAGTCGTCAGTGCTTTCGGGAGGTGCCGGGGCGTAGGTCAAGAACGGCTCAGTAATCTTGATGGGGGTAGAGTGATCGGAGCCAGAAAGCTGGCTAAAACCTGCGATGCATAGTACAGGAAAGGAAACACAGGTCGATGTAGTGATTCTTTTATAATTAGATCACTCTTGACTCTAAAAACTGCCCCGAGTCTACATCACCCCCAGGGGGTGGGGTTGATCAGGCTGAAATGATACCAAAAGCAAACAGACTCTAACTGACCATCAAACGTGATCTCCGTCGGTGGATAGAGTGCCGTGTCCCTGAAGGATTGAGCCCTGCGTGGCCTGAGTAGAGGTGGACTCCTGGAACGAAAAAACAAAATCATCAAAATATTGCTGTACAATACAAAGCTGTGCATCGGAACTACTACCTGACCACTGATGTCAGGAACCGGATACCGATTATGGAATCCAGTACCCGTAACCAACTTTTAAATATTAATTCCTCCGACAATTAAAAAAACAATAAAAAATAAAAACTTCCTTTCACGGCTTTATACGTCCCTTGGTCCCTGACACAAATAAGAAATTCCTACCTACGCCTCTCTTTCCAATGATTCTACTCTGAAGAAATAAGATTTTGAAATAAATAACCCAAACCATGCCAATTTACTCAAATTTAAATTCCATACCTAATGGCAATTACCATGACAATACAACTATTTTATCTGCCAATAAAAACTAGCCATTGTCGAGCTTTCCACCAATGAGAATGGCTAAACAGTCTCAGGTATTCATAGATGCAAGTTTCAGAAGGTGATCTTTTACCTTGCAAACGTGGGCTCCTCCCTGCTTAAAGAGGCACTCTTCTCAAGAACCTCACGCTGTGTGCGACCACTGCAAACAAACGACAATGGCACTTTAAATGAACAATTCTTTAACATTTTTAATTTATTGTTTGTCTCAATTGATAACACCTGTATATATCGAACATTACAACACCTCACCCACAGATTTAATAGTTCAGAGCGAGTCACATAGCATTCGCTATTGTTTGCTATCTTCCCGTGTACAAACAAATGACTACACTCGTAGCAACCAAAGTACTATGTAGCACCAGTACTATAGTAGAGTACTATAGCTTAGCATATTTCTATAAACAATGTATACTCGGGTGAAAATGACAAATTTACATCATTCTGCTGCAAGTTCTATCTGTAGGAAACACATTTTAGATTTGACCATAATTTAAAATCCAAACAGAATGCAACCTTTTTTTATACCTCCCCCTCCCCCTCCCCCTCCCCCTCCCCCACACCCTCCCTCCCCTAAAATGTACAAAATGATTGCATATCATGTGGACAATTTGATAGCCCTGCCTTTTATTTACTCTGACCTGAATCTGAATCGACTTCCTCTAAAGAAGCCACCTGAGCTGTGAGTGGTGACGTCGCCAGCTCGCCTGAATCTGAGCAAAGATAAAACAGTTATGCCATGATGTAAGTAAAACTGACAGATGGTGATTAAAACTTGATAACAGGTTTCATCTCATGCAATAATTGCAAGGCTCAAACAAGGTATCAAGAGGTCTCCGTTTGACTTGAGAACTGTGAGAAGGGGCGTGAGAAGGGGCGTGAGAAGGGGCATGAGAAGGGGCATGAGAAGGTCCGGAAATATCAGGGTGTGCTACCCACAAATGCCGGCCTACACGTAAATTCGCCTCAGAACGAGATTTGTGAACCAAACTATCCCGCGCCTGGGCCCAATCAAAGTAAAAATAATCCTGGTGTGAACTGGTGAATATAACAAATTTTTTTTTTTAAATCACATTTTTGTCGTCTGCGATTTGTCATTCTTTTCACCCAAAATACGCTTGTTATCAAGACAACAAAATAATTATATTATATACTCGTCAATTTTAAATCACTCCACATACATTGTACATGACATGCAACACACCAGTTACGTAATCCAAACTTGTTTAAATGTACAGTCGACTCTCATTAATACAAATGTGGTTACAACAAACTTCTGATTATGAGCTTCGTTCCAAACGACATGTACCCTCTCATCAACAGTCACAAGGTAATAACAAGTTTTTGTAATAAGCATTTGGCTCGGTTTTCCCAAGTTTGTAATAATGAAAGCCAACTGTAGTCTGCAAAAAGCTCAAATAGACCGTGTAAGTCTCGCGCATAAAGGTCACGATTGAACCTCTGGGCACAACCGAGTCGCGGCTATAGGACTATTACATGTTGTTGATATTTGTTTCTATAATACTTTGTTTTACAATATATTGAACAGGTTGCAACATGATTGGCTCATTGTCGAGAAAATGCACTGCCCAAAAAAATCCTGTACTGCATGCTCTGGCGCTGACGTGTGCGAAAAAAACACGTAGACTTTTACTTAAATTATGGCGAAAACCGCCATAACTATTATTGTTGTTCATTGTTGTTCATTACTATAGTTATTATTATAGTTATTATTACTATAGTTAATTATTATTATTAAACTATTTCGTCTTCCTTTTCTCTAATTTGATACATCGTTCACATTGTGTACATTCAAATGAAAAATATTTTTCTAAAAGTTTGTTTCTATCTTTTATTAAAAAAACCAATGCCAACACTTTGTTTTCTTCAAGAAAACTACTCGCTTTACACGTTAAACCTCCTATTCAATGTGCCCAGGAGTTTGCTTTCTCGTAAAGTCTCGTACGTTATCGAGTTCAACTTACACGCTCTATAGAAACTTAAATAGAAGGAAAGAGCAAGAAGCAAATTGGAATGACAAGCAGAGTGTGAATAAAAACCAAAATGAGATCGGTGTGCAGTAAGACATGCAGTGGGTTTACCCTAATAGTGAAGATCTACGACGTCGGCTGCTGGGGCTATGGGTAGAAATGAGAACAGGATAGTAGCGGTTGAATTACTAGGAAGACTACAAACAAATACAGGTGTACAGGTCAAAGGTCATCTTTACAACATTAACAAATGCAAACTACAATGGGAATGTACATATATGTATAGTTTACTACCTGCCCCATTCCATCCCCCATCCCCCTCCCCCATCCCCATGAACAGAAACACAATCTTGTTAACTAGTTCGCACCGGATGACGTATATAAACGCACAGTTTTCCCCAAATTCAAAACGGATGACACATAAACACGCCAAGTTCAAGTTCTGAAATGTCTGTCAGCAGCGAGCAAGGCCGGAAATGCGTGGGTGTGCTTCCCGGCACTATCGTTAAAAATAATCCCGCCCCTCGGCTCGGTGATGTTAAAATAATCCCAGCGCGAACTGGTAAAACATGTACATGGGTTTGTCCATAAATAAAATGGCCATTTGTTCATGTCCCGTTTGAATAAAATTGAGAAATTGATACAAACTGCATGTATTACATCATACAATGTATATATTCAATTGCTTTGGTAGTGAATGCAATTACATTGCACACACATACAGTCTCAGGACATGTATAATACATGTATAAAGACATGTATCTACATGTATAATTATGTATAGTGATGACTTACGACTAAACACTACAAGTATTGGTAGGTATACAGGTACATGTAGGTACATGAACATGCATGCATAATAAAATAGTTTTTAGTGCAATCCTTGAAATGTACTTTTGGTCCCACTGACAGGGACTGAAAATATATATATTTTTTTTCGTATTATCATTTGAAAGGCAATTTGATACTAAAGTCAATGTACACACCCTACAGTGACCTTTAAAAGCAAAAGATGACTCGGAACACGTCATTGTTCACGCCTACGCATTTAACACATAAAATGCCGATTCCTGTAGCGGATCTCTTATTAAAAGGCCTTCAGTTTCACTTTGCTAATATGTGACCCGCTCCATCGAAATCAGGAATAAGTCTTGAAATGACTTTTTGAGATATGCACATGGTGAGAAAGGGAATTTCGGAAGCTTTCTAATGATACCCATCACAAGTGTGTATCTGTTTAGGTTAACAAGTTATGGTCTGATGAAGATGACAGGTGTATATTTATTTGCCGAATCCACATTCCGAGAAAAACAGCTTTGAAATAAACAAAATTGACCAAAATCATACAGACAGCGCAACACAAATCCTCTTCATTTTCATCTTTATTGATCGTTTTTACATACAAGACATTAATGACAATAATCTGTGATAACTACACTTCCTAAAAATACAATGTTCAGAAAAACGACTTGGTCGCGATTTTCACCCATGCGTTCACTTCAACGACCGATTGCATAAAATGACCCCAGCGACTTATTCCTGATTACGATGGAGCGGGGTATATTGCTGAGAGTTAAATGTCAGTTTATTTGCACTGTATAAATCTGTGTGTCTTTTGAGTTTTCTATTTTAAGGTATATTTAGTTGCTTTTAATGTAATGCAATTTTGATCATTTGTCTAGAAAATGCGCATTATAAATTTGAAATTGTTATTAATAATGTAACAGAAACCAAAGTTCTGAGCAAATTTATACGATTTTAGACTAAATTTTTGTTCAATCTTGGATCCATTTCATGACGTGTGACATGTTTTGTGCCGCCATTACACCTAAATTGGTAATATGTTTGTCAGGTACCATCTCTTGGAGATAGACAACATTGAAGAATGTGTCCTGAATTTCACAAAATTTTATATCAGATGTACCAGGGAAACACAAAACACTGGACCAAACTGGCAAGAAAACAATATTCGGGTTGAAAAGTGGCCACTTACTTGTAAAACGCTTGGTGGTCTAAAGCGTTTTTCCACAGATGTTTGGTGGCTGCAGATGTTGATAACCTGAACCCGTGGTTCACTCGTCTCTACAATTACAAGAAAATGATTCATTGCGTTATGCTATCCACTTCAACTATTAGGCTTAGCAATACAAGGAATTGATTGTACACAACACCTATTATGTAGTCTTTGGATATATGAGCTAAAAGTCAACAATTTTAATTTTATTGACAATGGGTAAAAGCCAAAATTGAGGGGGTGGTCTATTTTCTGTTTTCCATTAAACCTTAATTTGTAACTCCTGTGGTACTTTTGTCCATTTTTTTCTTTGAAAAGGGTTTCGAGAAAAGTATGTAAAACCTATTTTATCTTGTTTGCATGAGTTGACTATGTGTTGACTGTAAACACAACGGCAAGATTTGTAAACTTTCTCAAGAATCAGTTTTAGCATGGTAAGATGGTGGTCTACATTTCCGTTACTAAACTCAGTACCCCTTGATGTTGTATACCATTTGAAAGCTCTTGTTCAGCAGAATACAGATATATATAAATATCTCAATTTGTCAAATTTTGACTTTCGGCTTATTATTTGATAACAGGTAACATTTTCCATTAAAAATCCATTCCAATAATAGTCTGGTTCTAACCTCCCCTGCTAATGCATGGATGAAGAATGTCCGTCCCTCATAGCTGAATTTCCTGATGCCGTCCCATTTGAATGTCTCTACCACAGCGTTTGCTCTGAAGACCAAGAGACCAGCGTGATTCATGCCGATGTGCAGGGCAGTGCCGTAGATATCCTGGTGGACAAATCAGAGGATTAGAATGGAAAGAATGTAGCATCCAGACGCCACATCAATGGTCGAGTACAAACTCGAAGAAGAGTCGAGAAAGTTGTCAAAATATTCCTTACGAAACTGAATATGTTTCTCAGTCCCAAATTTGCGTCTTTTCATCGTAATTTGCAATGACTGACATTTAACCAAGATGACATATGTGACCTGTTCCAACGAAACCCGGACAAAGTCGCACAATGTGTTTTGTCACAATGTACTCCTGAAGTAATTTCGGGATGGATTTTACCATTTTGAGGTTTTAGGTTTTCCTAATTCACTTACTATTAATCTACAATCTCCTCAAATTTGAACAAAATCCGTCTACCAGAAGTGTGTTTTTTGGTCAATTTTGTGAAACATTTGTGTATAGAAATAATACGCTTTTCTGAACTTCAAAGCTGTTTATCTCATAATTAGGTTGTCAGGGTTATATCACTAAATCCAGACCCCAGGGAAGATAGGGTGGGGGTACATATGTAAATGATACATCATTTTAAAGCTGAGAACCTAGAGAATTTGAAAAAAGCAAAATCTGAAAAACTAAAAAGTCGACTTTGTTCGGGTTTCGTTGGAACAGGTCACATATGATGAAAAAAGTGGCGTCAGGTACTTGCCAAAGTTACTAGGAAGTGAGATTATGAAGCTTACCCTGACGGGATGTGGGTCAATGCCGTAGGTCTCTAGACTGAATGCATGCTTGATGAAGGCAAACTCAGCATCACTGGTCTTCAATCCCCTACCATAGCAAACCATCACGGATATTGGTGGTTAAATGTACCTCGCAAAACAGAACGATGGGTTTGATGTTTGCTCTTCTCGATACAAATCAGTCGAAAAATGAGTGTGGAAAGTGCAAGTGTATGTAAAATTTGTATAGGAGCTGGTGACACCCCCCTCCCACCTCCCCCTCCCACCTCCCCCTCCCACCTCCCCTCCTCTCCCCCAGCTCCCCCCCTCCCACTCCCTTACTCCCCGCTCTCCCCTGCTCTCTCCTCCCCCCCCCCCCCCCCCCCGCCCCTTTCTCATTGTGATGCACTGTGGCCAACAGTGCGTATCAATAATACCTATGGCTAATGACTAGTCACTAATGGCGACTGTAATACACATATTATTAACTAACCATCTTGAATCGTTAAGTTGAAATAGGAATTTGCACACACCCTAGGGAGATAGGGTTAATATTTATAACTTGTTTATTTATTCATTACATAACAATAAACGGAGTAGTCATGTGTACTGCTGTTATATGCAGTCATGTAAATGTATATGTTGCTCATACAGGAATCATACCAAATATATTTACAATGTTTACAAATTTCGAAGGAAAAAACCCAAACAAATAGCCTTTGTTTTGGCACTGAGGGAGGTAGGGTTAATAGATGACCAAATAAACTTCAAATCAGCACCCAAGCTCATTAGGGTATCATTGTTATTAGACGGTGAACATTACCCCAACAAATCTTGACTTAGAGGTAGGATACACCATCGGTAATTGCTTGAATTATCATTAATGGGTAGATTTGGGGGGTTGTATTTTATAGTAAATATCCGGCAATCGCGAATTTTTTTTATAAAATTATTTTTCGGAATAATTACAGAATATCTAGCGCAATCATTTTGCTGGATGCCCAGAATCATTATTTACTTTCAGATGAGTAAGATATTTCTTAATAATTCGGTAGTAAATATTTTTGATATCTGCAAATGGTGTATACGACCTTTAAGAGAGAATCAACGACCTTAGTTTCCAATTTCTCTGTTTTCACCTTGTATGTTTTTCGTGCAGTTCCTCTATCTGTCCCTCCAGTTTTTCCGTTTGTTTGGGCACGATCTGAAACCCCGACGCGTAGCCTGGTGGGTGCTCTTCAGGGTCATAATCCCTGAGGTTTGCTGCAAATTAAAACAAAAAATTGACAAATTACGGGGTATGCCTTCTGACTATTCTGGCAGCCACCTCTATCCAGAGATTAACGAGATGGGTGTCTAGGGTCTATGGTTATATAAACCTAAAAGCGTTTGTGTCATATTCTTGGTTCGTTTCTTACATTGCACAATGTAGGATCCCAGTAAGGCAGCATCATCCCTGGTAGACGACAGCCTCCCATGCAAGAGATCCTTCTTAAGCTGCATGAATAGCTGGTACTTTGTTATCTCTTCCTTCAGGTCATCGGGATTGGCCGGGTAGTATTTGACACGGAACACCACGGTGTACGGTGGGCCAGTGCCTGCAACGAACATACGGAGCAAGTTAATTGTGCTGACCCTACGTTTCAGTCTAATAACAAGATATTCCAGGGGCGAGATTGGCCGAAAATGAAAAATCGATGAAATCCACAAAAAATCCACGATGACTCTAAAACTACTCTAAATCAGCATATAGTTTGTATTTGCCCACAAGGCACCTCGTTTAAAAACAAAATCAGTTTTTATTGGCCCATCCTCGGGATAAAGCCACCTCGGGAATTCCAGATTGCAGAAGAGATTCTTTAAAAATTCTGAAATCCTGACAAAAAATCCTGAAATCAGGAAAAATCCTGACAAATCTCACCCCTGCATTTTTGTCAAATTTTGTTTAATTATATGTTTTAGGTCAATCCAATCAGGCAGCAGTTAATTAATTATTTCATTTATTCATTCATCCATTCATTCATTCATTTTCACACAATGATTTCATTATTCATCAATCCCGGTCTACATTACCTCTGAGTTGTTTCACAATGCTTTTCTTCAGGTCCATCCAATGCTGCAGAAAACAAAATTAGAAGAAAAAAACCAACATTTTAAAACCTCAGAAATCTTGTAGAATCTTGCACAAATACCGTTACATGTTTGCCCACATAGTTTCTTCTTACCCTTTGCTTTTCTCCATCGATGTAGCGTAAGCCAAAGTAATCTTTCTCAGCCAGGTTCTGTCTGCTACAGGCTTCATCCAGCAAGTATTGACCCTTGGCATCTTTCTGTAAATAGAATCCACAATTTGAAAGTCAAACTATTAAAAAAAACATTTTTATCAGCCATTTTACCTTTTTTCTGTAATTTTTTATTGCTAGCAGTATTTGTAAATCCTGATAGGGGATTCAGCGCAATTTATCATGCACAAACCGAAAGATTGCAAATAATTCAAAATTTTCACATGTAAAAATTTAAGAAAAATTGATATTTTTGTTTGTTTGATGTCTTATCCAAAAGTAAATATCTTTTTATTGCTGGACAAATACATCATGCAGCAATTTTCTTTAGGTATAAAACGCGGTGAAACTTTCGCGGTGAAACTAAAAATAGCAGCGACAGTACCGGTACATTTCATTTTTGATACAATACTTTTTATCAAACTGAATGGGTCAATATTATTTAATGATTTGTTGAAAATCTGAAATTAAAGTTATATAGACGATGTGCCCTCTGACGTCACGTGTTTACATCTGTATTCAAATGTGCCCGGCAGTGATGCGCACACATCGTGTTTTACATAAAATTTGCTTAAAGAGCGACGTCGCAGGTCAGATCGCCTTTGAATTATGTGACCTCTGATGTCATCTCTTAACCAAATTTATGTAAAACATGATGCGTGCGCATACTGCCGGGCACATTTGAATACAGATGTAAACAGAGGGCACATCGTCTATAGTATTAATGCTGTGCTGTGTATTCCGAGAAATTAATATTCTAAGATTTCAATTTCAATTTAAGATTTGCCGAGTCACAATTTGAATTGCATTCATTAGTACACATGCGTCACGCACTGGACCGACCAATAATAAGGACCATTAGATTTGATACGTGTACAAAATACATGCAGCTCAGGAAAAGTCGCCTATTAAACCACCAATATTAATTGTAATTGTAATTAAAAATTTGGATTCTCTTTTTGCTTCTGGTCTGTTTTAATTCAATTTGTTTTTTAAATACTATTTAGGTAATAATAATGCAGGGCCCTTTTGGAAAGCATTTTTTTAACTGATAAGGCCACCCTGGGTATCAAACAACAAATAAATACAATTATAATTTTATCAGTCTTACATTGTACATTTTGATATGAGAACTAAATTGCCGATAGTGTACCAGATGAGATAAAAACACGAAATGACGTATTAATAGGCGATTTTTTCGAGCCGCATTCAAATCCTGTACGCGTATCAAATCTAATGGTCCTTAATAGCACCCACGCGTGTTCATCATTCTAATGCTTGCGCACTCTATTTCCAAAAAATGGAATTTTGAGACCTTGGAAATGACTTTTTAATTTTTTTAATTAAATTACAGCATTCCAGGTGAATTAATTTCTCAGGAAGCTTTTTAGCAGTATTTTGGTTGGTTACTTTTGGACAGCTGCATTTAAGGTAAACTTCAGCTTTTTTAAGTCGAGAGATTATACAATTGTTCTGTGGCCATATATTTGTTCCGAGGTTCATTGTTAGTCGGCAGTTTCCACATGTACCCAATCCTCTCCTAGCTTCTCTATTTCTGAAGACATCTAAGATGAGTTGCGAGACAAACAGTTGTCCATCATTTCCCATGTGACATCTAATGGGATTCCTACCATTCTTGTATAAAGGTTATATGGCTACACACTCAGTATGAAAAATAGCGGTACAGTTCATTTGCACTGTGCTTGTATACACGGGAATATCATACACATACATAAACACAGACATACAAACTCAACTTCATGGACTCACAGGGATGACTGGCTCCTGTCTGCAAACTATCGCGCATACTGTATAAACAGATTTGTTTTCTACTCAAAATACATTATTTGAAATTAAGTGTATCTTCATAACACATACAAAAATGTAATGTACTGTAAGGGGCCGTCCAAAGTTTTTAACATTTTTAAGGTCGTACAGAGAGTACTACTTTTCAAGACCCCCCCCCCCCCCCTGCCCCCAAAGTCGTACTTTTCAACATTTTTTTTTCAAAGTTGATGCCCATATGTTTTATATACTGTTTTACATGTGTGCTGCACTGAGTATTTAGCAATGTTATTCATGTTGCTGATGATCAATCCAAGTTAAAAACAAAATCAGATGAAAATTTAATTTTATCAAAAACAATGTACACATACTTGTATTGTTTATTTTAAACATACAATCCTAAAAGCGTGGCTGGTCTCAGGACAGCAACGATCGGACTGCAACAAGTGCGACGCCATAATCATTGGCAGTGACAACCTCATGCCAAGTATACAAACTCCAAACATCGGTAGAGCGCGGTGGGGCATGGCGTGCACGATGTCCATGCACAGCTGTGCCTGTGGGAACGATTCGCAGTACAGTCGTGTCAAAGGTTATTCATGCACGCTTGGCACATTCGCGCGCTCGCTTCAGGGCTAGGCTAGGGCACTGTCCGTACTCCATCGATCAAGCGAATCGCGCAGCGCAATCGCGCAGCGCAATCGCGCAGCGCAATCGCGCAGCGCAATCGCGCAGCGCAATCGCGCAGCGCAATCGCGCAGCGCAATCGCGCAGCGCAATCGCGCAGCGCATCTACACTAATAACAGATTATCAGATACAAAACATCATGGCGAAATAAGTTATTTCAGCGGGAACTTACAAAGAAAAGTCATACTCCGGCATAGTCATACTCGGTCATCAGGCCTACAAAAAAACAACAGGCCTATCCACCGCTAGCCTATGTCATGTACGCGAAATAACATGCATTGATCTACACACCACGAGTACGACCGACTCTCCTCTCAACCATAGTCCATCAAGGAACTATGCCTCAACCTACCTTAAAATCGACGGCAATCGCCTCCGCCTGATCATCAAGCACCTTGACGGTACACTGGAATACTCGCGCCATTGATAGTGTCACATTTTCGCACACAAACACCAAAACATCTTCAGCTAAACGGGGTAAATTCCAACATCAATCCCCGCACAAGTCCTGAGTCCCACCTAATCTACTTCATTCTCATCACGTCCGTACACACAGGCATGTCTCTTTTATGTCCGTTTGTTTTCTAGAACATATATGTCAACGGGATGACAACAGCGAGCCGGTGACCTTCGTTGAGCAATTTTGTATGCTATTTGGTACAGTACATACGCGCACGTACGTGCGCTGCATGTGATTTACGTATGTCTAACTCGAGTAAACACCGCCCCCATGTGCTCACAATTTACAACTGTATTCCAAATACAGTGGAATTATTTCAAGTTCAATATATAATTTATTTGTCTTTAAAATTTAAGTTAATGCAGAAATATTGATGCAGAATGACAGTTGTAGTGTTGATGGGCGTCTGTGGAAGTGGAAAGTAATTTTGTATTACTGTAAATTTTGTAATAATAGTCTAATAAAATATAATTAAAGTGGTCCCCGTCCAAAACACCTCATTTCTTTTAAGACGCATGATATAGGCACGAGTCAGACCATGGAGGAACTTCTTATTCCTCCATGGTCAGACACAGTGATTCCGTGCTTAGGGGGTTGCACTCTGAAAAATAGATTTTCAAATTGAATTGGTAATTTTTTAGCATTGTATTTGTATTTGTTATGAGCTTTTGAATGAAACAAAAATTCCACGAAAAAAATAAGCGAGTAATATAATAAATTAATTAAATTCAAATTTTCCAGTATGCACAACTGAACTGGAGCATGGAATTGGCGCAATGATAAAAACCATGTTTTAACAATGTGTAAAGGCCTGACAATGCAGAAAAAAACAATAAATTTATTCATAGAGCACATGGTACGCTTTCTTCAAAATTCGTTCAGAAAATTGTATTAAAATTTTGAAAAAGCACGGGCAACCCAACTTGAACTCCCCATAACGCCGGGGAGCATAGGCTAGCCTTGACCCGCTAATCCTTCAAGAATGCTGTGGGCTGTGGCAAGCTGTGCTATACGCAGTATAACAGTACAGCCTGTGTGAGGCAGGTGCACACTCAGTCCATTGTGCAGTGCAGCTACTGGACAAAGGCTGCTGTGCAGTCGAGCAAATAATCTGGCCTAGCTTAACAAATTCAGCTCTAATGCTCATGACATTGAGAGATTCACTGTCTAAATGCAATCTCCCTACGTAATGAGCTTAAATTAGAGCTAGATTTCTTAAAGCTAGGCTCGCATGACCATGCTGATAAGTCCAGCAGTTGAGAGCTCTCCCCACCCCCACCCCCCTCCCCCCCCCCCCCCCCCACCCCTCCCTTAAAAAAATTGGTCTTTAGTCAAAAGAGTTCCCACTTGGCAAAGAAATCCTAACTGGTAGTGTACCCTTCATAAATGCTACAAGTGATGATAAATAATCATGATAAAGGCAAATGCTGTGCTCAAATGATTATGGAGAACTTCACTTCAAACGAACTTGTGATTGTCGTACAAAAACATGTACATGTACATGTACACGTATCAAGTCCAAATAAAAAAATGATCTCTTTTTCAATTTCAGATCCACTGTTGGCAGGTATCTTTCTGAAAAGGTAAGTCCATATTTTGTAACCCATGCTTAAGAAATACCATTCAACCGAACTGCCTCTAATACTAAGCATGTTTCAGTAATATGTCTGTTTTATTTCGTATCTTGCTGCAGACTGGTTGGCCATTCGTAGATGCCGACGATCATCACCCAGAGGCAAACAAACACAAAATGGCAAAGGGGATTCCCCTGAATGACGAGGTATACTGTCCTTGGTACTAGTTGGGCGTGGACATCGGCTTATCTAGATCTGTGTCTTATGTTCTTTAAACTCACGGTTCTCGAGTTTGCAGTGTAACCTATAGCAACCAATGTAAGCTGGTGTGCAAATAAATCTAGATGTTTTCTTTGGATCACCTTACTCCGTCCAGATCTGAACCTCAATCTTAGCGGAAACTAATCTTAAACTGGAATATCCAACCTCATGTTGACAGTAATTATCTTGTGCCAACAAGATACTTTAAAAAAAAAAATTTTTAAGGACAAACTACATAAACTTTGAGCCAAATGGAAAATTTACGTCCAAAGATTTGAAATCTACAATCTTGGATAAATTTTATTTCATAAATTTCATGTATTCGAATATCGTAATCATTGTTTTGGTGATGTATATACCTATATATTACATATAATAAATTTCTTTACAACCATTGGTCAACAACATACTTTCCAGCTAGTTTTATATATGACGAGATACCATCAGAAAGGCAATTTATTTTACTTAAATTTGTAATGGTCTTTCTTTACAATGCAGACATATGATTATAAGTGTGTTATTTTTCCCTGTAGGATAGACAAGGGTGGCTTATCACCTTGCATCATATTCTAAGAAGGTAAACCTGATACTTTTGGCATCCACTGAGAAGTTTTTTTTTTTAGTAATTAAGTTGTTAAATTATTATTATTTTTAAAAACTTTGCTTCATCATTCCCTTTGCCTCAGACTTCTCAATCACTGAAAATCAAATTAAATGGAAATACATGTATTCTAACTTTTTACTGCTAAGACAGTGGTACAGTGTGCCAGTACTTTCGACAGAGTGAATCTCTTTTTGTTTTACAAATACATCGTCACCGTTTGTTTGAAGAACATGGGGGCACTTGTAGATTCTTTAATAGCCAGTCAAAAACAATTAATCGGATGACAACATTGCCGATGCCCGACCATATAATTTTACCCTCTGTAATATTTTTTATTTTTATTTTTTTAGCTGGAAGAATAACACTCAAAGCGGTATCCTGGCCTGTTCGGCTTTGAAAAGAAGCTATCGGGAAATCCTGTGCACAGGACAGACGGAAACGGGACACAACAAGATTGTGAAATCCGAAGCCACAACGGACAGCAGGGGACTTTTAAAAGACTGCATTCTCTTTGTCTATCTTAAAGGAACCGCAGAAGCAATTTCATCAAGAATGGCAGGCCGGGACAGTCACTTCATGCCAGTGGCATTACTAGATTCCCAGCTAAAGACGCTTGAGGAACCAGGTCCCAACGAAGGAATCAGGATAATGACCAAGGACATATGTCAACCAGTGGATGTCATCGCATCACACATTTTAGACTGCATGAAATCATGAAAGGAAATCTTCTAAAGATCAGTTGATCTAAGACGACATGACGCCATGCTTTGTTTACAAGTGCGATTTCTTGTGGGAGTTTGGAGGATCTCGTCTCCACCTTGCTCCCACGTAAACAAAGCATGACGTCGTTATGTCTTGGGTCTATTAGAGCACGTTATTCACAGAGGCCCATGTTAATGGCAACCAACCTTTAAACATAGCTGTCCCCATTCTATTGCCATTGAAGGGGGCATCTGTGAGTATGAGTGAAAACATGTTGGCATACTTGGAATATTAATATAACCATAAACTTCAAAATTCCTCCAAAATACTCTTTGCCAAATGGAAGAATTTGTAGGATTGAGGCTGTGTGACAAAACTTTAACAGTTGATTTTGTAGGATGCAGTGGGTCAAGGTCTAGGCTGTTATTTGGTGTTATTTATGCTCAGATATTCATAATTTGAGGCCAACATAAAAAAATAAAAATAATTGAAATAATCTGTACTGCTTCTAGATTCATTGGCCACGCCCTCCAAACTTAAGAAATAACTGAGGACCTCGGGAGTTAGGGTTAATCTATAAATACATAAATGTTGCCATAACAAATTACTCATTGTTGTTAAAATGCAGATTTTAAAACTTATGAAACAATATTGATTAAAAAAAAAATCTATTTTCATAGTATATGTTGTATTAAAATTTGGTCTTCGTTCTCTTTATTAGTGCCAAAAATCACTTTCGGGTGAAGAAATCCTTGATAGTCGTACCTTTCCCTGTGGCTTTATTTGGCGATGGTTTAACAGTCCTTTGCCTTTTTGCGTGCAACGTTCTTTCAGTTGGTGAATCACTCAAAAGTGTTCGTTTCTTGTGTTTGTGTTGCTCCAGTACCTCCATCTGTATATCCGAGGGTAGCTCTTCAAAGACGGACGGATCAATGCCTAGAAGCCCAATGTGTTGAGATTCAGAGGAAGCTTGTAGTGTACGTGTTGATTCAGGTTTGGTATTGTGTCGTGTGTTCCTCCACTCGTTTGTCAATTCCTGTTGCAATTCTGAAGGGAGTTCGGCAAACACCGAGGGGTCAATGTTTGGAGGTATAACAGCAGGCGTGACATCGAGGTGCTCTGAAGCTAAAGGCACCTGTTTATCAATTGCAGGTGTTTCAAAGCTAGCGCTGTCAAACGGTACTGTCTTGATCTCTGGTGGTGTTGCCTTTTCAGTCACTTGACAATCTATGTCGCTTGTCCGTGTGCTGTAGCCCACCATCCCTCTTTTCCGTGGCAAGGAGACAGTATCTGACTTCTGGGCGAAGAACGACGGCCTTCTTCGTGGCGAAATGTCAGTTTTGCAAACTGCTAGTTTGCTCTCTGCCTTGCCAGTAAACAAAGTCAGTCGCTCACTCAGGGTTGCGGCACGGTGGCCAGATTCACTTTCCGAATTTCCAAACCCTCGAACATCAACATGAGATCCGGATGCATTTGCCGAACAACTGCTGGTTTGTGAAGGCAAAAGCCAATGTGTATCACCGCATCCACTCGGATTCATCAGCTTGCTCTCAAATTTAGGATTTGAACTCAACGGAATGATACTTTGGCTCAAAACCTTTGAATCTACTCGTTTAGTTTTAGATGCAGAAGGCATATCAACGTGGACATCAGTGGCCGTTTGTGAGCAGGCTTCCGACTTTTCAGTGTTACTCTCCTCTTTGAAATGATCCCGGTTGGATACATCGCCCTCACCCCCTTGCTGCACAGATCTTGGCAAGAAGAATTTGGTGATATCTGAACTCGTTCGGTTCTGCGACTGAAACTTGGCAAAGCACACGCTTATCAGTGTGAGGTGGAAGGGCTGGGAGGTGTCTACCATCTTGCGGAAGAGTCTAATGCAGAGGTCTAACAGTTTACTCACTGTGGTAGCTTCATCTGTTAAGGAAAAGATTGAGAGTATTGACTCTGGTTCATGCGGGAATAACAGATGGCAATGGGTGGCCAACTCTTATAGTAAAGAGTTGGAGTAGGGGAAATCAGGTCGACGGCACAGTCGATATTCTCTCCGCCTTCTACCGCTGTGGCCCAGGTTCGATTCCTGCCCTGGTCCACAAGTGAATTTTCAGTTCTGGCTTGATTCTGTATCCCCACTTAGTTCAAACACAAAAAGTGGTATCACGATCTTACCTGGGACCAACTAACACAAGACCATGGGACTTTAACCAATCCGCGCCTGGAGTATTTTGACATTACCAAGCCAAGGCGCGGGATTATTTTTAACGAAACTTTATCCGAGGCGGGTTCAGGCCGATGGTACCGAGAAGCACACCCACGCATTTCCGGCCTTGCTCGTGACGTGTTTATGCGTCATTCGTTTTGAATCTGGGAAAAACTTTGCGTGTATATACGTCCTCTGGCGTGAACTGGTTAATGCATAGTTGCATAAGTTTTGAAACGAACTGTTCCAAAAATGCACTTCAACAAAGACGCTTATTACTACACACTAGCGAGGTAAAGCTTTGGTCGATCAATTGAATTCACTCTACTCCACAGCTTACCTGACTGTAAGCTGTGTAGAATGCCATCAGGCATCCCACACTGTCGACTCTCACGTGCCCATTTGTGCACCTTGGAGTATTTCCGTACACTCAGTCTCAATGTATGGGGCTGCCTTCCATCCTTTTTCAATCTACAAAAGAACAAAAATATTGGAGAGATTAATACTCTTTCCAGTCCTCCCGTGCTAAGTCAAGTCACAAGCCATTCAATTGAACTGGGACAAAGGCATTCTTTGTTTAATGTTCATCACTCCCTTTACACCTGTGATTGGACTAGTTTCTTACTCGACAAATATTCCTTGTCTTAATTACTGCTACCATCAATAGAAACATCTGTAACTATCTACCAAGTGTATTAAATTCTGCTTTTGTATCGACGTCATATTGGCAACTGTGATTAATTACCAGAAACAAATTAGCCGTATCAAATATAGATCAGCCCGTCATTAGAACAGAGTGTCATAGCCCAGTGGTTACGGTATTCATGTGCGTGGGTTCAAACCATGCCAGGAACACAGTG
This sequence comes from Crossaster papposus, assembly GCA_037893245.1. Classification (NCBI taxonomy): domain Eukaryota; kingdom Metazoa; phylum Echinodermata; class Asteroidea; order Velatida; family Solasteridae; genus Crossaster; species Crossaster papposus. The sequence continues at coordinate 313,057 of JBAIAA010000036.1, read as the reverse complement.
CTTGTGCCCTTGGGCAAGATACTTAATCATAATTGCCTCTCTCCTTCCAGGAGTAACTAAGGGTACCTGTGAGGGTCAAGACGAATTGAGCACTGCAGCATGGCCCATGGGCTGATGAACAGGGTAAACATTCTAAAGTGCCATGAAGAACTATCGATATTGGTGGATGAGTGCGGTTTATAAATACTAATTATTATTATTATTTCAAAACATAATTTGTTGTATATACATGTAGTGTGCTATATTTTAGGGACAAAGTCATAAGATAAAATACCTTTGTATGAGACTGCAGAGAAGTGTCTTTATCTTAAGTTGAGCTTCTTGGAGACTGCTGCACTTCCTAAATGAATCCTCATCACTTATTGACTGCAATCAATATAGAGAAGAAAATATAACAATTCCCTATCACGCGCCCAAGCACAGTTTGTTTGACAATGAGAGTAGTGAACGTGATTTACAACTTGTTCTACCAGATATTAAAGTTTGTGAGAAAACCTACATAATTATTGAAAAGTAACCACTGACTCTCAATTTGTCTAAAATGTTTGAAAAGACAAAACCCTTTTCACGGTATTTGTCTCCTTTTTTTGGAGAGGTAATTGAAAAAAAGTTAAGAACTAGTTAGACATCTGATGACTAATTACATACCTGTGGGGGACCAGACTGTACAACTGGTGACTCATCATGTCCTTGGCACAATTTCTGCATTGTGCATGCAGTCTGGTATCCAAACTCTTCCTTCAGGATTGTTAACGGTGTTTCTATCAACTGATCTAACGTGGTGATCCCCATAGACGACAGCTTTTTACCAGTGGAATGGCCGATGCCTGAAAAGTACATAAAACAAGATGAACTTAATTATTACATAACCCTTTAAAGCCGGCTGATGACTATAGCCTCAGCATGAGAATAGGCCACTACGGAACCTATTCATTATTCACCTGGAGTTTTGGGGGATTTAGCTTTGAATTACGAGTCTTCTTGTAGGCAAATTTTTGGTGAACAACATCGTTTGTGGGAATGGGAGTGTAATAAATAGATCAGGCTTTCTAATCACAGTGACATTTTTTTGTACTTTCATTCACACGGAAGGTGAGGCTAGTCTAAGGCGGCAGTATAATAGTTTATCAGAATTTGTGAATTGTGAAGAAATTCTCAAATGAACTTGTGATCTTCCGATATTTATCTAAGCGTGCCACATTAAGGAACACTCAGCCGATTTTGTGCCTAATTTCCGGACACCACCGTTTTAAAAATTTGGACTAAATTTCAAATTTTACGAAGGTTCAACAGCCAGCATTATTAAGGTAAATGTCTTTAAGAGGCCTGATAAACACTGCATGAGAAAAGTCAAGGAAAACGTTGAAGTGCACCACGTAATTGGCAGAATCCACTATACAAACTATTCCGTTTCAAGGATGGTTATCTCACCTGGTACCCGGGTGACTTGAGTCAGGCTTGCCATCAGCATGTCCACCGTGTGAGGGAACAGTGTAGTCTGGTCGTTGGGTTTGTGTGCCGAGCCTACTAGCTTGGCGAGGAGCTTGTTGTGAGCTACCCCGGCACAGCTTGTCAGACCCAGCTGAGTCCTGAGTGCTTCCCGCATCTCGTGGGCGATGTGCGAGCCAAGGAGGAGACGTCGGTGACAACCACAAATGCAGATTGGTGGAGAGTTGGTTTCTATAGCAAAGACCAACAAGAAGTTTTCGGACAGCATGAGTGATACTGTGCAGATAAGACTAATGTAACTCCCAAGACATCAAAAATGAGAAAATTTTCAGCTGCATTAGACTTTTTACAGTGTAATTCTCAAAGGAATGTAGTATATCCTGCCACCACCTCTTTGGTTGTATACAAAGTCTATGGAGAGTCGAGTATATTTTCAAAGTATTTCCTAAGAAAATGGGAAATGTTTCCCAGTCCCAGATTCATGCGTTTTCAACATTTTTGTAATGACCGACCTTCATTGAGATATTGTATGATTAAAAAAGATGGCGTCAGGAAGCAACATTCTTTCCCAGATTCCATTTTCAAACTAGAAAACGAGCAGATCCAATAACAAGTTGTATCCGTGCTATAAATGCCAAAATAAAGTCAACATACTTTTACCAAGAAATATAATGTTCATCTTGAAACTAAAAGATATTTTTTCTCTTTAATTGCAGACAAAAAATGTGGCCTTCCAGAATGGTATGCCTTTCAATAAAAAATTTAATAAAAATACAGAACCCAGTAACATCACTTATGAATTCTTTCAAAGTGCAATGGTCAGAGTTTTTAAAGGTTGCACATTTTTGATGTTACAACTGTACGATATTTGTTGTTCATCATATCTTTGATGTTGATGGTCCCTAAAATCTCATACAATTAGAAAAACAATCCTCACTAAATAAGTCTCGTCTGTATAAACACGTACCATAATTTGTAGCGTTTTCTTCGTACATGTGGCCAAAGACTTTGGTTGCTTTATCTTCTCTTTGCAAGCGTTGAGACACCAGATGACTCACATCAATATAATTCTCATCAAATCCTAGTCTCTCGACCAAGGGACTAAACTGCTTAAGAAGCTCTGTAATAAATAATAATAATATAAATTCGTATAACACCCATATCCACCAAACAGGTGCTTCATGTACATTTGTATAACCCCACTAATTGTACCAATGAAAATATTACAAAAGATCATCGCGGGTCGCAGGCCCCAAAGAACATCTCTTGTGAGGAATATCAGAAAAAGATGACTTTTATCTTCAATAAAAGCTTAAACACAAGACTATCGATTATGCAAAAGAAAAGAAAAAATTTGAAATGTCAGCATGACGTCAAGCAAAATTAATTATTAATACAAATTTTAAAATTTTGATGCACTCCTACCTGTAATTCTATAAGACATCTCCCTGTAATGTGTCAGATCTTCTCCATTGACGATGATCAAATCGGGGCATCTCTGCAGAGCATCTGTCATCTTCATCAGTTTGGTCACCCCGCGAGCCCTAGCCACGTAGTTGCAAGTCACCAAGAGGTATTTCTGCTGGATGCCTGGACACAAAAAAGTAACAATTACAGCACATTCATTTTTGTTATATTCTGCCTGGAGTCATTCTCAAATAAATGCGAGATTTATGTATAGCTACATTCTTAATATTAACTTGGCTTCTTTTTAGCCTGTTGGTACTGGTATATTTATCGTTTTTTAATTTTTTAAAAACTTTATTAGGGCCTACACTGTATGTGTTTTTTATTGTAAAGTATTTCATGGGTGTAGTTTTGTCCTTCACCCTTTATATTGTCTATAAAAGGACCAGTAACCTTGGTTTGGTATATAATCCTGATTTTCAAAAGATTTAATTTTTAAGATTTTTATTCTGAAGTTAGAGAGAAACAAATTAAATTTATTCCTGTGACTGCTAGTGTTGGACCTACAACAGAATTTATCTAGGTCTATCCCTCATCCAAGCTCAGACTCAGAGACAGATGTTAAAAAAGAGCCATATTGGTACAGCCCTATTTGTAGAGCTAGGTCTCAGTCTTCAAGAAGCTATCCTTAGAAACTTACCGAGCGGTTTGGTTCGCAGGGCTGGGTTTCTGACCATTTCCACCTGTGCATAGTAACAGTCAAGGTCGATGTGGACTATTGTACGGGCGTGGCTGGCCACTTTCGATTCTAGACTGCCATTGGATGATGCCACCACTGCATGCAAAAAAATATAAAAAATAGAAAGACAAAATCATCATCACTTTTTACAATTAATCTGTGCCCCTCCCCTCCCCCCCCCCCCCCCCCCACGCCTCCTCAACAAATATATATTTTTTAATAGGTTTTGAAAAATCTAATAATTATAGGTTTGAAAAATCTCCTCTTTACTCCGCAGTCGTTTAAAGAAAATCCCTCAGTCCTCACTAGTTCAACATGACTGGTTTTTTTTTGTCTCTCCCCAAATTACAAACATACTACATAGGCCTAACGACACTTGGTTTGTATCTAACGTTATTGTTGTTGTATTACAGTCGGGTACCTGGCACAATGAGTGGGTCATAACTTGTGACTACCTCAACACCCCACCCCCCGACCCCCACCCCCCGACCCCCACCCCCACCCCCGACCCCCACCCCCACCCCCCACCCCCACCACACACCCCCACCCCCGACCCCCACCCCCACCCCCACCCCCCCACCCCCACCCCCACCCCCACCCCCACCCCCACCCCCACCCTCACCACACACCCCCACCCCCACCCCCACCCCCACCACACACCCCCACCCCCACCACACACCCCCACCCCCACCACACACCCCCACCCCCACCCCCACCCCCACCCCCACCCCCACCACACACCCCCACCACACACACACACACACGGACAATGCCACGCCCCCCTGCCCCTGCCCCGGCCCGGTAAGCAGTTTGAGAACAATCTGTCTGATTCTGACGTGAGAGTGATACCGTGGATGTGTTGACATGTCGACAGACCTGAGTTTGATCTTGTGAAAGACTCATCAGATGCCGAGGATGCAGCAGGTCTTGACCAGTCCTCCTCATCTTCCCTTTCATCTTCATCCATTATTTATCCCGATGTCCGTCGTCGATTCGCGCACCAAATTCATCCAAAGCATGCACGCATGTTGTTCATTATGGCGCCCTCAATTGGGCACAACTGTAGCAGCCACAGCGCTGCAATTGACTATTTTAGCAGATTCTCTGCTAGATCTAGCAGAGTTTCTATAACAAATAAAATAACGACAGCAGAAAATAAATAATAATAACATCTGGCAGCTTTTGGCCTGTTGCGTTTAAAGAAGTAATTAATAGCCATACCCTTCATCCGAATCGCATGCAGGTGCAGAAATTTAAGTTTTTGAGCCGACGAGCACGTGTTGACAACATAATTATTAATTATGCGTAAGTATATAGCAGTTTAGACATAAATCGTCAGGAATTCTTGTCTTGGGATTAGTGGCCTAGAGCATGGAGGATCCTTCTTATTCCTCCGTGCCTAGAGCTAGTGCTGATTGCTGATTGGTTTAATCATGGAGGAATTTTCCTCCATGGTTTAATATAGGACACGGCCCATCTGTCATTATGCATTATCCTGCGATTGATGATGTAGCGGACCTGTGCAAATTGCGAGCTGGTCGCAGACGAAAAATAGCGGCGGAGGAGCTTCTTCTCCCCTCCCCTTTCCAGACTTTTTTCCACTTAATAGGATATGGCATTCTTTAGGAGATTGTCTTGTTTCAGTGCGAGGGGCTGGTTCTTTCATACTCCCTGTAGCTAGCCCACACCTCGAGTGACCTTTTGCCATGTGATGGGTGATTTGCAATAAAAAATTAAAATAATGCATAGAATATTATTCTATATTTGTACCTGCAGTCAAGCATACGATGGCTTCATCTACACTTCATCTCCAGAAGTTTTCAGTGTTAGTACCAACACTGTATGCCAGCCGAAATGTGCATGCAACTCATAGGCTGTTCTCCAATCGCAAACAGTTGCCGACATTAACGCTGTATACCAAGGTAGATTTTTAGTTAATTGTACGTCACCCCCGCCCCCCTAAAAAAACTTAAAAAATGAAATAAAAAAAAACAAAAAAAAGATACTGACAATTTGGGAGACCGCCAACATAAGGCAAGATAGCTCGGTTGGTAGAGCGCCGGTCCGGTATTCCGGAGGTCGCAGGTTTAGTTTTCTGTGTTCACTTTTCTTTGTTCACTTAAAAAAAATATAATTCCCCTGTCAGTGTCACCCCATCACTGCAAATTGTTAATGCTTTTATGATGTTCCTGAACAGTTTTCATATCCACACCATCTCGAATCTATGCATCCCCTCTCAATAACACCCCTCCCCCTCCTGTTACACCCCATACTCCCCTCTGCACAAAAGAGTCATTGCAAATAAATCCAGTCTCAGTTAAAATGACAAGTGATTTAAATGAGCTTTGTCACATGATTTATCTTTTGAATGACTTGAAGAACATTATTATTATTTATTTTTCATCACCGGAATATCACACATTTTTTTTTTTTTTTTTTCCCCTAAGGACAACTGCTCGCTGTGTGATGATGCTAAAGAGGTTTTACGGAAATATGCCGACAGGGTACGATATAGTTTAACTTTATTTCTGGTTATTTAAAGGTAGGATACACCATTGGTAATTGCTTGAATTATCATGAATAGGTAGATTTGGGGAGTTGTATTTTATAGTAAATATCGTTTAACTGACCTGTCTAAAGTTTTACAATCATAGAGGCTAAGAAAAGCACGAAAAACACCTTTTTTTTTCAACCGGCGTCGAGCAGTTATTCTTATGTTATCTTTGTTTTTTCACGATCACCGTCCGGCGATTACGAATTTTTCTTTATAAAATTCTATTTTTCAGAATAATTACATAATATTTAGCGCAATCATTTTGCTGGATGCCTGGAATCATTATTTACTTTCAAATGAGTAAGATATTTCTTAATAATAAGGTAGTAAATATTTTCAATATCTGCAAATGGTGTATCCTACCTTTAAGTGCTGATTTTGATATAGCCATACTCCAACTAGTATTGGTCTCGAATATAGTTGGGACAGTTTGAACTACAAAAGTTGAGCGGGGATCATTTCACCTGTAATTGTAAACACAATCATTCTTGTGCCCATAGTTGCTATTGTTTGTCGCAAAGCTAGTGATTAAGAACACGTCCCGAAAGCCGATTTGGGGCACAATTCAATATATAACTTATCAGCAACTTTTAACTTGAAATGAAGATCTCCTAAAATAATGTTTTCTCAGAATATACAGCATTCACCGAGCTAAAACCTAATAGATGGTATTAAGATTTTGAGCTGCTTCAAACAAAACAAATGCACCTATGACAAATGGTTCACTCAAGGCCTTCAAGTGCACAGGAAGTTCGTGCATTAGGCAATACATGTTATGTATTGTATTGCCGCCTACACATGAATTGACTGTACTGTCGCCTACACATGAATTTCCTGAACTGTTAAAGGTAGATCACAAAAAGGTTTAACCCCCCAAAAAACCAATACAATATTTCTCTTTTTAAGCATGAATAGTTTGGAAAAAAAAATTTTTATAATTTTTTTTAATTATTTCCTTGGGTTTTATATAAAAGCAAAATTGAAGATTGAAGACTAGGTGTGGGGACTCAATGGTTTCTAATGGTGATTCATCTTTTAGGGAATTCCCCCTCTGTGAAATAACGTATTCATTGAGCAATTTCCCATGACGTCACTTGTGGTATTACTAATGTAGTCCCCTATAAAAGGACTCGCTAAAAACACGAAAAACAGAATTAACAACATCATCAGTGTACTTGTGACAGCAATTTAGTTGGTAAGTTCATTGTTTAGTTTCAAATAGAATAGGAAAGGCGAGTACACATTTTGGCTTTGTATTTTGTTGAAATAGTTTGTGTGCAATTTTTACCCTGCTATGCCTTAGTTTAGAAGTTAACCAAAAGTGTTAATGTGCAATGGAACTATATCATTTGTGACCGGCTCCATAAAAAAGGTTATTAAGTCGCGCTGTGCGTTATCAAATAATGGCCCGCTCAACGTTGAGAGGGTGAACATTTCATCAAAAAGCGATTTTCATATTTTGTCCTTAATACCTACAGTTTCAGGTTTCATTTACATAATTCTTGATTTTGTGTGCATCGTTCTGTTCTACAACAGAGCCGGCTTTTCAAAACTTGTTTTTTCATTTGTGTAATTTTAACTCAAAGGAAGCAATTCATATGCAAACATGTCATATCTCCAAAAAAGGGTTATATGGAGCTCTGTTATATACAAAATGAAAGCTTACATTGTAGGCTTTCCAACCATGTATATAACTCAATGTCATTTCTTTGCGACGTAATACATATTTTTGTGAAGTGGGTTACCAATGAATGAAACGTTTTTGCTCTGCCGTGCTATGTGTTATTAGGACGAATAATTCAGTGACACGTTATCAACAACCAACCCATCTGCATCCTGTCTTGTTGGAATTGAGAAATAAAATGTATATAGCAGCGTTCCACTGTACTAATAATTGGATTTATATAGCGCCAAATTGCCTACGGATACAAGGTGCCTTATCATTATTACCCCGGTCATTGGGCCCACAAAACATTCCAAATACCATCTCGACTCTCTGGGGAGTATACAGCTCGATGCTGCCATCTCTGCCCTCACAGGTACCCATTTATACACCTGGGTGGAGAGAAGCAATGAGTGACAAAGAGCCTTGTCCAAGGGCACACGCACCATATAGTCCCAGGCCGGACTCGAAACCCACAACCTACAGCTTTACCCACAGACGGCAAATTCAATGCTCCAGACCACGAGGCCACGGCACTCACTTATTGCCGATATACACAATTCCCAAATTGTTACAAATCTTACTTCTAACAATTCACAGTTTTTCCTGGAAGAGGTTTACATCACCAAGCCTGAAAATAGGGAGTACTTCAAGAGGTATCGCTACGACATCCCAGTCTTCCACTTGAACGGGGCATTTCTGATGAAGCATCGTGTTGACGAAGAGCTGTTCAAGAAGGTCCTAGCAGAGTACGAGCAGAGCTCTGTTGACTGAAAGACACCAGCAACTTAAACACCATCAGTGACAACTTGTTCCATTCCAGAACCTTCCCCGTCTTTTTCACTATCTAGAATCCTACTGCAACTAAGAAATTGTTCACCTGACTATAACATGTGGTCTCGACATGCCAGGAAATTTGGTAGAATGCTATCAACTGCTGGGCCAAGACTTGCCACTCTTGGATTACATTCTGCTCGCAAACAGCAGATGTCGACTCTGGGCTGTTTGAGAGTAGAGTTGGCACGTCCGTCTAATCCAAAACACCATTTGAGTTTAGCACCAAATTTATTAAGCCCGCAACTCCGCAGGTTCGGTGAATGGAGTACTTTGAGGTTAGGTCACAAAGTTAGGTTTGCTAAGCAGGTACATGTACCTTTGTACATAGAGCATCAAGTCTGTGCATTCCAACCACCAGGCTGTAGGTATGCATCTAGCAGTGAAAAACAAGTCATAAGTGTCTACACAGATGCCAATCCCCTTCATGGCTTCGGCTGTGTGTGGGGAAAGAAATGGGTTACGGGCCTTTGGAGCAAAAAGTGCCAAAAAGAACACAAGACCAATACCTATTTTCTAGAAACCTATGCCATTTTGTGCGCTGTCGAAGCATTTGGGCAAGAGTGGGCCGGCTGCTGCGTTCATTTTTTCTGTGATCATCTCCCAGTAGTGACTAGCTTCGCTAAAAAGAGCAAAAGAGGAAAAGCCACTCCTTTGTTTGAGGAGATTACGGCGAAGGCGCTAAGCTTCGAGATAGATTTGGAGTTAAAGTCATTGTATGGGAAGGATAAAAAAGGCGACTCGTGTCACCAGGCTGCGGATGCATTGTCCAGGGGTAAGATAGAGACTTTTAGGAAGTGCCTACCTGATGCAGATACCATGGCAACCAAGTTACCTTCTCATCTGCCGATGATTAAACATGACCCAAAATAAATTCGGGTACATTTATATTTATTAGCCTCAACGAGTGATGTAGTAAAACACGCCTCCTGAGGTGATCCATGGAACATTCTGTTTTCCCAAGGCAAATTTAATGCTCTAAGATCACTGAGGAAGGCTAGTTTTACTACACCACAGATTAAGTAGTCAATATTTGTATTGTAACACCTCTCCAACAGATTCTTTCGGAAATTACTAAAATCTCAAAACATGCACATTTAAAATGTACTCCTTTTTCAATACAAAATAAGTTGAAAATGTGCTTGGATTCTACCAAAATTCAACTTGGGCAAATGTTTGAACCCTGCTTTAAGACTAAGTAGTGCTTGGGAACAATAATATGTGCAAAGCAATATAAGTGCTATAGTTATTTGGTTGCTATGTGTAGAGTACTTAGCGCAGGAAGATAGCAAAAATAGTGAATGCCATGTGACTTGCTCTCGGCCAATCAAGATAAAATTGTTGTGGGTGGTGGTATTAATATCAACTACATATACAATGTATCGAGTAGAATACAAATTGGTAGGGTTGTATAACAGAGGTGACTGGAAGTATTCTGAGGGCGGATTGGGAGGGGGGGGGGGTGTGTTGCAGTCAGTGTACATACAAAGGCAAAAGGCCAGAAGCAGTGAACCGAGATTTGTAAAAACATTCAGAGAACTAAATATTTAGAAATATTTTCCTATTTCATAATTTGTTTAGACATTGGTCAGTCAAATGTTTTATTAAGAACAGAGTAATTTGTATTATTTTGTTATTTTCATATAACATGTATAAGTTCATACATGGCTATTTATGACACAAATATCCTTTAGTTCAGAAAAATTAAGTTTACAAAGGGAAATTTTCTAAAAAGTTATGATGATGTTTTAAATTGCAATATAACTTATGGGTTAAGGTCAGTAATGAGCTAAAAGGTAAAATGTTATGGTTTAGATGATTTACATGCATGGTTGTTTATACAAAAATGATCCCTACAATTTAAAATGTCAACTCGTTAAATAGTTTACTTATTTTTTTTTAGTAAGAACAGAGTAATTCGTATTATTTTTGTAGTTTCATTTAACATGTATAAGTTAATGCATGGCTATATATGACACAAATATTTTAAGTTCAGAGAGATTAAGTTTGAAAAGAAAAATATTTTATAATGGTATGATGATTTTTTAAATTGCAATATAACTTTTGACACGCCTGTTTGTAAAGTATTTAAGTATTAATTTTAAACCAAAATAGTATAAATGCAATTTATATAAACATGTACACCTATATCAATAATGGAAATAAACAAAGTAATTCAGGGTTTCCCCTTAGCGGTCGCCCGCTCGCCAAATGCGACCCAAAACAGCCACGGACGACTCAAAACACTTCCCTCGGTCGTCCGGTCGGCGAGTTAAAATATTAAATACATTACATGTGATTTCCCAGATCAACTGTTTACCAGTAGGCCTACATACATGTACATGGGGATGTACATGTACATATGTACATGTACAGCAGTACCTTTACACAACAGTGATGAGATATGATCGTGTCATTCCTGTATACAGATTCGCGATGTTTATGGCCGCCTTGCTATAGCTAGCGCATACATTGGCGCACATGGCCTGCGCGGCACTAGTCTTGGTGCAAGACGTTGTTGTTCATTTTCACGCAACTATCGCGACTATCAAACAATAGAGGGCGCTGTTGGAAAACCTCCAGATAACCACCCACATCGGCTCGGTCTATCTTCTGGACAGATTCGCGGCTTCCAGAATTCGCCCTCTATTGGTGGAATAGTCGCGACGCGTATAGTGTTGAGTGCATAGGTCCTATGGTTTTATGGTTTTACTAACTGAACAAGAACGTCTTGCACCAAGACTAGCGCGGCACACATACATACATGTACTACCGCAAGCGTACGTAAAAACGGTGATGGTGCCAAAAAGCCATGTGCTCGCCCCATGCAATGCATTCATAATGCAGGCGCAATCTAGGATTGGTTTCCGCCGCACGCTTCAATGGACAAAGTTAAGGACCGAAACCAGTCCATGGCCGACATGCATGTATTTTTCCGTTTCGCGAAATGGTCGAATTTGACATCGTAAGATGTAAAAATGCCCGGCAAACAAACGTCAATGAAGAAAGTCATATCCTGCAGGTTAATTATCAGATCATGGTCGCCCTTTCCTATTTTTTTATTTTCTGTTAATGTATTTCTTTCGAGGTAGTAACGCTTGTCTTTCTTGAGCGATGCAGCGTGTTTTTACAAAATGTTCTACCGCGGCATGTTTCCTGCATTCAGTTTACGCTTGTGTGGTGTGTTGGTCAGCTCGGCGTTCATCGTGTGAAAGATTTAGGCCAACATTCTCCGGTTTTTTTCCCCAAAAAGTTTTCAACCTTAAACATTTAATATGCTTTTACAATAACTCCGCCAGTTTTGTTGTTACAGATGAGGTTTAGTTTTGATAGCTTTTGTGGCGGATGCAAATTAAATCTTCCCGCAAGATCAGCGATTACAACAAGCAGTGGGCTGTAAAGTGCCGTGCCGTGCCGCAATTTTCCCGAGCACGCGGCGCGCTTTCGCGGAAGGTCGGACAATGCAGTTGGCGTTGCGTAACCTCGGTGGAAAACACAGATATGGCAAATGCACATGTGGCCACTGAAAATGCTTGCGGGCGACTGAAAACTCTAATTAGGTAGCCCGGCGGGCCACTGAAAAAAAAAGTTAAGGAAAACCCCTGTAATTGGTATTAAATTTTGATAAAGGAAATGAAAGTTAGCCTGACTTTTATGTACAGGTAGTGCCGCGTATTTAAAAAGTAGTCATGGTTCGGTCGGATGCAACTGATAATCACTCAACTATTATTGAGTAGAAATACTTGCAGTTGAAAGATATATTTTAACCCTCCATGGTTTGACAGCACAAATACATCAATGCACAGTCGGGTTCTTTGCATGTGTTCCGATGGGGAAAACAATCTGCACATCAATTAAAGTGTACAAACACTATGCACAAAAAGACTATCTTGCTGCTGAACAACTGACCCAAATCTTGACGTCTGTATAGAGGAGGGTTAATGATAATTAAAGCGCTTAAACAAACAGTGGTGTATCCAAAAGGTTATTTTCAAATTCGGTACCCTGTGGACCCCTGAACACAATGGGACAAAAGGTCTCCACAATTTTTTTTACGAAATAGATTAATGGATTTAAACCCCCCCCCCCAAAAAAAATATATATATATATATATATTAGAGTGAGGGTATAATATGGTCAAAATTTCAACCCAGAAAAATAACCGTGGTTGAAATATGAACATTTTGAAGAGAATTTTTGACAGTCCACAAATTGTGTACATGTACAGGAGAACAAGGATGCCCTCACAGGGATACAAAATGTTAGAATATGTGCTCTCCAATGACTAAGTTTTGCCATTTTCTTGCTCGAAATAAAAGCGCTAGTAATCTCTCAACCACCACCAGTAATTCCGATCCCAAGGCTTGCAAAACGTTTTATTGAATAAACTAAAACTTGGGCCACTTTTATTTAAAATATTACCAAATTACGAAAGCGTCGAGTGTTTTCACTGACGACTGCTAGTTCATTTTGCGACTAGCTACACTCTAAAAACATCCTGGTCAAATTTGACCAGGATAGTATCAATATTTGACCAGGAGTGCGGTCACGGGTCCTCCGACGCATTCATGGTCATTGTAACCAGGAAATCCTGGTTAAGTTATTTCACCAGTTTTCCTGGTTGGAGTGACCAGGAATTCCTGGTAGAATGATTGACCAGGAATATGTTAATTTCACATATTCCTGGTCATATTTACCAGGATAATTCAACCAGACAACCAACCAGGAAAAGGTCAAAATGACCAGGGCTCCATGTCGTTTTAACCAGGAAATCGTGGTCAAGTGTTTTCACCAGTTTTCCTGGTTGGAGTGACCGGGAATTCCTGGTAGAATGATTGACCAGAATGTACAAATACTATACGATAAGCCTGAATGCTAAACGATAAGCCTAACTATGACTACAACTTACGACTACTACATATCAATAACGTGTCGCGGTTTAAATTTATATTACGCTTATTCCCGCAACGAAGAAGTCACGGTTTGACCACGAATAATTCGTGTTAAAATACAAAAAAGAGATTTCGTATACATTTTTTTGTACCTTTGTTTTGCAAAAATGAAAATGTTTTCATTGATTCGTCAGAATAATTACATATTTCGGTCAAGAAAGTGCATTTTTAGACAAAACGCCACAACTTAACATGACTTTTGTGAACACAACTTTCGTGAGTTCTGATTGGTCCGTTGGATATCATGTTGATATGTTTGGTGATAACCAGTATAATGTTAAGATATGGTTCACCAGGAAATTTTCACCAGATATTGGTGCCCGATCGCGAAGGTTGACCAGTATAGAGTCAATATTCTGGTAACCAGGATATATTAACCCCGATGTTTTTAGAGTGTACCTTTAATTCAGTTTCTCCAACAGAATACACCCGGCCTTAATTTGCGACTAGAAAATCTAGAAACTTGGAATATTAGCCTCATAAGTATATCTGTAGTTCTATGGATAGCCTGTGTTAACAAACAATGTTTCTCTTTAGTTCAACTTCTATGATTTTGAAGACATGATTTGAAGCCCCTTTCCCACTTGGAACGTTTAGTGGTCTCTACCCGATATTTACAGCTCGCATTATCTCCAGAAGTTGTAATTGCTGAAAGAAATTGAACTAGCCTATAGTATTGGATTTGAGTATTTTATTTTATTGCATTCGCTAAAAAAAATACCCGGTTTGTCAAGCATGTTATTTGAAGGCTACTTCAGTCTAGCTCCGAAAGTAGCGCGAAATGTTCAATTGCAAAAAACAACACCTAATTTCAGGACTAAGATTATTAATGCGTCATTTTAGCCAAACTATACAAAGAACTAAGCACTTGTACGTATCAAGGCTGTGCGCTTCCAAGGCTTGTAGTACTTTTTACAAAATAAGCCGAGCTGTTGTTAAACCAGTTCGCGCCGGGATTATTTTATACACTCACCGAGCCGAGGCGCGAGATTATTTTTTAAGAAAATCGATCCGCTGCGGGCTTAGGCCGATGGTACCGGGAAGCACACCCACCACGCATTCCAGCCTTGCTCGCTGCTGACAGACATTTCCAGCCTTGTTAGTGACGTGTTTATGCGTTATCCGTTTTGAATCTAAAAAAACCCACTGTGCGTATATATACGTCCTCCGGCGCGAACTAGTTATTAATTCAAATGATCAGCGACTTGCTCGTTAATGCCGAGAGCCAACATGATGGCCCAGCCTAGGATCAGCCCGATGTTATGTCTCAAAAACGCCCTCCATGGGTTTACTGCCTCCTCCGCTTGCTGGTTCATCTCTGGAACCTGTAGGGTCAGAGGATCCAATTATTGTTGCAACAAAACTTGTATTTGCACAGACATTTTGCAGCTTACAAGATTCGTCTATGGCGAGCCCATTTAACAAAACTTTAAGTTATTTAGAGATGCATGTATATCTCTAAATAAATTAGAGATATCTTGAATCATTTAGAGATATGTATAGAGATATCTCATTTATCCAAGTAATAAAATAATGTGTGATGGGCTCGCCATAGACGAATGTCGGATCAACCTTTTCTTAGAAAGGCGCATTGGTGTTAAGTTTTTTCCGACCTTTTGTTTGGTTTTACACGTACTCTAATCCTTGAAATGCTTTTTTTTTTACTGTGGCAAAGTTACCATCACCTTTGTTGGTTTCCTGAACTAAAGACTACTGTAAAATTTGTGAGATGGTCACTAGATAAATGAAAGATTTGTCATAAATTGGCCAAGTTTGTTTTAGTGGGAGGAATAAACTCACCAGGCTGACCAAAGCTATGTAGAGGAACATTCCCGCGGTGGCGGCGAATATCCACCTCTGGACGTTATTATCGCTTCCCAGTAGAAGCCCAGCGTAGAGGCCGACAAAGCCCACCAAGTTACTGATCAGACTGCACAGCATTGCCTTCCGAAACGACACACCACTCCGAAGCATTACGGCAAAATCACCTGCAATTGAGAACCATATACGACAAATCTTCAAGGGCCCAAGCGCTGCTTATTAAACACCAACAGTTACTAGAAAAGTTGTGCTATATAGAAAACAAATAATGCTAACAAAGCACTATTTCACGTCGTGGTTGCGCTAACGTTTACTCGTGCATTGCAGTGGCGGATTTCATTGCCAAAAAACCCCGAAACTCCCCCAAAATGGTAGTATCGATATACATGTATTACGTAATTTTAGAGGAAAGTGGCCAGAAATCACTTCAGATTGCACCACAGAGCGCACGCCACAGAGCATCTTGCGGTCCCCGGACCCCACGCCGTAACTGGCTTTGCGCTGTATGCGTTCACTGCAGTCAAGTTTGGTATAGGCAAATGGTACAACCCCCCTCCCCATAAATGAAAAGCTAGATCCGCCCCTGCATTATAGATTTCTATTGTTACATCACTGATTTAAGCATTTTCTCCGCTAGGTTTACTGCCCCTTATTGCTGCGCTTACTGCTTGCGGGCTCTATGCAATAGACGAAGGCTCTGTTAGCAGAAAATCATTGTGCTTAGCAGCGCCATGACAATTGACCCCCGTTAGCACTTTTAGTTATACATTTAATGGTGTCTTGCTTGTCCTTCCTACATGCTTGTCGCTTACCAATTTCATGGGGAACCTCGTGGAAGAAGACAGCGATGGTCGTGGAGGCACCGACGTAGGGACCATTGACGAAGGACACACCAATAGTTATACCATCAGTGATGTTATGAACCGCGTCCCCGATTAACACCATGACCGACAGCTTGTTTAATCCTATATTCACAAATAATATTATAAGTTCTCGAAATCCTTATTCATATTTTGGGCAGAGACCTACGCCAATAGTGTGTTCGTCTAAAGTCTTATTTCCGTGTAAAACAAAAAGGTTATAAATGGAAGTTTTAAAAAACGTGTCTCTGTGATTTGGCAAACCTTTTGTGTGACGTCAAATATGTTTTCTTAGGATTTTTAATGACCCTATATTTTTTAGTCTTTCATACAATTGAATTTTTTTTTAAACAAAAAAGCCGACACTTAGAAAAACCTTTAAAAAACCTTTAAATTAAAAACACTTAGTACTGATGGTAACGGGCAGCGAACAATTTTCTGCAGGTTGGTTGGTACATAGTGTACATTTATTAGCCAATCAGAACACAGATGGTGTTGACGTCATCGATGATGTTAGAGTTGTCTGGGATCTGACCGGGGTTAGGGGTTAGGCGGTTGGGGTTAGGGTTGTCCCAGACAACTCTAACATCATCGATGACATCAACATCATCTGTGTTCTGATTGGCTAAAGTACCAACCTACCCGTAGAAAAAAATATCGGTAACAGGCACTGTAAGGCTTAAAATGGTGAACACAGGCCAGGCGCATCTAACTTCATCAACCCGTCCAAAGGAACCGGCTGTCAGTTAATCTCACCACATATTTTCAGTTCAGGTTTTTTTATTTCAAAGTCTGCTTCTTCGTCTTTGTCCAATTTCTTTCCCTTGGACGTCTTTTCATCAATCACCTTTAGAAAAGAGAAATACAAAGACTGTAGCCGGAGTCAAAAGCCAATTGAAACGTACAACATAAATGGAAAAGATACAAGTCTATCGAGAATATCATCATAGTTTAATAAAGACGCGTCGGAACCGTCGGCAACGTGGAACCGTCGGCAACGTGGAACCGTCGGCAACGTGGAACCGTCGGCAACACGGAACCGTCGGCAACACGTGGAACCGTCGGCAACACGTGGAACCGTCGGCAACACGTGGAACCGTCGGCAACACGTGGAACCGTCGGCAACACGTGGAACCGTCGGTAACACGTGGAACCGTCGGCAACACGTGGAACCGTCGGCAATGTGGAACCGTCGGCAACGTGGAACCGTCGGCAACTTGGAATCGTCGGCAACGTGGAACCGTCGGCAAAGTGGAACATTTTGCAACATTATCGAGCAATACTCGCCAAATAGTACTACACGTGTGCTCTTGATGAGGAATCTATGGTCAAATCTGAAGCGGTTCCTCATAATTCCTATAAGGACTGCTCGCGTATAATGGTACGTATCGTGTTATTTAAGGTGTTACCTCTTTATTTGATATCGTCTCGTGATCATCTTGGTTTCCGTCTTCGCCCCTTTCAGTGTTATTATGTTCGTGGTGATCCAGGTGCGTCGATATCTCGGCACACCCATCGTCTTCGATAAAAGTCTGAAGGAAAACAAGTCACACGAGTTGATGTACTATGTACACGTTGACAAAGCCCCGCCCATTTACCACGTGGCCAACTATCATTGGCCCTAGCGCCTATCTGGAATGGCACGTGACCGTCTACAGGTGTGTCATTGGTCTTATTATAATGGTCAACGAGGCGTGCATAATATATACAAATAGTGGCTGAACAAAAGTAAATTCTCCTTACTACACTTCTGTGTAAAATTCTTACTAGTATCTCATTATATAAAAACGAAAATTGCATGAAATTAATTAGACAAATTCGTCACCATCACCACGAGGTAACACTAATATCACGGCCGTATCGCGACCTACTTCCCGCGTTTTCACGAAGTAACGCAAAGCCCACGTATAGCGTCACTTTGTGACGCTACCCGTGTGTATTAATTAGCTATGGGCTTTGCGTACTTCGTGAAAACGCTAGAAGTGGGTCTTATTACGTGACATTAGTGTTACTTCGTGGTGACGGTGGCGAATTGTGTCAAAAAGACCTCTCACTTTCAAAATTATAAAATACGTGTATACATGTGGACTCGTGGACTCGTGGAGATTTCAAAGAAAAAAAAAGCAAACATGTCAAACAATAATGATTGGAACTTGCCTCTCGCCTGGGCCGGGAGTGCACATGACCGTGGCCGTAGGACGTTCCCTTAAGACAGAGTGATATCACCCGCTCAAAGATGAAGAAGAAATAGATGGCCAAGACGATCGTCAGGATAATGAGGATGTGATTAGGTTGATCCACATTCGAAGTCATGCCATGAATACCTAGAGCCTTGAATCATGCATGAACAGAGGAGAAGAGTTTATTGTTTATTGATCGGAGTCCACTTCCATAATAAAGGGACCATTCTTATCGGGGATTACATTTTTAAGTTTTTTTTGGGGGAAGGATTCGTTAATGTTTTTACTCCTTTTACAGAATCGTCCAAACACTTACCTCGGGTAGGAGATGCAGTAGAGCATCTCCGGACAGCGAGCTAACGGCTAGGGCTACGAAGAGCTGCATGACAGCAGCGTAGAACCTGGAGCCATGAGTGGGAACGGCTATCATGGCCAGCATGGATAGCGCGGTGATAGAGACTACGGCTAGGGTAGCCCAGGCATACACTGACAATGAGGGAAGAATTGAGATCATATTGAATTTCATGCTATGCATTATTTTTATTGTAATAATACATGTATCAGGAACGAATATAAACCAATTCATTTGTGCCTTAAGAAAAATGTTTGCATTCAAAAGTCTGAAGTCCTGATACTACATTTGTTAGTGTTTGTCAAAAAATGCTCTGATATATGCTTCAAATATCCCCGATTACCCCTGGACCTCAGCAAGGAACTTTCTCTCGTGCCCAACCACCGCCCATTATACTGGTCGCCTGGGAAAAGCTGATGCGCTTAGAGCTCTGATTGGTCACCAGTTCCGCGACTCAGCTGCGCTGCGTGCAATTCGAAAGTTCATGGTATGCTACCCAGAATGCTATGCGTTTCCGTCACCGGAATCTGTGGAGCTGTATCAGCGCTTCCCCAGCACCTATGGGTGGTGAGAGATCGAGCGAGGAAGTGCGCATTCTTGACGCCTACACATGTGGCTGGGACGATCGGCCGGTGGATTATTTGGGTGCCAGTCTGCCACTCTCTTGTAAGAGAGTCTTGGAAGCTCTGTAGGGGTGCACTACCCAAATTGAAGGGAGAATTTCTCCGCCAACTCATTAGCGTGAAATGTGCCCCCACAATTTCTTTTGAAAAAGGATGCCGTTTGGTGAAAGAAATGGTGGGATTGTGTAAATATAGCATAGGATCAACTCCCTGGTTTTTTAGCTTCAATCTGAGGGCAGAATTGAAAAATTACGGTTGAAAAATGGGTCCTAATTGCCCTAGAATGTGGAGGGATGCCATTTGTAAAATGGCTGCTTGCAGGCTCGGGAAGTATCACTTTTCGGAAGGTGAGTTTCTTTTGGTGTGAATATTAAAAAATCTAATCGGCTAACCTACTAAAAATTGAAAAGAAATGGAAAGATAAAGACCAAGACAACAATCTGATTGTTGTTTGATAAACCCCAGTGATGTCGGTGTGCATGAAACTTGGTTCTAAACATTGTTGATTTTACACTGTTTTCAATGGGACTTGAATTAGGCCAGTGCACCCGTAGACCTTTTAAAAGCTAAAGTGACATTCGCGAAGGGTGGGGAGGTGTAACCTACTCAACGGATCCAACGTTTTAGGTGGGGTAACAGGTGCAACGCAACCCCGAGTTATCTGCTGGATGAGAGACGGGCAGACCGAAGCGAACATCTTCTCTGTGATCCCCTTGCTCGCGTTAAAGATTTCTATCAGATCGTCGGCCAAGAAGCACTTGAGGAGAAAAGAACACAAATCAACGTGTGTATACTCAGTTACTGTAATATTGATTCATTTGATGCGTAAAGACAAATTCAGAATGATAAGAAACGATAACGTTTTCTCGGTCAATTTAACCCAGAAAGGTATAACTTTTGATATGCGAAGCAAGATATAAGGCAAACATTAACTCTCAAATTTGTATCCTATAGTGGAGACATCTCTTTGTTCTCGTGTACAAACTGCTTAAAAAGTCGGGCACCTTTTTCAAAATGCTCCTATTTCAACCACAATTAATTTCCTGGGTTGAAATTTCGACCCAATATACCCTATATCATACCCTAACCCAAACACTAACCCTAACCCACATCCTAAACCTAGTTTTTGAGTAATTTGAGGCACACTCCAAAAATCGAATTCGTGAAATTCCCTGTGGCGACCTATTCAACTATAGAAATTTACCCTCCGGCGTCCTTTTGTCTCCATTATACACATTGTGTTCAGGTCTCCAGAGGGTACCGAATTTCAGATCAAAAATCCTCTTTTGTGTTGGTAATTGTGTTTCTAGAATTTTAGGATTTTTTTAAAAGATACCTTGGACGTACATGGATATGTGTCAAGTCTGGGTGTGTATAGGGTATGGGCGCTATGCCTTAAATCGTGCTGGGTATAATTTTTGACCCGGAAAACTGTATAGCCAGATTCAGATCTACAGGTTCATCTAACCCATTTCTATGACATACAGTTTACGGCCTACTTACTTGTTGTATGGAAGCATTATTAGTGACTGAACTCAATTGATTCGTCTCTACACTTGACTCCAATGGCTTTCCGATACCAAGATCTTGGAGTAAACTTTCAAACTCTGTTGAGCAATGAAAAAACACAATGTCCTTAATATATGCGATTGGTGTTTTCGGCAAAAACAACAACAATCGCATAACGGGGGCACTAATTATCGGTTTATGCAAATCTGACGCGAAGAAGCATATAGCCTAAAACGTGTGGAATGAATAAATAAATAAATACAAAATTAAATGAATGGGGTTTGTTTATTGCAGGGTCTTTTCTTTTTTTAATTAAAATGTTTTTTTTCCGATTATTATTATGCTTGTTGATTGACAGATAATACAACCGAGTAAAATATGTCGACACTTAATATAATTATATTAAGGCCTATTCGTTATGTTGGTGGTGGTAATTCATGAAAATAACTCGTAATTTGTCACAATCTTCAATTAGTGATGACTGCGGCATTTATCTCAACGATCATTGTTCCTCACACCTCCAATCATTTCCCTCACGGCAAAACAATTAATGTTAATTTTGTTAAGCGATTTAAAATGTTTCCAATTAATTCCACGGTTACTCACGGTCTTCGCTGATAACACCCGACGTGCCGTACTTCTCGTAGATCGCTTCGACAAACGAGGATGCATCTATGCTACCCACGTCCATAGCGATCGACCTGCGCGATCGGCCCGATGAGAAGGGCCGACCCAACGCGCACGCTCCCCGTTCGAGTTTCGAGACAAGCTCCGAGCCCGTGCGAGTCAGTTCCTTGATGGTGGCTGGGGCCGCTGGGTCATCTCGCTGGCTGGCTGAGCTGCCGCGGTGTGATGGTAGTGCGCTCGAAACACGGTGGTCCTCTAGAAAGCACTGGAATGTGACGGTTTTCATTGTGGAATTTAAATTAGTCACTGACGCCAAACCTGACGCCAATTTTATTTGTTTTCTTCATTATCTCAATGATGGTCAATCAGTGCATCAAAAATGAACAAAAACATTCCCGAATTCCGATTTGTTCGACTCTCCATAGATTTTGTACACCAACGCAGAACTGGCGTCAAAATACTTTGCTGCACTTTTTTTGTATCGAGGGTATTCTATAAAATATGTGTTTCTTGTAATTTTGAAAATTAATATAGGCCAATAGAGAGCTTGCACTGTGCACTTGCACTCGCATTTCATCACTGTGGACACACTTAGTTCCTCTCCTGAACATTAACTTTGTCATTATCACTGCATTACAAAACTGCCCCCTGGGGGCGCTCTATGCACGCCCATTGTTGCGGGATCGGAGCGTTGAGCTGAGTCGGGAGCCAAACACGCACTCTAAAAAAATCTTGTGGAGACATAACATTGTTCTTTGCTTATTCCCGTACTTACGCATACCCCCATAGATTTTGTACACAACATTCATTGTGGAGACCTCCTTCTTAGAATTCCCTTGTGTAGACTTTTGGGTATTTTCTGAAATCCCCTGTTGTTTGTATAATGTGTCTCTTCAGGGTGCCGAATAAAGCACCGTGACCCTCAAATACTAGAATACTGACTCTGTTAAATTTACAGTCAGCCCCACCCACAGATTTCTGGATTTGCACCATAAAACGAGAATGTTGTCCTTACAAAAAAGAGATATTTTACCTCGTCACATATCTCCCTCTTAAAGAATTGCCGACAGGAACTGTAATATCCATGACTGATATCCCAGACATCCAGCAGATGGTGAGTCGAATCAGGCCAAGAGTTTAGCATTTTCTTTCCTGGCGTTTTGGTGCATTCGGACATCGTAGCGATGCACAGTATACATAGAACACATGAGGCTAGATTAAAGACGTTTGCCATTGCAACATTGGCGTGAAAAGCGAAGACTTAATAGTTTTAGTGGATGGCAGCGAGTTTTAAGAGATTGATACAAACATGTTCAACATTCTGAACGCCCCTCTGTCAAAATCTAATCTTTGTGCCACAATGAGTTTTACCAAAACAAATTATAGTTTCGACCGAAGATCACTTATTGGACTTTATACCTAATTGTTGCGATATTTGGAATTTGGAAGTCTTATCAACAACGATATCAGTTCGGCAATGTGTGGTTTGAATTTATAATCTCAGTTTCAACAATAACACCGGGATTTGTTAGTTTAGAAGAAGAAAAAAAGGCAAGACTTTTATTGACACGCGGCAATTTCTGCTCGGTTTTGAACGAATTTATTGACTTAGTTTACGTCATTGAAATCAGAATAACAAAGGAATTGCACCTGTAGCTCATCGAGTACCGTATAATGTTTAGAATACCAATACATTTGTATGAATTCAGTGTCTGGTAATGTATTAAAACCATAAACCTTACACTGTACCAAACTAGGGTTTACCGTTTTTCTACGCCTATTGTAGCATTTGTGCATTTGGAACAAATAAAGTCTGGTTACCATTTTCTGTAAATATGAAGTTACTTTCTACAAACCTAAAACGTACAACCGACTTCATTTGAAAGTCGTCAAAATTTAAACATCTAAATGCAAACTCTAATAATGTCGTGAGCTACACTTGTGGGAAAAATTGGTACAAGATATGTGTTTAGAAATGTGTTTAAACTCTAAACACTGCGACAATTATACATCGAAACATATTGTTCAACATATTCTTTGTAATTTATCTAAAATAATTAACATCCAATAACAATACGCATGGTTCTATGTTGTGGTCAGGTAGTATTATGCAGAGGAGGTACAATACATCTTGCAACACGACACAAATATGTTAAAGAAACACGATATCCCCCGTTACATCGGAGTCCTCATTTTTTTATGAAAATAATGTAAAATTTCTTAGGAAAATAATGTTCGAATGGTAGAAAACTTAATTCTGTCCAACATCCAAGAGAGATTTATTATATTACATATTCAAATAATTGTGTAGGTAGATGCAGCATGCAAAACTCGATTCGTTAAAAACGAAATGCAAATGTAATGTAATACCAATACAATAATTTATTTTTATTTTATATGCTATAGCTATATAC
Organism: Crossaster papposus; assembly: GCA_037893245.1. Lineage (NCBI taxonomy): Eukaryota > Metazoa > Echinodermata > Asteroidea > Velatida > Solasteridae > Crossaster > Crossaster papposus. Next base: position 289,073 of record JBAIAA010000036.1, on the reverse strand, counting down.
ATGTACATATACATTGACATTACCTCGATCAGTGATTCCCAAATATGAAAATTATCATAATGATAAACTTCGTCTGAAATGTACCAAAATAGTTGGCCTTTGCATTCAATCCTAAAGTTTGGAGAGTGAGAATACATTATCATATCATAATCAAGATATTGTAGGCTCTGGTGTGACACTAGACGTAGTTGGGTGTTGTGAGTGTGGGTAATTACTTTATAATATACAACAACATAGTATTTCTTGAAATATCTGAATATATAACACAAAGATAACATACATGTACTGTACATGTACATGTATGTTATCTGTATGTTATATATTCAAATGTATACGACGTGCACATTTTTATTACGAAAACGCGAATGGTAAATACGAGTCGGTAGCCATTTTGTGTGTTTTGGTCACCGATTACTATCCAACTATTTAACTATCTAATACCCCCGTCACACCGGACTGGCGTCCTTACTGCGTTCCTACGGCGACCCAGGACGCGGTAGGGACGCCATAGACGCCGCGGGGTCGTGGTGAGAACGCAGAAGGACGCCGTGGGGACCCCAAGGACGCCGAAGGTCGCAGAGCGACGGCGTTTACTTCGGACATGTTCAAAGTAAACGCCGAGGTTTGGCGTCCTGGCTCAGGACGCGGTGGGATCGCCCTGGGGTCGCCATGGTCGCCGTAGCAACGCAGTAGGAACTCGAAAGACGCCCTAGGGACGCAGTATGGACGTGGTAGGGTCGCCGTGGAGACGCGAATAAATGGATCGTGGACCCCGCGGCGACCTTACTGCGTCCTTACCACGTCTATGGGGTTCTTACCACGACCCCACCACGTCAATAGAAACGCCAAGGACGCGGTAAGGTCGTGGTAGAAACGCCAAAAACGCCGTGAGGTCGCCGATGATCGCCGTGGGGACGCCGTGCAAACTCAATAGAAACGCCAAGGACGCGGTAAGGTCGTGTTGAGAACGCCGTGGGGACGCCGAGTAGACGTACAGATCGCGGAGCACAGGACCCCGGTGTGACGGGTGACCGAAATCTTGATATTTTAAAGAAAAAGGATTGGGGTTCTCACGGCGACCATCGACGTCCTCCATTTTAGGACGCAGTAAGGACGCCAGTCCGGTGTGACGGGGGTATAACATAAACCTTCATAACTAAGTATACTGAGTAATACTTATCTCTTTTTTCATTCGCATACGATGTCGTCGCTTTCCGCCACTTTCAAGAATATTGTGTCCAGTTGCCTGAACATCGGAGAATCATACGAGAGCGGTCATCAATTCACTTTGAAATTCTGTTTTTCGAAGTTCCACACCAAAAATAAAAAACAAAACAAAAACCCACGTATTATCTTTAAGAGAGGCGTTCATTTAAGTTAGGTAATCTAAAGCGGCGATTCTGGCGAGCGAAAGGCGCTCTGTGGAGGCTGAAGTGAGATCTGGCCGCCGACGCTCAGGCTCTCCATGTCTGTGTGCACAAACGGAGAAGGAGCCTTGGTCTGCGCGTTATCACAACTTCGCTTCGGCGCAGTTCGCGACAAAACCGTCTTATCGATCCGCGCGCGCAGACAACCTGGAAAGTGCTTTCTAAAACCGGTGCCGGCAAACGGGTAAATGAAAGGGTTGACCACACTATTCAGGTAAATGATCAAAGAGTATATACTCGAGCTGGTTAGATAAAGATCGCTGCTGGCAAGGAATTTAGGGTCCCACGTCACCCACAAGAGTAAGACGCGATCCGGCAACCACGAGATCGCAAACACTAGGACCACGACCAAGATAAAACGGAGAGTTCGGCGCATGCGTTTCGAGTTTCTGGCTGTACTACTAGTACTGGAACCGGGTTTCTTCTGTCGAATCGTCTGCCAGATCTTCAAGTAGCAAACGGAGATGAAAAGCAGCGGGATGATGTACGTTGTGACGACGGCATAGGTCTGGAAGGCTCTCTGGCCGTATTCCCAGGGAAACCACAAGGTGCAGAAGACAACCCAGTAGGATATCTTGACTGAGTAGAAGATGACCGGAACATACATCGCAAAAGAAACTGACAACAAAAGAGAAAGAAATCACAGAGTAAGATTTTCAGAAGACGCAACTGTGTTCAAACGTTTAATAAAACGATTAATAATATATATTATAATAACTTTTTTTATTTTTTAATGGATGGGTTAGTGGGTTCATATTTATAGTTAATACTGTGATGCTGATCTGTTTTATGTTTATATATGTTGGAAAACCAAGAAATTTAATGCTGTTTTTGTAATCTGGTTCCTTGACTTCTTTAAGACAAAACAGAGCAATTTATAAACGTTGAAAAATCGTTAGGAAACCAGACTAGTTGGCTGGTACCCATTCGCGAATGTGTAACAGTATTGCAAATAAAATGTGGACTAATTAAATGTAATAAATTGGGGACAGTGTAAGAAAATAGGTTTTTTAAACTATTGCCGGCCGGCAATCGTTAAAACAAAATTCCAACTTTTCTTGAAAACCACAGCACACAAAGTTGCTGTGATTTCACAGGATGTTTGAGACTATTATTCACATACAGTCAAGTGAGGTATTTCATAATAATTCGTAGTTGTGGTTTTTATGTTTGCAAACTCACCAACCCACAATATGACCATACTAAGCAGGTAGACTCGTTTGCGTCTCTCGGTGTTTTTGATGGCCTCCAACGGGTAGGCAACCAATCTCCACCGGTCATATGACATCATCGCTAACGTTAGGCCCGTCCCCTCACCAATAACCTGTCATCGAATATAAAACTAAACTGGAGAAAAGAATGTCTCGTGAATGCGAGATTGTGACGACGAGATTGTGTAAATATAGTCGATGATAAACTCTCTGGTTTTGGGGCTTCCATCTAAGGGCAGACTTGATAGAATTATACGCTTGAAAAATGGGTCCTATTCGCCCGAGAAAGTGGAGGGGAGCCACTTTGTAAAATGGCTGCAAGCAAGTTTAGGAAGTATCACTTTTCGGGAGGTGAGTTTGTTTGGTATGAATATTTATAAATCTAATTGGTTACCCCACCCAACATTTTAAAAGAAATGAAAAGATGAAGGACCAGACAATAATTCAATATTTGTTTGAGAAACCCCAGTGATGTCGGCTTGCATTAATTGGCGCTAAACTTTTGTTGATGTTGCACTGTTTTCAACGGGGCTTGAATTAGTGCAGGGCAACCTAAATACGTACATATCGGAGATAGAACGTGGGCCAGCAGTTGAGAGACACCGACACGCTGTACCCGAACGTGTCTAGAGTGTAGGACAAGGCTTGGAAGATCAACAGGAGAATGTCAGTCATGGCCAGGTTGGCGAAGGAAAAGTTGGTGGTGGTTCGCATGTCACGGTGGCGCAGCACGATGAAGATCACGGCCGAGTTACCCATCAGACCCACCGCGATTATCACGAAGGTGAGGACACCGATGACCTTCTGAAACGGCTGACCGTACAGCGTGTCCACGGGTAGACCAGGAGTAGACGAGTCGGTCTCGTTGGAGATCGGGGGTAGGGGGGATAGCTCGACCGATGCCATGGTGCTGTGATTCTGCATGGATTTCGAATAGATTTAACATCCATGAAACCAGACATATACTCAAATCAAGATCAGGGCCCAATTTCTTGGCTCTGCTAACCGCGCTAGCAGAAAATTTTGCGCTAACCCTGTAGTAAGCACAGAATCCTTAGTTACGGGATGTACGCATGCTCAGAGACCAAAACTTCTCGCTAACGCGTGAAATACGTTTACCGTAAGCACCGAAGTTTCTGCTATAGTAAGCAGAGATTTTTCGCTAATCAGAGCCAAACAATTGGGCCCAGGTGAGGATTATGCTATTATAGTTACATCAAGAACCCGAAAAAAGGGATTAGAGCGCAGACCTCAGTCCGCCCCAACTACACAAAATCTTCTAATCTCCTAAATCATTCAAAGTGATCCATATTTTGGATCTGCATCCAGATCAATCTGACAATGTCAATGGATCATCCTTGACCCATGAGCTACCTACACACCAAGCTTCCCCAGTATAGTTCCCCCTTAATCCTGCTAACAAACAAACAAACAAACAGCCCGACAGACAGACAGACAAACAGCAAGACAGGTGGATACATAACCCCTGCCATGGTGGAAGAATTAGGTTTAAAAAAATAAACACATTGTGAAAAAAAAAAAAATTCAGTCGGAAAACTTGTATTACTCATAAGACGTGGAGAATAAAGCTGCTTGCGATTCACTCGAACAGTGAATTCAAACCCTGAGAATAAGGCGGGACTATGGAGGGCAAGTTTCATGAAAGACACAAGCAAAAGTTATGCCTAAATGTTGGCTCAAGATGAGAAGAAAGTCTGACATACCTGTAAAGTGCCACGAGTTGGAGCTTCTCCTCTAAATGCTGTCCCGTAATGACTTGCGACTTAGCTGCTGTTCATTCTTATACAGTTAGACATGCAGCCTTATCGCCTGACGGAACGAGCCGAGCTCGAGCACGATAACAACCAAACGAAATTTCTCTTCCGCAACTCAATCAGAGTTTCAACAACTGTTAAACTCTGTTTTCCTGCACCCGCGCTAAACTTCTTCTACACTTTTACTTTTACTGTTTTGTGCCGCCTCGCCGGAAGGTCATGAAACCGAAATTGTTCATAAAGGTAAACAAATTAAATAACAAGCATCGATAAGGTAAAAAGGTAAACCGTGCATTTCACTGAATTAATTTGAAGTTTGTCAACAAAGAAGTGCAAGTGGAGACCAATTCACTCCTTTTGTCTTTGTTGTGTTCATGGCTCAGTATGGTTTAGTAAATATTGGGGCACTTACACCCCCCCCCCTTCCACAGAGCCGTATAATCCTATACTTGTACCAGGATTGTTCTTTCTTTCTTTTGTTTTTATAAAAATATGAGATTCGTAACAATAAAAAGTATACCCTTATGAAAAAAGTGCAGGGGATTACTGCTTTATGTTTACGTTGCAATATTTATTAATTTTCAATCACCGATCCCTAATTGACATTATTGTTTTTTTGCCAGAGGGAGTAACTGCATTAATGATACCAGCTCACGGCCAGGGGCCAATTTCATAGAGCTGCTAAGCACAACAATTTGCTTAACATGACAATTTGTCCTTGGCAAAAACAAGGTTTACAGACGAAATTTTCACCTGATCTTTATTGTTCTGGATGGATAATCAGCTGTTTTTTTGCTTAGCATGGCTGGTAACATGTTTTTAATGAGCAAGACATTTTTGTGCTAAGCAAATTTTTGTGATTAGCAGCTCTATGAAAGGTCCCGCATTGAGGCCTTAACTGAGCAGCTATTTTGTAACTGTTCTTGAGGAGCGATGACAAAGCCATGCGTATTGTCGCAGAAAACAAGTACATTTAAAACCTTCGTTTCCCTCGCCCCCGGCCGTGAGAAAAATCATTCATGTGAAGGTATTTCGCCAAAGAGCGAGTAAGTGTCTATGCCGGTACCGGCGTCAGAGCGGATGCAAAAAAGAACTTAAGGGGAGAAAATTGAAAAGCGTAAACAGAATGCCACGTTGTATAATGTCCGTAAAATTGAGTTGAAAGTCTTGAATGGGAGTAAGGTTAACAACCTCCCAAAGACCTAGCTCTGGCCTTGATCTTCGGGGTTGCAACCCCCGTTCAGCCATAGACTAATGTTACGATACTAGTACTACTGAAACAAAACCACAAATCGACTCACAGTTTCTAAATGTATTGCCACCCGAAGCATTGTACATTTCCAATTTGTTTATTTTTTTATATATTTTTTAATTTTAATTAATTTTTTTATTTAAAAAAAAAATATATTTATTTTTTGGGGAATGCTTAGCAGAGAATGCCTTTAGCACTCTACACATCCCCGTTTGCCCAAAGCTACTTCCATACCTGTGTTTATATAAAATGTCTATGCAATGGTTCATGTGATGTGATGACAAGCGTGACGTAACTTAACACTGGAAACAAGTCTACACGCCATTTTCTGTCATCCGTGCCGACGCGCTTCGTCAGCAGAGAGCAAACACAGTTTATATGTAAATGTTAGTTGAATTGGTTATCAACTCAGACTGAGGACTTGGGGCTTAGGTCAATTAATCGTCGGGTGCCCGGCAGAAGGGCATATGAGCGTTCTGACGCGAAAATCACTTTCATAAAAAATGCACCAGAAGGCTCCAATGTTCCCCCCACGTGTCATAAACCGTACACATTATATATTTGTCACACATCTGAATCACAATTTTTTAGAGCAATTTGTGTTAAGTTCAAAGGGAAATGTTTAAATTCCATTAAAATATAGGCCGTTGTTTTGCATATGCCCTTTTGCTGGGGACGTTTTGGTGATTACGCGTTTGCGCATAAGGGCATACGCGCATATGCCCTTCTGCCAGTCACACAACGCAATGGGAGGGATTAGTGAACAGTGACCCCAGGACCTGAGCCGTGTCCTCGGTAGGGAGCCGTGTCCTCGGTAGGGAGCCGTGTCCTCGGTAGGGAGCCGTGTCCTCGGTAGGGAGCCGTATCCTCGATAGGGAGCCGTGTCCTCGATAGGGAGCCGTGTCCTCGGTGTATGATTTGGTTATCCATTCAGACTGAGGACTTGTGACATTTGGAGATTAGTGATAAGTCGGCGGTAAATTTGTGGATAAACTGCCTAAAGCCAGACAGATGTTATCATACCCTCGGGAATTTGTCAAATGTCCTCGGTAGGGAGCCGTGTCCTCAGTGGGGAGCCGTGTATGATTTGGTTATCCATTCAGACTGAGGACTTGTGACATTGGGGGATTAGTGATAAGTTGGCGGTAAATTTGTGGATAAACTGCCTCAAGCCAGAATCAACAAGGTACAGTACCAACTGAAACATGTATTGTGTTCTGTATTTTTATCTAAAACAAATTAGGAAAAAAAGTTTAACCCTAACTCCTTACACAACAAAGGAAGTTGGAGGATTTTGAAGGAATTGTATTGTTCAATAACAATGGTGAGGGAGTTAGGGTTAACCGAATCTAGCCGATTCTGTTGAAGTTGAAAAATCAAACAACTTTAAAGTTAGAGTCAGTGATTGTTTCAATGAGGGTAGACCTGGGGAAATCCATTGCTATAATACCGAGTCTGTTTTTCCCGACGGGTGTGTCTTGTAAGAAGAAACCAAGAAATGTGTTTAGCTTTTGGGCAACTTGGAAGGGCCAGGCCAGGATCCCTGTTCCGCTGCTGTACGTGAGGTACATAGTGATTGGCGGGCCTTGTAGCGCCTTTACAAGATGTAGCCTCACACTGCTTCGCTTTCTTTTGATATCTTTCGGGAGCAGGGTACCCACATCGTACATATCCTCGATATCCATGTCAGCGTAAGGTAGCCCGAACGTAGCTGGGCCGAAATAGTCCCGGAGGATTACCACCCTGCCCCGGGCCTCCCCCATGGTAGGGAACTCCTGTCGGCTCCAGAATTTCGCCGATGGGTACTGGTCGACACTGGTCTGCACCGCTTCCGGGAATAGTTTGGTGTTGTGTTCTGGAATGTACTCCGCCTTGACGCGCATGAAGACGGCCTCGTGGGGGTGGGCGCCTAGAAACGTTAAGGTACCCTCCAATACTTCGTCGAAGGTGGTATGTTGATAGACGTAGCTGTGGTAGATCAGGAGTTCGTCGTTGATGTGTCGACAGCGGATGTCGACAAACCGTATTCCTGCCTCGTACTGCTGCGTCAGAGACCACGTTTGGCACTGCAGCACGCAGCCGCCGTATAGACACATGGATTCGTGCGTCCCTGGTATGGATATATCGGTTGTCGATGTGTCGTCACTAAGAGCGGACATCCAGTTTGATAGATCAACAGGCTTGCCGCTTGTTGTGCCACCATTTCCATGGCAGGGGCGGCAAATACATGTTCCCATCTTGATTGCGCAGTATTGCAGAGAGGAATTAATGAATGGATTTCATTAACTGAATTACACGACGTCTACTGAACGACAAACCTTGTGTAGACTAATTTCAACTCGAAACGAGCTAGATGCCCGTTTGTCGATGTTGGGTGCCGCGTGTTGTCTCCAAAACCATGGAGCTCAAACCAAAACTAAGTAGTTTATAAGTTGAACTGCCGTGTAGACCAAACAACATTATTGTACATGTACATGAATCTTATAGAGCAAGGGACTGTTCGTTGCTCTATTATACATGCAACTCAGTACAGTAAAGCCTTTATGTATGACCAACGAAGCGCATGCGTAATGCACCAGCGAATTCTAGTACGATTGTTATGGCTACTGGTGAAACTGAACAGTATTCTGAAATCGATTAATTGGCGAAAGTTGAACCATGGAGGAATACGAGCAGTTATTCCTCCATGGTTGAACTGCTCAGTTTTTTTAGGGGTTCGAATTTCACACAGACAAACTAATACACATAATGACAACATGCTATATAATACAGGGTGTTAATACAAAGTTCCGCAACCTTATTTCCACTAGTCAGTATACCCAGCACGATATGTGGCAGAGGGGTACCCCCCTCTTATCCCTATACTTTATACGCACTCAACACTATTGTAACCTAACCCATCCCCCCCTTGAAACCTAAAAGGAATTCCTGAGATTCCGGGAACACAATGGTCAACACAAAAGAGGGGGGGGGGGGGTTTCTCTGCCACATATCGTGCTTCATATGTTAGTCAGACACCTACACTTTTATGGAAATAGTGTTTGAAGGACAAATATACACAAAAACTCCCGATTTGGTCCAGTAGTTTCGATTCAAGCGCCATTTGTGCGAACCAACCAAATTACCCCCGACATTGGTTCACAGACACGGTGCTGATCGTCAAAACTACTAAACAAATCGACAGTTCTTGGTATCATTTTCAATCTAACAAGATTTCCTAGCCATTCAATAGCAAAGGTTTATCTCCCTGTATTTTGAATATGATCGCGTGGCATGTAATTTTACCCAAAAATAATAAATTTTCCGACGAACGCCCGTAAAGTCTCGATTTTCCTTGCAAGTTTGTAGGCTAATGGCGAAGTTTCTGTGCACATTTTGTTCCTGTCGAATGCGATACAATTCATGTTTTTCATTTCACAGACACGAATAACGTACGAGAACACATCACCTTCATTTAATTAATTATAATTTATTCAACTGCATGTATCAATAACGATTTTGTGTATTTTATTTATTTATTTATTTATTCCATTTCTTCACCCATGGTGTGCCCAAACAGTTTAAAACTGGTTTTGGGCCCTGCATACATCATTAAATAAAATAACAGTACATATAAATACAACAACATTTACAAAAAGTTACAAACATAATATTTACAGACGTACAAGGATATTTACAGGAATCCAAAACATTGATACTAAATTCTGATTTACGAGATAGGCGAAAACCCGCAAACAATTTTTTTTTGGGGGGGGGGGGGGGGGGGGGGGAAGAGAAGGGGAAATTCCCATCCGGCTCCACATTATGGTGGCAAACAAGTTATAACTCCAACACTTCAACACTGCCACACCTTTTGGGTCTAAAAGTCCGAGAAAAACGGCACCTGAACAATGGCGTATATAGTTAATTGCGAAAAGGTCAAAAGTGGAGAATAAAACCATTAATGCGTGTCTTCATATAAAATATAACACATAACGTAGCCAATTTATACAAACACATCCCGTTTTTTATATTTGTAATACAATATTTTACATTGTTTTGGTTTTATTATTTAATTATTTTATTTGATAGTTCTTTTTGCTTGATTTAACAATACACGGACATTCATTGCTCAGTGTATTAACGCTTGCTTAACACATTCTTCGCCAAAAACCTATTTCTAATTTTAAATTTAGAAAAGAACATTTCCCCCACAATTGGATTTAAAATAAAACAACTCTTCAAATCAAGACTAAGAATGATTAGATGAAAAATTCAGCAAAGACTATTCAGCAAAGTACCACATCATCATCATCCGAATATACCGAATACAATTAGAATGTTGTAATAGTCTTTCAGGTAAAAACAAAAATATAAATGAATAACAGATGACTACCTCTTTTGCAGAAAAAATACAGCATAGCTCTCTGTAAAGATGATATTTTTCTAGTAACGCAAAGTAATTATCTTATTGAGACACCGAATAAAATAACCGGCTTACGCTTCGTTACATGTAATTTATGGAATGATTTCAAATTATTTTTGACCCGATATTAATTTAGTTCTTTCTTACAGTGTAGACTGGTTGGCGCCCCATATTTGCAAATGGTGTATCCTACCTTTAAAACAGAGATTACAAATAAAATAATAATACACCCTCTTAAAAAAAACCTCAATATCGTAGGTGACGAAATCGACACCTATCATCACAGGTAGCGCCCTCTATTGTTATTCTATATAATCACGAATATTGGCAGTTTTTCAAATCCCAGTTTCGTTTCCAAATTGACTTTGTTCATGCATTTTAGAGCTGGGGGTTTGGAAAACAGCCGCTAGCATGGACTACGTTAAAAAATATCGCGAAAGGCGGGGACCAGTTGATCGCGCGGAAAGCCGTACAGTACAGGATGCAAAAATACTCTCTAGCGGAAATATACAAAAAATATCGACGATCGCATTTTGAATGTACATGTATACACTTTCTCATCTATACGTATTTACATCTTACAATAAATAAAAACAGCTAGCATCTTCAACATATATCACTGTTCACTAACGAGATGTGTAGTTCCACAAACTACTAAACTAAATTAAATTAAAAAGATTAAACAAAATTATCCACATATTAACAATAACATTTTGGTACAGTTAAAATCTTAACGTTAATATTTCAATCAGAATTTTGGAAATATATGAATACGTAACCAGTAAGTGCCAATAATTTGTTATTTTTTCTGAGTTATGTTGCACACCTGAAATTGAAGGTCAAACCGTATATGGGTCATTCCGCGTCATTCCGCACACTTTTTTGCTCGACCCCCTCCGATTTTGATGAAATTTGGTGTGTGGCTAGGTACTCATGAGAAACTCCGATACGCAAAATATTAGCAAAATTTGGTCATTTGTGTAGGAACTGGAGCAGTTTGAAGTTTTAGGGGGTTTTGCGACCAGAACCCACCAATCTACCTAAAAATTGCCAAATACCCCCACAGAATGGTTCGATCTCAGCAAGTAAGGTATCGTTAGAAAGAGCACAAAATTCTCTATCCACCAATACGTCACTTGACATTATTTTATGTGTTGACCCAAATCTGGGTCATTTAAGGTGACCTTGACCTTTGACCTCGATTATCTCAAAAGTATATGCTCTGGTTTTGATGAACTTGTTGTAGTCGTGAGATAGTTAACCATACATGGCGCTCACGAAAAATCAGCTTGGGCAATTACCAACTTCAGGAGAAACATGACTTTAACGACCAACAAATGTGTAGTATCACTCCTATGAATGCGGATACAGTCACAATTATCAACTATTATGCATGTACATGTATCTCGATCTCGGAATTTTCATTGCTTAAAGGGAACATGCAGCCTAACATTTTCATTACGCAATTTTTGTTTTAAATTCATATATTTATGTGTATTAAATGTGAATAAAAACCAAAACTGGTTTTAGTGTACGTTTAGTGTGGTAATTTGCCGTCAAAAAATTTACCCCCCCCCTTTTTAAATTTCGCGGCCACTAAAAATGAGTGACGTAAACCGAGGCAGGACCCGAACAAATTCTAGATAGTCGGTACGCGACATCTAGGTACAAGACGGGTTTGCGTGGCCACGTACGCACATTGTTGTGTGTTGATGCACCCACAGTGTACGAATCGCGTACGCTTTGTGCACGGTAATCGAGTTTCACATAGACGATCGTGAAAGTTCTTCCTCGGTTTTTGGTGAATCCGACGAAAACAGTACTGATTCGTCCGATTCGAATAACAGTATTTCGTATTCAGACACGGACTCGATCGAGGATAAAGATGGGGTCCCTCTAGGCGCTCTAGGTCGAAGCACGACCGCTCAAAATGTTCGCTGCAGAGGGCCGAAAATCACTATGCCCGCCTGGACCACTTCGCTCTGGTAAGCTTTACTTTGGCTGTCCAAATCCTCCGATATTTAGGATCAACCGGAAACAAATGAAGGCTTACTCCATCCTTAGTAGTTTTGCTACACCTAGCAGCTACACAATTAGTCGGCAATGACCGAACACTGTTTTTACCCCGATTCAGAATGAAAAACCATGTAATGGCCCTGTCACACCAGACCATTTTAGGCCAACGCGTGAGTAACGTGTTGTAATTTTAGCAACACGCTGGCAAACGTGTGACTGCACACGCTGGCGGAGCGTTGGAGGTTTGTTACTCACGCGTCGAACACGCTAGACGATCGTTATCAATCCGCTACTCACACGCTGGCGCACGCTGGCATACACTGGCGTACTCTGGCGACACGCTGGTTATGGCCATGTCACCCCAGAACGTTTTAGGCCAATGCATGAGTAGCGCGTTAAAAATAGTTGATACGCTGGCAATCGCTGAACTTTCACAGACAAAGTCAAGTGGAACTGTGATTTCAGCCTGTCCATACAGATTGATAACGGGTTCATAGCGTATGCCAGCGCGTGAGTATCGTGTGAGGAACGCGCTCAGCGTGTGAGGAACGTATCACTGATTTATAGTAAAAATACGACAGCGGGTCGCCAGCGTGTGAGTAGTGGGTTGGTAACGATCGTCTAGCGCGTTCGACGCGTGAGTAACGACCATCCTGCGCGCCGCCAGCGTGTGCAGTCACACGCTGGCAAACGCTGAAAATTTTAGGTATGTTGAAAAATGTATTTTTGCCTCAGCGTGTTCCAGCGTGTTCCAGCGTGTGGGTAACGCGCTTAGCGTGTTGCGAACGCTGGCCTAGCGTTGGTCAACGTTTACCCGCGTGTTACCGAAATTCCAACACGTTGGCCTAAAACGTTCTGGTGTGACAGGGCCATTAGTGTAGTAGCGCGTCGGCTTTTTATACAACTAACCATGTGGTCGTTGCAGTACGCTGGCGCGCGTTGAAACGCGCTTTTCACGCGCTGGGCAGTCGTTTATCAGTCGTCGAGCGCGTTACTAACGCGTTTCTCACGCGCTGGCGAACGCATTGAACCCGTTAACAACGCGTCATGGAAACGCTGAAATCACGGTTCCACTTGAATTTATCTGTGGAAGTTCAGCGTTTGCCAGCGTATCAACTATTTTTAACGCGCTACTCACGCGTTGGCCTAAAACGTTCTAGTGTGACAGGGCCATAAGGACGGACACTTGTTGCAATGCGCGCAGTCAGTAAACGACAGGCCGGGTAGCAGCGCTGCGAGTCTCTGCCTCTATTTTCGTCATACCCCTCGCGAGGTGTTATGTTAATGAGGCTTCCCTTCAAGGGGGGGATGGGTTTGACCAAAATTTTTAACAATTATATTCCTCCATTTATCACAGAAAATAAACACAACCACACCAATAATGTTGTTGTTAACATTATACTTAATTGATTTAAGCAACAACAAATCTTATTACATGTTTCCTTCAACCGCCGTGGCTACTGTAAGCCGAGTTACTATAAGATTCTGAAAACTGCCTTTTTACGCCATAAGAAAGTCTACCTACTTCAGAAGCAGGCTTTGAAAATACCGAGATCGAATTCAAAAAATACATGCATAATAGTTGATAATTGTTACTGTATTCGCATTCATAAGAGTTACATTACACATTTGTTGGTAGTTAAAGTAATTTTTCTCCTGAAGTTGGTAATTGCCCAGGCTGATTTTTCGTGTGCGCCATGTACAGTTAACTATCTCACGACTACAAAAAGTTCATCAAAACCAGAGCATATACTTCTGAGATAATCGAGGTCAAAGGTCAAGGTCACCTTAAATGACCCAGATTTGTGTCAACACATAAAAGAATGTCAAGTGACATATTGATGGATAGAGAATTTTATGCTCTTTCTAATGATACCTCACTTGCTGAGATCGAACCATTTTGTAGGGGTATTTAGCAATTTTTAGGTAGATTGGTGGGTTCTGGTCGCAAAACCCCCTAAAACTTCAAACTGCTCCAGTTCCTACCCAAATGACCGAATTTCGCTAATATTTTGCGTATCGGAGTTTCTCATGAGTACCTAGCCACACACCAAATTTCATCAAAATCGGAGGGGGTCGAGCAAAAAAGTGTGCGGAATGACGCGGAATGACCCATATACTTTAAATACATGGTTGTAATCGATTGAATATTTCAAATCTAGGAGACGAACACCGTGACACTACCAACAATTTCACCAACTGCCAAACATAAAAACAATATACTTCTTTTCCTTAATAAACCTTAGAAAAATCTGTGATTTTTACAAATAGCTAGTAACATACACGGCGGGAGCACATATATTTCTGAAAATATTCTCTTTGGAAGCTTTTCCAAAAAACAAAGAAATTGTAGCAAATAAAAGCCTAACAAAAAAAATATTGATAAACGTTTTTACTTACTATGGGCACAGTTTTTAAAAGCTGCAACACAACCTTACAAGGGTTAATTTTCGGGGGGGGGGGGGTGTCTGATGCACCAAACTACCCTTTCTGATGATAAAACGAAAATACCCTGTTCTACTTCTTGTTCTTGATACACAAAATACCTCTTACCAATGATGCTACGATAAACCTTTTTTTTTTGGAGAAAACAAAAAACTTGCTGGAAACCCTCTTACTGTTGAAGCAAAAATATACACTACTGCTTGGCTTACAAACTGGAATACATTTCCCTTTAAAATACAAATTTACATTATTATTATCCCTGCTCATTGGGCCAATGAAACATTCCAAATACAATATTTGCTCCCTGGGGAAGTATAGAGCTCAATGCAGCCATTTCGGCGCAAGGCAGCTAAATCAATCACAATAACTATCTTAGCCCTCACAGGTACCCATTTTACTCCTGGGTGGGGAGAAGCAACAAGTGCCTTGCCCAGGGACACTCACTTTCTGACATATTTCTTTGTCGGATATTAATAAAAACGATGATACATATGGTCATAATTTTATTTTATATATGTAATTTATAGAACAAAATAAATACTTTCGATATATTCTTCTTTTCGATTGGTTGCCTAATATACCTGAACCAATTTCATAACTTAATACAGTTAAAATAATATATATTTTCTTCTTTTTATTTTTCTGCAGACATCTTGCTTTTATATCAACATAATTAGACTGGTGCCCATTATGAGTTGGTTGACACCATCTTAATATCCAATGTCGAGTCAGGGAACATGACAAATCAGGCGGTTAGACTCTTCACAATAACTCAAAATCCACTCTAAATTAAAAATCTAAATTAAAAATCTAAATTAAAAATCTAAATTAAAAACCCAAATTTACACCGATCTTAAAGTGACCCTTAATCCTTGCTTTATTGTATCCTATAGTTTGACTATTCTAAGAAAGCTTTGGTCAGGTAAGTGCTACTGCCATGCCATGCAAACAAACGACAAATATCCTGTCAATTTTTCAAAAATAACCAAAGCTTTCCAAACTTTTCCGTTGACACTCAGATGTGAGCGTCTTCCAGCTTCACCTTTTCCCCCAAAACAACTTTGTTTTATTGCTTTTAAATAAAGCTTAATTACATTTACTTCACCGGTTTTAAGCATTAATATTTCATAAGTACAATTAATAATTATATGTATATAAAATTTACCTATACTTTGCTCTATTATTAGGCCCTCTTAACTTTGTATAATTTGTATAATTTTAGGTCATCCCAGCCAGTGAGCCGTTCGCAGCAGTTTTAATTTTATTCCTGAACTTTATTTAACGTATTATTTAATTATATTTCACTTCTCTTTTTATAATTATAATTATATTTATATTTACAATCTTGTTTATATAATTGTTTCTTGTATCCCATTCAGCTTGAGAACCCCTCGACAGAAACGTTGTTTCTTTTGGGTAATCCTTCGGGAGCTGAATGGTATTTTGTCTTTGTCTTCAATGGTTAATATGTTTTGCATCTAAAGCTTTCATTTTACGTATTCTTTGTAATGTTAGTCTGTGCAATTGTCGATGTTTCCCGAGAAATAAAATAGAGAATAGAGAACTTATCCCTGATATAAATCGCTGAGTTATATACAAACTCTACCAAATACTACGTATTATCATCATTTTCTTGAGGCCCAACTGAGTTAGATTCTTGGCTATTTGACGGCGGCGATGAACTATGAAGAACCTGTAAAGACTGATGTACCTAAATCAGAACAATGTACTTCAGTAACAGCTTTCAAACAATTTGAACAATAATATGGTTGGTTTCTTCCTAGATAGCTGCAAAAGTTACAATTGTGCTTACTATAGCAGAAATGTTGTGTGCTTACTATAGCAGAAATGTTGTGTGCTTACTGCAGTGGCAAACTGTGCTAACCTTAACCAGTTTGCGTTGGGATTATTTTAACATCACCGAGCCGAGGCACGGGTTCAGGCCGATGATACCGGGAAGCACACCCCCGCATTTTCGGCCTTGCTCGCTGCTGACAGACATTTCCGGCCTTGCTCGTGACGTGTTTATGCGTCATCTGTTTTGAATCTGGGGAAAAGTTTGCGTGTATATACGTCCTCCGGCACAAACTGGTTAAGCATTATTTCATGTCGTGGATGGAGTTTCCGATTGTTACGTCACTTATTTTAGCAACATTTTCTCCCAAATTAAGCATGTTTTTTGCCGTGTTCACTGCTTACGGTCTCCATGAAATAGACGGAGGCTCTGTTAGCAGAAAATAATGTGCTTAGCAGCGCTATGGATAAGAGGCAGGATATTCTCGCATTCTCTTTTGTGAGTGAGAGATAATAAGGCTCTATTTAGACTACAATTGTCCTGAAACGTGCCAAACAAAATTAAAAGGTTAAAGGTTAAATGTTAAAGGTCAAAGTGCGTCTTACCTGTGCAAGTGTCCTGAGATTGTTTGCGATTGTCTCCCACATTTTGGAGACGAGTAGGCTTTGGGCTGCTTGCTGAGACCACCACAAACTGCTCGACCTGAAAAAAACAAAAAACAAACAAACGAAGCTGAGATAACATTACCAAGTGGTTTTGTTTAACCAGTTCGCACCGGATGACGTATATAAACGCAAAGTTTCCCCCAAATTCAAAATGGATGACGCATAAACACGCCAAGTTCAAGTTCGGAAATCTCTGTCAGCAGCGAGCAAGGCCGGAAATGCGTGGGTGTGCTTCCCGGCACTATCGGCCTGAACACGCTTCGGATCGAGTTTCGTTAAAAATAATCCCGCCCCTCGGCTCGGTGATGTTAAAATAAACCCGGCGCGAACTGGTTAAAGCTGAGAAAAATAAAATTTCCACACAGTAAGAAATAGCAAATTGCAGCTAAATCGTGCAAAAGTATTCAAAAATTTGAGCAAATGACACTCTAAATTGTACAAATACTGTAATAAAAATATCGCGAAAATGAGAACATGCACTCTAGTTGGACTCGTACCCAAAACCTCATGCTTTCTAGTGTAGACGTCTCATCACCACTCGACTACCGAGCTTGCAGGGATTGGTAAGACATCTGCAAGACATCTGATTTGTTTTTCTCTCATAATCTCTTGGGGCAACATTGAGTATACAGTGTTTATAAAAATCACGTGTCGTAATTTTGAAAGTGACAGACTCGCATCCATAGTTCTTAAAAAGAAATGTTAATTCTTATTGAATACTCACTCGCCGAGTGTCTGCGTGTTCTGTAGTGACTGAGGTTTATTGTTGAGTTGCGGCTGTAGCCTTGCAATACGGCAGGTCAAGATTACGGCCGATACAGTCAAGCAGATTATTCTGCAAATGGGCAAAACTCGGCGGATTTAACGAATGATGTACAAGGTAGCCCGATGTAGGCACGTAACTGAAAGGCCCTGATAGTGTAGCATCTTGATGACAACCAAGTCACAAGTCCAGTCACAAGTCCAGTCACAAGTCCAGTCACAAGTCCAGTCACAAGTCCAGCCACAAGTCCAGCCACAAGTCCAGCCACAAGTCCAGCCACAAGTCCAGTCACAAGTCCAGTCACAAGTCCAGTCACAAGTCCAGTCACAAGTCCAGTCACAAGTCCTTTCATAAAGCCAGTTGCAAGTAACTGGTTGAACACTGACAAAGGAATGATTTTGTTAACAGTTCATTTGAACAGCTGTTGACTTGACTTGAGACTGAAGGACTTGGGATGGACTTAAGGGAACTCAAATACAAATCTTTCATATTATAGGAGTTCATTATTAGGAGCGAGACTGATGCACACCAGCGAGGACTATATGTGACCTGTCATCACAACATGGGTGTAAAGTCGCACGGAGTGATTTCCCAGTACGGCCAGTGACTTGAATTTAGAAATACTCATATCTCAATTTTTGACTTTGCCGACTTTACGCTCATTTTGTGATGACAGGTCACATATATGCCAGGCAAATGCTCGCATGTGAGCAGGAATTCAACTGGAGTTATACTTACAAACAAGCTGTTAGAAGAAGAAAGAACTGCACTGGTGTCATGGCCTTAAGTAACTTGAGCAACCTCTCCAGCGATTTAAACACACTTATTGCAAACGATACTAAATGCAGAGAAAAACATGGAGAGAACAGAAACCCTAATGAGCTCTGTGCATGACAAAGAGAGGGTGCCATTTACTTATAACAATGGGTGTGTTCGTTTAGCTCACTCGGGTCGACTCGGGTTGAACCAGTGTTGTACGATTACATTGTATAGCTGTGACGTCATACGCAGGGCTCAGCCATCGATAGGGAAAATACATAACACGCATGCATTGTTTAATCTAAGCAACGAACAAATATGGCGGTCGCTGGCAGCAAATTATAGTCAACTTTATAGTCTTGTGATTATTAGAAGCTGTTATTCCAGCTCGATGTTGTTTGCAACTGATGGAAAATAGTAAATCTTATAGCAAGCCTAGAATATTTAACCAGTTCCCGCCGGGATTATTTTAACATCACCGAGCCAACGCGCGGGATTATTTTTAACGAAACTCGATCCGAAGCAGGTTCAGGCCGCCAGTACCGGTAAGCACACCCACACATTTCTGGCCTTGCTCGCTGCTGACAGACATTTCCGGCCTTGCTCGTGGCGTGTTTATGCGTCATCCGTTTTGAATCTGGGGAAAACTCTGCGTTTATATTCGTCATCTGGCGCGAACTGGTTAATAGAAAGAACGCACAATGTATGGCTTACATTTACACATATGTTGACAGCTTCCCGTGGTGAATGTAGGATTGCTGTCTGCTAGGGTAGTAGATGGGTTGTGACTACATGGATGGCTACTGTTGGTATCATTCTCTCTTTCTGTTATGAACAAAAAGCAAGATAACAATCAACGCACGGATGTCCTTAGTGCAACACTTTGTACAATCTAAAGTCAATTTTAGTTTTTCCAGGCTTTCCCCCCATTTAGAGGGGTGTAAACGATTGCAAACATATGTGACCTGTCATCACAAAATGAGCGTAAAGTCGCACAGAGTGATTTCCCAGTACAGCCAGTCAAAGTCAAAATTTGAAGGGGTGGTCGATTTTGAGATTATGTTGTTTTTTAAGACTAAATCCCGAACCATCAATTCCCAATTTTTCAGGACGATCAGATAAAAAAAAAAAAAAAGTTTTGGAGACAATTCGGACTATGCCTTTCTTTCCGCGTTCACACAATTTCTCGCAAGAAATGCCCGTTTTCTCATAATCTCTGTATTAAGACTCGAGACTAAAAAATAAAAATAAAAAAATATTGAGTATCAAACCTCCAAGTGTTATATACCATTGGAAAGCTCTGTTTCCACAGAATTTAGAAATACCCATATCTCAATTTTAGATTTTGCCGACTTTACGCTCATTTTGTGGACCACATATTGTAGACTAACTACGATGGTCAGTCAACTATTGTTGGGAATTGATAGATGAAATCTAACAAACCTTTACCATCAGGAGTCGTATCATCATTAAGACTGTCCTCATCATACTGTAGTCTTTGCTCCAGCCTCTCTGAAGTCTCTTTCTGTGAATAAATCAAAGCATGAGCAATAAAAGTAAAATACATCATT
Organism: Crossaster papposus; assembly: GCA_037893245.1. Lineage (NCBI taxonomy): Eukaryota > Metazoa > Echinodermata > Asteroidea > Velatida > Solasteridae > Crossaster > Crossaster papposus. The sequence goes on along the minus strand of JBAIAA010000036.1, from coordinate 268,989 downwards.
TGCAGATATCAAAAAGTTTTTACTACTGAATTATGAAGAAATGTCTTACTTATTTCAAAGTAAATAATGATTGTAGGCATCCAGCAAATGTATTGGGCTAGATACTCTGTAACTGTTACGAAAAATTGAATTGTATTAAAAATTGGGAAAAAACAAAAACAACATAGAACAACTGCTCGACGCCAATTGAAAACGGACGCCGTTTTTTCTCTCTTTTTAGAGCATCCATGATTGTGGAACTTCGGACTGGTAACCTGTTTTTTATTGAGCAAGATTTTGTTTTGTGCTAAGCAAATATGTGACCCGCTCCAGAAAAAGGTGACATAAGTCGCAAAAAATAAAAATAGAGTTGTGCACATGATTAAAAAGTTCAGGATATAAGCTTTCATTTGGTACATAGTACAGCTCCATAGCCCCTCCCGTTCCGGTGATATGACGTGTTTGCATATTAATGGTTCCATGGAATTCAAAATACACAACTGAGAAAACAGGCTTCCAAACGCAACAAAACTAAGACAATACATTGGAACCATGCACTATTAAAGGTTTCGTTTCACTTTATTTATCAATTTCCAGCTTTTTAATAATTAAATCTGAAACTTTGGATATTAAAGATGTCCTTTGAGACAAAAAATGAAAATCAGATTTTGACCAAAATATTTACCCTATTAACTTTCACAGGCCATTACTCATAAATGCATAGCGCGACGTATGTCACCTTTTCCTGGAGCGGGTCACATGTGACCCACTCTGCAAAAATGAGTCTGATGTGTTAAAAATGTTGTTTTCAATTGTACAGTTGGTCAGGAAAAGCAAGAAATAAGCTTTCATTTGATATATGGCACAACGCTGTAGTGTAATGCATTGGTCTTTTATAATTTGGGAAATTTTCTTTTTCTCAGTTATACTCAAAATGTCTTTGAGAGAAATGAAGATTTACAATTGTAGTGCTTCATCAGATGCTATGGTAAGAGAATGACAAAACCTGTATTCAATTTAATTTAGGGATCAAAACAAACTTTTCAATCGATCAGATCTGAAAATATATGTGTTGGAGAAACCAAAATGCCTTAAAACTAAAATATTATATGTTAACAAAAAATCACCTCCGAGACAATAAACAGCCCTTTACGTAAAAATGTATTTTCCGACATCAGACTCATTTTTGCAGAGCGGGTCACATATTTTACCTGGACCTACCTCCAAGCTGTGTACTAAATCCAGCTCATTTGGTACCATCCCGCTACAGTCATTGCTTGTGCAAGATGATGACACCTCCTGTCATGAACACAAATATACACCAATAAACTGGTAAAATGTTCTTTTTTTACACAATCAATAAACTACAAAGGAAAACTGAATAGAATTTAAAAAGTTGAACGAAAAAACTGACTGGAGTGGGGTTGGCACCTGCCACCGGGGGCCACAATTTCATAGAGCTGCTAAGCACAACAATTTGCTTAGCATGACAATTTGTCCTTGGCAAAAACAAGGTTACAGACCAAATGTTTACCTGATCTTTATTGTTCTGGATTGATAATCAGCTGTTTTCTTGCTTAGCATGAAAAACATGTATAATTTTGGCTAGTAACCTGTTTTTAATGAGCAAGACTTTTTGTGCTAAGCAAATTTTTTTGCTTAGCAGCTCTATGAAATTGGGCCCAGATTGGTGTTCTGATTTATCCAGCAAACATAGGGCTGGATCAGATCAAATAGCTCACCAGGTAGGGCCGAACCCCACTCCAGTTAATTATTTCTTTTTTTAAGACCATATTTGTAATTCTTAATCATTACTAAAAAAAATTGTTGCAACCCGAAACTTTTTTTTTTTTTTTATATATATCATCTCAATAAAAGTCAATCATGCAAAAATGTTAAAAAGACATGAATCTGGGACTGAGAAACATTTCCAACTTTGTACACAACTGCTGAAGTATAGCGTCAGGATACTACATTCTTTTCTAGTACATGTACTCCATAACTATTATTTCACAGGCACCTCATGATGTTTTAGGTAGATGTAAAACTGACGAGCAAGTATAAATAAATGCCAGGAGGCAATGAGGAACTAGCTTCTTTTAGTGCTGTGAGTTGATAAATATCGTGCAAAGTTTTTCTTGCAAAAAGTGGCATGGCTCCTCTAAATTATGCGCTCGCTCTACAGTGAACAAGACCACTTCATTCGAAGGTTACATCTAGTGATGCAGGAGAAATTTCCATTAATTTTTATTTTGGTCTACAAAAGGTTTTTGCATTAATTCATGATATATCTTGGCTACTGTGAAGATTCTACGGGCATTTGAAATGTGAATGTAAGCGCTCTATAAATGTAAATGATTATTATTAAGGGGTTACAGAACCAGGCGTTACAGGGTCAAGCAAATGGTGATCCATGCCACATTATTCACTTTTTTTCGTGGTTTCAGCTTGGTATCAACAGAAAAGGTATCAACTAGCTTCAAGACGGCAGTTAATATTTGTATGGTATATCTTAGTATTTTGAACAGGATAACGTTTACGGTAGACTAATGTAACAGATTTCTTTTTGTGGGTTTGTTAGGTTCCAAAAACCTAAGGTCAATGAAAGGTCAATGAAAGGTCAATGAAAGGTCAATGTTTCGTATGCTATGCCTGTCACAAAGAGACACATTTTTGTTTTGTATTACAAGGCTCATGATTGCAACCCTTAAATACAACCCTATACAGTACATGTACTCTGTATCTGACATCCATGTATATAAACACAAGCTCTCTTCAATTTATCAAAATCATTTCTACATTTTAGTATCAAATCATAATAAGAAATTTACCGATTACGATGACTAAGCACATGGCTTCAAAAAAACCCACAAACTTGCACGCAAGATCTTTAATCAATAATATTGGCTTAAAAGATCCCAACAAACGTGCCGAATGCATTAAACAAGACGTAATGAAAAAAAGTATAAACTGATCGGTTTATTATTTCACTCAAAACGGTCTAAAAATATTTTTTTTCCTTCCAATATCAAAATATTCAGGTCATGGCGCCGAGACCTTTTAGTTAAAACTAATTTAAAGGGTCGGCTGGGGCCTTGAATTTGTTTTTAATTCGTCCTGAGGAATGATCCTCTCATGCCCATGTTTACTCTGAGCGACCTGATGTTTAGACAATTGATCCGTAATTTAATCAATCTCATTTGCTTCTGTAGATGCAAATCGTTAGTGAAACTACGGCATGCCAGAATGGCCTACCTCTTCTAATAACTCAGCGGAGGTCACTGCGTTTCTCCAGATTTTAATGAGTTGCTTGTAAGTGGACTTTCTGGATAATAGCGAGCCAAACACATACTGTAAAAAAAAATAGAAGAAAGAAAATGATGGTATTAGTTTATATGCTGATGATTGACCAAAAATGTGAAGGACAAAATATTTAATATAATTTTGTTCATTGAAGGAAGAAATATAAAGGGCAGTCCATCATTAGGGCGTCCCTTTATATTTGTTTCTCATATTCTTTTGCTTTTGATGTTGGGCCAGTTAGTAAAAAACACCCAGCAGTTTCACTTGACTAGATGGATAAATTAAATGATAAGAAGTGTGTATTATCTCAATTTCAATTTACATATATTCAACGTTGTTTTGTACATTATTTACTAAAATAGTATATTATCCTACTAAGTGTGATTTATCGGAATACATAATTAAACAACAACGTTAGGTATAGGGTGAAGCAAAAGCTTTTGTTCCCTAACCTTAAGACAGATAACTACAATGCACAGGACCAATAGAAACAAAACACACGGACAATTAAGAACATAACAAGCAGGAGTAACGTTACAACGACATTAACTCTAACTGTATACTGAATCTATCCAATTCGAATATTATATATACACATTGAGCAATTTAATTTTTAACTTTTTAACAAATGTAGATAGAGTTGATGATGCTTCAGTTTTGTTAATTGCAGTGAGTTTATCATGAGTTGATATCCCTGCATAATACACATTCTTGGCAAGCTTCAGCTGACTTCTGCACAATGCAGCTCACAAACACTTAGACTGTAGTCATGAGATACCAGTAAGGTATACTATAGACACCTAATATGATGAGGCAACATAATGCATCCTCTCATCTTTAATTTCCACAGGTTTTCAAATAACACAGACCCGGATTGTATAAATTTACTATTAATTTGTTGTGTATTTGCTAATTTTGTGTGTGAATGGGGTTTCTTATATAGTCAGCGGTAATAAAAAGGTATTTTTTCCTTGAGTCGGTAGCCCAAAATAGGGGCGGTTGGATATGAGGCAAATTTTCAAAACTTAAATACATAACAAACGTACCTGTAAAACTATTTGACAGTGGCATATCTATAGACATCCCCCACCTCTTACTTCATTTATTCCCCGACGACCATCAGTGGAAAAACCTGACTATTTTCAAATACTAATCTATCTTTATAGAATTTAGTTTATCCACATTGTGTTGGGGTGCAAACCGGCTAGTCTGGTTCCTTAAAACTGATAAGTTCCAGACGTCTATAAATTGCTCTGTTCCATCTGAAGTGGGGTCAAAGAACCAGACTACAATCTACAACAGTTTTTTTTCCTCTAGCAAATATTAATGTAGAAATTAGGCTGATTAGTGGAGACGTCCTTGATGTCATGACACTGATGATCTACGCTTCTACGCTTGAGTGGTTTGGTACTGTGTAATCCCCAAATGGCTTTCTGAATAAATTATGTCAGATCTAACGACCACTGCCACCATTATCCTGGGAGTTAACCCAAATCTAAATTTTTCATCACTTCACAATTTTGGAGAGACAAAGGCAAGGCTGAAAGTCGGAAAAATAGTTTGTAGTCCCCACATGCATTTTTTTTGCTGCAACAAAAAATTTTAATATTTTTTTGTTTAATAATACAAAAATTTAAAAAGACAAATCCTAATATGGTTTTTACAATTTTAGAACTTTTGTCTTTTCAAAGCAAAAGTGGAGTCTAATTCTCATATGATGCCAAGTTTTATAATTCTGAAATAAAGTCTATGAAAATACACAAGTTCTTTTATACTAAATGATTTTCTCTTCAGAGAAAACAGGCAAGCAATAATAACAAAAAAACAACAAAAAAACGTAAGTTTTAGTGGCTGAAAACAAGAATTTACGTTGACGTAAACAGTCCACTAATATACACAGCTGTAAAAAAAATAAAAAAATACAATTCAAAATGAATTACAATAATAAATAAAACCCTAGCACTCAGCCAGCGATTTTGTCAACAAACCAAGTTTTCAACTCGCAGACAAAAAGCTTCCATTTTAACTTTTTTTAAACAACTTGCTTTCATTAAAACTAAAATTAGCTCACATGTGTACAGAAATAAAACTAAAGAAATTAATAGAGCCTAATATTTCGATCTGAACAAGATCTTCTTCAGAGGCAAAATGACAGTGGTACAAGAAACAAACACGAGGGGCCACACAAGCATGAGAGACACATGGGAGGAGAAACACAAAGGACGGATTACAAAAATGAATACAAAGAACAAATAAAATACTACAAATTACACGGACTTCAGGAATTGAACAGTAATGGAACTTTGCATCGAAGGGACACGGGTCACATCCTTCCATTTACCTAACAAAAGTGCATTCTCATTTGCAATTCCTCTTGATATCGTGCGACAATCGCTCTTCCCAATTTACCTCAAACGTCTACATAATTTCTAGTATTCATCAATTACTAAAACTGCAGGAATCTAATAATATTCACAATGTCACAGGACAGGAGCCTGCCGAAGCTATTAATCATCAAAATGCATAAAGGAAACGACTATGATGGGTGTAGATTATAATGATGGAAAGGGCTATTAAGGGAAGGCCATCCCAATTAGCAGACAAATTGCTTTTATCAGCAGACATAAGAGGAAAAACCTGTCCGACTGTCTATTTCAGTAAAAGCCTCCCATTTTTTTTCTTTTTGATTCAATTAAGCTTTTCTTATTCTATGCTAGTACTTTTTCATGAGACAGGTGATCAACATTTGATTGAACCACTGACAACAGAAAGACTCCTCCACACAAAAAAAAAATTATTTTACCCCAGGCCATGAGAGTGTTTTTTAGGGCTATTATTGTTTTGCCAAAATGAAGAATGTATACTAAAATATATATTTTCTCCCTTTTTAGGGGGTACTTTTGAGTGCTAATTTGGACAAATTGGCAAAATAAGACCCAAAAGAGTGTCATTTATCAAGACTTTTGCAGTAGTTGAAAACACAATTTTGAACAAACTATCTTTTTTGGGGGGAGGGGGGTTGCAGGAAGCAGAAATTACAACATATTACCACATTAATCAAAACCTAAGTAAAATTTGTTTGGACCTTAGCAATATTTATAAGTAGTAAAGAAAAATAAATTCTAAATTGTATTTCATGTTTAGGCAAGTAATAAACGAAGCAATATTTGTAGGTAGAAATAGTTCAATATTTTATAAAAAATGGGAAAGAGTAAAACTCAATATTGAATTGACATCATCCAATGCACATCACATCCAATGAATAGTTCTCAATGTTACTCCGCAGAGTTGATCTTTCTTTCCAACTATTAGTTTTCATTTCAAAAGGTTGCGATAGACATCCCTAAAAAAACACCACTGTTTACGGAATCCAATAAAGCAGGTTGTCGAAGAGGCTTCAAGGCAAACCAAACCCTAAGCTGGGATTGGTCACGATTGAAATGATGTTTTCAAGAATTTTATCATTTAGTGTTTCAAAATCCCATCAATGAATCAAAAGAATCAACCCGACATTTACCCATTAGTGATACAAAATGCACGCAGCAATTTATGGCATCTTTTGAATACATCATCTTCCCTGGTACATGTACGTGTACGTGTGGGCGTTTCAGCAATGATGCGTGACCTAGCAACACGCATGCGGTTTCCTATTTATCAGGCTCATGCTCACAGTAATGCATGGCTGAGTGTCGCATATCGCACTATGTAATTTAATTGTGATGTAGGATGCATTTTTCCGATTTTATGGTTCAGGCCTTGAAGCTGTGCGTAACGATCATATGAAGGGAGGGAGGAAGGGACAGGAGGGAGGAAGGGACAGAGGGGAGGGGGGGGGGGGTGGGGGGGGGGGGGGGGGAGAAGGGGGGAGAGGGACAGGTGTCAATAGAGAAAATATGCGAGGGATTTTCACAGCTTTGTAACAAGGCCAATTTCACACTAGGGCTGGGAATTCACACATTAGAAGAGAATTTACGGATGAGATAGTTTTTAAGGCGGTCAATGTTTTCCCCAATAATACACTCAAACTGAAGAGAATGGGGATACCGTTTTCTGTAAAACAGTCAAAAACTAATAGGATCAACATTTTCAAAAAAGCAGAATAAAATAATTCGGGGAATATTTTGTTGTCATACCCACCCACGTCAACGGCATCATTGGCTTTCTCTGGCACGTTTTCTACTCGCAACACATTTAATGTCTGAAACGTAAGTCTATAAGTTCACGTTTCAGACATTTTGACACTGACAAAAAGCGTTTCAGATATTTTTGGTTTATAGTGTGAACAATATTCAGTAAGATTTCACTTGTTGCAGCTATCAGACAGAAAAAGTACAAGAAAGTAGGAAATAGCAGGAATTTTTGAAAAAAAGTTTGAAAAAGCAGAAGCATGGTAAAGAAATTATGATCAATTAGAAAAAGTAGGAATACTTGTAAACCTGATGTACAATGTACATGTAGTATGGAATTATGTAGGATCCCACAGGCCTCTAATAATGTCAACAAGAACATTGAGGTCTGCCACAGGGTTAGTCTTTTTGCAAGTTTACCTTTTCATTCTCTGTCTGGATTCCGATTGCATTGGGAATCACAAAGGCTGTCCTTGCCTTGCTGATGCTTGTGATGGAGTTCATCTTTATCATCACCTTCGGGTTAAAAGGAATCAAATCAAAAATTGTCCACGTCACAGCTCCGGGAAAAATTAAGAGTTACAATACAGGTTCACTTGCATAATGCGACCCACATATTAATAAAATGGGGGGGGGGGGGGGGGGGAATTTATTGCATTTTTAATTTTAATTTTTTTTAAAATGGATTCGGTAACAAATATATTATTTTTCATCCCTTTTTTTTTTGGACAAACAAAATTCATAAAGTGTTAAAATCCTGCAATTTCGAGAGTAGGGTTCAAACAAACTTGTGAAGTTTTCATCAAGCTGTGCGGAATGTCGGTAAAATGACGGCGTTATATTTCACAATTGTCTGCAGCAAACACGGTTGCTATGGAGGGTTGCTTGGACAAGTCTTGGGGTGGAGGGGTGTTAACATTTCAAATGAGTTCATCTCTATTTTTTTTTAATTCATTTTTTCAAAAACGTTTTTAGAGATTTTGTAAATGGATTTATAATTTCCCCCACTTAATAATTTTAACGTCATACCCTACAATGTCTACAAGGTAATAATTAAGTAATGATAACAATTCTAATAGAATTCCCCAACACGATTTACTTAGTGTGCAACATAATAATGTAATAAAAACTTGTCACGGCTCACACGTCATTTTGTGGTGGTAATCGTGTTTTTTCTTTCGATCCACCGACTTTTCGTAACACAACGCCATGCGGACTTCAAAGGACACGTCTTAATCGTTACCACCGACCTGAGTTTGATATGTGAAGATGTGAGAGTGGAAACAGATCCAATTCTGAGAGATGAACATCCTCCCGTGAAACATAATCTCCTTGACCAAGGCACATGAATACGCTGGCGGGGCAAAAACAAATAGGAAAATTGAGAACGAGCAGCCGTAAGAAGTCAATATCATCAACCAGCTGTCGGGCTAAGTAAACTATCTCGTCATCTGCAGGGTGAGGAGTAATAAGCTTGAGGCACGTTTCAAATGTCGCGTTTGTGCCGTGTCGAATACAATTCAACTGGAATTGTTTTGGATTTTTGTATTTGACACGGCACGAGCACGGTGTCTGAAACCAATTTGGCCTGCAAATTTATTTTGGTTCGGCAGAAGAATTAAGCTTGACAGGGTCTGCCGTGCTTATTCAATTTAGCACGGCCGAAGAACCTACTTAAAGGTAGAATACACCATTTGCAGATATCAAAATTATTTAACTTATTTGAAAGTAAATAATGTTTCTAGGCATCCAGCAAAATGATTGCGCTATATCCTGTACTTATTCCGAAAAATCTAATTGTTTCGGAAGGCGATTGCGAAAAAAACAAAAAACATAAGGAAATAATTGTGGTTGAAATAGGAGCATTTTGAAAAATGTGCTTGATTTTCTAACCATTTTGTACACGAGAACAAAGACATATGTGACCCAGCACGAGTAAATGAGACACTTTGCGGCAAAAATAAAAATTGAGATTTTGATTTCATCATTTAAAGCTTGTTTAGCTTTAAATGATGAAATCAAAATCTCAATTTTCATTTTTGCCGCAAAGTGTCTCATTTACTCGTGCTGGGTCACATATGTCTCCACAGTGATATACAAATGTGAATACATTTACATGTACATGTACATGTGTATATGGACACACATTTAGCTGGTTTTGTTTGGGTACTGAGAACGGGAGGATTAATTAATAAAGGCTTCCTGTTTTTGTATTCATGTTCAAGGACAAACTGGTACAAACATTGAGTTTTAGAGTGGTACACTTACATACTTCATTTACAAGCATGCAAGAAAAAAAAACCTTCCTCCATGGTACAAGCATGTATATGTGGGTATAGGCTTACGGGCGTAAATGTCTTGCATGAACAAGTCCATGTCTCAACCCCTGGAGCAAAGCCCTACCCAACAACTCTCATAGAAACTATACCCACCAGCAATTTCTCCCACAGTGGGGCGACAATTCCACACACAGTGGGGCGACAATCCCCCCCCACAGTGGGGATAAAACCCACCATACACCTCACAAGATTTGTGTATCTGCCCCGTGCCTCATCACACCTCCCCTCCCTGAGTTCCCCACAGGATCACGGATGTTCCACCAGTATACATCCCCCGGGGCAAGTCGCAAATTCATAGGCAATTACATTTTAAAATCAAATCATGTAATTTGAATGCATCCTTGAAATGCACATACATGTAAGTGTGCATGATTAGGTAGGTAAGGGGGACGGTGGGGGGTTGGTATTTGTATAATCAAGTTCTCTTGAATACAAGTAAATATTAACGTATGTGTGTGGACTATGTGCCTGCATACACACACACTGTATCCGAGCTAGAGGCCATGGATGAACATCAGGAATCGACAGGACATTATTAAAGTTATCCTACGAGCGCGAGTGGAACACAGAATATGTAGTACGTCTGTGTCAAGTGGGATTCAAGACGCATAGCGTTTTTAGGTTTTTTCTTTTGCTCTGTTTACAAAGTTGCAAATCCTCCTTAAATAAACAAACATATTTTTATAGTTGATAGCTTCTTGGACACTGTCTTTGACCTTTTTGTTTCTTTTTCCACACTTGCAATTGGAAAATACAAACATGTGAAAGTTCAGATTGCATGAATGATCCCAACTTTCTACATGCTTTTCAATTAATTTTAATAGTACGGTACATTTGTTTTCTTCTATGGGATAGGAGGTGGTTGCATCTTTTAATCCTTCATTTCAGAATCACTAAGGTTTCCATTTTAAGGTATGATACACCATTTGCAGATATCGAAAATTGTTACTCCTAAATTATTAAGAAATATCTTACTTATATAAAAGTAAATAATGAATGTAGGCATCCAGCAAAATTATTGCGCTAGATATTCTGTAATTGTCAAAAAAAAATTAAATCTTATAATACAAATTCACGGTCGCCAAATGGGGATCACGGACAAAAAAAAGGACAACAATAAGAACAACTGCCCGACGCTGGTTGAAAACGAACGTCGTTTTTTTTGCTTTTCTCAGCATCCATGATTGTAAAACTCCGTACAGGTCAGTTAAACTAGAATTTGATATAAAATACAACCCCCAAATCCACCCATTCCTGATAATTCAAGCAAAAACCAATGGTGTGTCCTACTTTCAAGGTTGATGAGTACACCTTACATTATAATCAACAGTATATTTGAGAACATTTCTTCATACTGTAGGCCTACTTACAGACAATAACGGTTTCTTCTGAGGGGATGAAACTGAAGAGTTTATGGAACTGTCGGTTTCGACTCTCAATGCTCATTTCCTACATCAAACAAGGACAAAATAGAGTGCGGTTATAAAAGGGACAATAGACCATTTGTCAAGGTTTTACTCTAAGCAGCAAAAGTGCTCAAAAAAAGAAAAAAAGTGCTTTTGACAGATAACCTAATGCAGTTTTTAGCTCTGTGAATGCTGCATATTCCGAGAAAACAATTTTTAAAAGATTTCTATTTTAATTCAAAATGTCCTGACTTTTCCGGAAATTTTCCCGAATGCTCGAGACGACCATTCACCTAATACAGCCCATGGTCAAGTAATAATTTGGTAGTTTTGTTTTTTGATGTTTGCAAATGTTACATGCTACAGTGAACATGTACCTTATACATATTTTCTAAACAATCTTAAATTAAATTTTCTTTGTTAACGTACATGTGTATGCACAAGTACAGTACATTACCCAGTTTGCGCCGGTATATAAACGTAAAGTTTTCCCCAGATTCAAAACAGATGACGCATAAACACGCCACGAGCAAGGCCCGGAATGTCTGTCAGCAGCGAGCAAGGCCGGAAATGCGTGGGTGTGCCTCCCGGTACTATCAGCCTGAAGCCGCCTCGGATCGAGTTTCGTTAAAAAAATAATTCCGTGCGTCGGCTCGAACTGGTTAACTCGAAATTATTCAGGCAGTTCAGCTTGAAGATCGGAGAAGCACCCCTTCGGCTGATTCATTGGGAAATAATTTGTGCTCGTTGATGGGGTCTGACAGTGCCGCGCTTAAATTGAAGCAGACAAATTGAACCAAAGTAATCATCCATCAAAACGTATGTACATGTAATAAATAAAACCAACGAATTGTAGTGGCTGCATTCGGCTTATGGACGCTTTTACAAAAAGGGCACGACGGGCAAGGTAAATATGGGGACGGATATAAAGATGAATTTTTTAGGTGGGGCACCGGGCCAGTAAAAGGGCAGTGACGGCGCTGGCCGTCATGGCAGGCCGTCGTTCAATCTAACCCCTGCTCTGCTATTCCAATGCACTCTATACCGCCACGTTTGCGGGTCTACCTGAGGCCAAGCAATTTGCCCGCTCCGAACAGGCACATTTTGACTGTAATATATTCTGGGTGGAGGTCCATGTCATACAGAAAAGGTGGAAAGACAGAAAACATGTGGCACATTATACATGAATAAAATGGACTGATGGAATTAACTGTTCAAACACGATTACACAAATACAAAAAATGCCATTACTGGGAATGAGCAAGTAGTACTTGTTGTATGTCAAAATAATGAAAATGAAACCAAAACAGAGAAAAAAAAAAATCCAGAGCTACATCGTACATGTACAAATACATAGTGTATACATGGTATATACATGGTGTACATGGGGCTGTGACAGGATTGTGATACAAACACACAACTAATTATTAAAGGTATGATACACTATTTGCAGATATCAAAACAATTTACTACTGAATTACCTGTATTAAGAAATATCCTTCTTATTTGGAAGTAAATAATGATTGTAGGCATCCAGCAAAATGATTGTGCTAGATATCCTATAATTGTTCCATAAAACTGAATTTTATATTAAAAAATCGCGATCACCGGATGGCGATCGCAAAAAAAAAGAACATGAAAACGAACCCGTTTTTCTTGCTTTCATCGGCATCCATGATTGTAAAACATTGTACAGGTCAGTTAAACAATATTTACCATAAAATACAACCCTCAAATCTACCCATTCCTGATAATTCAAGCAATTACCAATGGTGTATCTTACCTTTAAGCTGATAAGCATCAACCTCAATCAATCGAAGACATGCTTTAGTATATTCAGGCTCATTAAAAAAATACAAATTATATTTGCCAAGAAGTACAATATCCCACATTCATAAATACCTGGGACAGTTTAGGCATTCCTATTGGTCGAGAGCCCGTCACGTGGCCGGTATTAAACGGACGATAAAGACATGGCTGGAAGTGTTTAAACCTAGCTGGAATCAACATTCCGTCCCCAGGGCTCACTTTATTTCCAACCCTCGTCTCCAATAATAAGAGCGGGTATAGTGTTGGGCGCGTACAGCTCGACACCTTGAGAACGAGGTTGCCAATGGCAGTAATAGTCTGGTTCACAGTAAATACGCTTTATTGCATGTATTGTGTAGAGAGCGACAGAGGCGGAAACATGTCATTTGACACAGACAGAATGGCGAAACACCGAAATTTACTTGCGACAATTTCCCGGGATTTTCTGGGCTTTTTGGGCTGAATTTTACAAAAAAGGTATTTATGAATGGGAATAAATGTGTGTTCGGTCGGTATTAATCACTCTGTTTAATACCGCTTGGAGTCTGGGATCTGATAATTACCCTCGCCTTCGGCTCAAGTAATTATCAGCACCCAGACTCCAAGCGGTATTAAACAGAGTGATTAAAACCTCTCGAACACACATTTATTCCCTTAATAAAACTGCCTTTCTGTATTCTTTTTTTTCCAGTCCATTTTGTGTTATTGCGGATGGAAACCTGGCTATCGACTTGATTCACAACTTTATGTTCCGAGTCTAAAATTAGCTCATAAACACCGTCTTCTTTCCACTTTTCCTCAAATAACGAATTATGGTTTTAAAAACGGTCACTCGGGGAATGGAATCTCAGTGGGAGAGCTCAAGCCTCACGGCGAGTATAATAACAAATGTGCACTTTAGCCAGGAAAGAATTGGTTGAGTCCGATGATGCTTGGAAAATCTCCACGTCCTTTGAATTCCGGCTGGGTTGAATTTCATCTTGTTGATGCAAGGACCTGATATGACCCGCATATTGTTACTTCCAAAAATAACCTGCTTGCCATCAGGATACTGGGTGGACTAAAGTGGTTATCATACACCGGTATCTTAATTAGCAAATACACTTAAAGGTAGGATACACCATTTGCAGATATCAAAAAATTGTACTACAGAATTATTAAGAAATATCCAGTTTTAATCAATGTATGTTTGTTTTCTTGACTAATTGTTTTTAATGTTCTGTACATGTACTGTTTTAGTGTTTTAAACCCAGGGCCCCCAGGGAGAACAGTTCTTAGATAACTAATGGGGCTACCCTGGTTAAAAAAAACACGAAATAAATAAATAAACTTATTGGAAAGTATAATGATTCTGGATATCCAGCAGAATGATTGCGCTTGAAATATCTTGGAATTGTTTCGGATTTTTTTTTATAAAAAAGAAATTTAATCCTTGAATGGAACGACGGACACATGCGTGGGTGCTATTATTGGTCGGTTGCTGAACTATCTAATAATAGCAACAACCGGATGAGAATGAACCCCGAATGCTGATTGTAGTGGGGCAAATTTTTTAGGCCAAGTAAAAAATGGTTAGTGGCCGGATTTTTGTAAAAAAAGGAGAGAAGGGGGATTTTATTAATTTATTAAAATAAAATATAAAAATTCTTAAATATTGTTGAATTAGCTTTCTCAACAAATTGGCTCTTCAGAAAAATATTTTATTAAAACAAACAAAATACAGGTAACTTTTAAAGGGGTTTTCTGTGGCTTATGGTGCCCCTAGCTCCCCCATCAAATCCCTAAGAATCTCCGTTGATCTGATAGGAAGAGGACACTCACCTCAAATTTGGCCAAGGCGTCAGTGAAGGCCTTTGAAACGGAGACACCAAAAGTCCTGGATCTGCAGGTAAACGTGCCGAAGACAAAGATGAAAAGAGACAACAATTTAACTACATTTTAACTACTTAATTAGTCTGAAATACTTTACTTGGCTGCAAGTGAATAACAGTATTTTAAATTCACCATTAGCCAAGCAAAGATGTGGCTCTAATATTATTCAGATTCAGGAAAGACTGCTGAGCAACTGTGCGTGCTAAGCATAATGACAGCAGGGAACCAGTCACTCGCCATTGCCCTCCCCTTGACATTTTGGATGGTAACCACATTTTCTGCTCAGGGCCCAGTTACCGTAAGCACAGAATTTGCTGCTACAGTAAACAGGCATTTTTCGCTAATGGTAAGCAGAGCCATGAAATTGGGCTCTGGGGCCAATTTCATGGAGATGCTAAGCAAAAAGCAGCTAAATTCCAGTCACAGACAATATACATCACCTGAAAATTAGGTTTTTCAAAAAGGAAGAATTTACACGCTAAGCAATTTTTTTGTGCTGGCCGTTGCATGGCATTTCAAGCTTATTCAACTTGGTTTTCTTTTTAAAATTTAATACTTAATAAAACAACCAAAATAAAAAATGTTCACCTGATCATCATCATCTTCTGCAAGCTCGCAAGAAAAGATGTTTCCTGTTTTCAACCAGCATTCAGTCTAAACATTAGAGTGTGTGTACTGGTACACATGCTTTCACACTGAGACATGCATTATTCAAATGAACTCGTTTCTCCAGCATCTGCTAATGCATACCCCTATATCTTTCAATACTATTTGCATAAAAGCTATTTACATGAAAGCAAAACGAAGATAAAACGCATGACTGAACCTTATGGAATACAAAATGAAACACTTTGTACATTCGCTTTCACACTGAGACATGGATTATTAAAATGAACACGTCTCTCCAGCATGTGCTAATGCATACCACTATATCTTTCAATACTATGCATAAAATCCATTTACATGAAAACTTAAACGATATTTCAGGTCAGTTAAACGATATTTACTTTAAAGTAAAACCCCCCAAATCTACCCATTAATGATAATTCAAGCAATTATCAATGGTGTATCCTACCTTTAAATCAAATATATGTGTAGTTTGCCTGAGATGTACAAGTTATGTACATGTTCATTATCATCTGCTAGAATATTAAAGTGGCAATCTTTTTTTAGTCCCTCCCCTACGGTAGACGGACAAAGAGGCTATCTAGACTTGCGTAAGCCCGCCCTTGTCAGAATTCACATTGCCTTTGTCTTGTTACCCATACAAAGCCGATGTGAATTCTTACAAGTCAAGTCATTCCAGATGCCATCACTACCCTCCCCTACCCATTAAAGGTACGCAATCATCTGAAATGAGTGCATATTTTTATTATTCATGAGGCGTTCTGGCAAAATAAGACACGGTTTGTTGATACTAGGGCAGAGACAACAATCTAATACAATACCCTTTGTTGCATTTCAGTCTAGAAACACACTGTTGATTTGTGGCCGTTTAAAGTTTGCATTAATTAGCGTGTCAGAAAATACTGAGAAGGAGGCCCTTAGGTTTTGAGCATTGTATTTATACAAAATTATAGATGCCATTTGTTTTTCCTTAAAAACACACCTTTATTTGACATGTAAACCCTGACCTTCACTAAGAATAATGATTGAAAAAAGTGGGATTAGGATGCAACATTTTTTTTCTCAAAAAGTCTCCTTTCCCAAGAAACATAAAAACTACTGTAGAGCCTACATATT
Organism: Crossaster papposus; assembly: GCA_037893245.1. NCBI lineage: Eukaryota > Metazoa > Echinodermata > Asteroidea > Velatida > Solasteridae > Crossaster > Crossaster papposus. Next base: position 252,411 of record JBAIAA010000036.1, on the reverse strand, counting down.
CCACACTACATGTACATGAATGCAAAAATAGAAGAAAATACGATCGATTCCTTCCCTTTAACACCCGAAAACAACGACTTGTGTAAGGTACGGTACCATCTGTCAGCTGTCCATGTCGTGCATAAATTAATACACCGCTAGCTCTTCAATACAGTCTAACAAAAGAACTTGTTTGGTTTCGTAAATGAAGCCCTAGTTCTTGCTCCGTGAGACACAATGGAGTCAGTCATACACGTAATTAGAGAATGGATACAGCAAATGGAATGAATCGACAGTATACTGCTATGATGAAAATCCATGGTGACACAAATGTTTCTATAACGCTAAAATAAAATTATATTTTGACAGGTTACAACTACGTCGGTGAGCGATCAAATAATCTCATGAAACAGACTAAGCCAGCTCGGTATTTTTACAGAATCCGTTATCTGTACATTTTCTTGTGCAATCACCAAAGACAATAAAAACTTTTGTTTTCTATTGACACACAAAACACCTCAAAGTACAATATTTACACATTATGAAATTAAATGAACAAATATATTTACAAATACTTACCTCCGAACACCGCGGTTTTTGCTGGTGACAGTTCTGAAATAAAAATACAAACAAAACATTGTTACTGACGAAACATTTCATTTCATTTCATTGCAACATGGTTAATTACAAATCACGAATGGCAGCCACAGCTGAATTGCACGTGATTAACATTTAAAAGAACAATTAGTTATGCCTCACAGATAATTAGATAAAATTCCATAATACAAAAATGAAATATATAAAATATTCAAAATATTTAAAATGTTTAAAATGTAAAAATAATGCACTACTTAAATACACTCAAGTTTTCGAAAGATTTTCTGTAAATTACAGAAAAATACATGATTGTATGAGCTGAGGTTCCTCTTCGGACCATTTAAATTTAGGTTTCATTACCTCCCTTCAGTTTCACCCCAAATCCACAGGCATGGTCGCATTGATTGGCACGCAAACATTGTGCATGACATAATAGCTACTGAGGTGTTATGAATACATGTCATATCGCGCTAGCATCGTCCAAAAAGCTGTCATGGCTCCCGAGTAATAATGATGATATCTCCCATGAGAATAACAATTCATGCGACGTGTTGATGTCAACACATCACACTTACAGTTGACCAGGAACTGTGCAGTGACCAGCCTGAGCTCACCCACTAATAATCAAATTGCCTACACGCATTAACCAAAGCTCCAACATTTCTACAATTCCCATGCCTTTCTGCCCCGAACCTCACAGAATTCAGCAGGGTCTCCCTGATGGACCTTTCGTACTGAGTCAAACAAAGTCCAACAACAAGTTGCTAATGTTTGGTACCAAACCTGCCAAAATCTAGAAAATATGCAGTTGGAGTTGGATGGGCTTGGGGTAGTTGGGGTTGATTTACAGCAAATTTGTACACTTCCTTTTAAAATTGTGGCAAAGAACCTCCACCACTAAAATAGTCAACACTCAACACACTTAAAAAACTACTTGCTAGCCAATTTGGGTGCCTCTATCCACAGCGGAAGGCTGATGTCTTACCCTGCAGGCCAGTAACTCCCTCGCTTCTTCTGAACTCGAGGATGGGGCATGAATCGGCGGCGCTTTATTCCCCTCTCTCGACAGTGCTTCGACGATGAGCTTGATCGGTCGTCATGGAGATATGCATCCGCCTTGGGTTCAACATTCTCGACAGCATCTGAGAATGATCTGGATATGCGTTGAATCAGGGAGAAAGAAGGGGGGGGGGGGGGATGGGGGATTGGGAGAAGAGAGAGGGTGTGTTTAAATGAGTTTCTTTTGGGGATAAAAATCTGTCAAGCGAGAAGATCAAATTGATGATAAGGACTGGCTGGAAAATGAGTGGTGGCGGGGAAAGAGAAAGGATGGAAGAGTGGCTAATCAAAAGTGTTTGCCTGATAACTGCCATGACCCAAACAGGACATAACGATACTCTATAAATTGCAATAGCTGTGGAGAACTACATGTACACTTTAACCGGTTAGGGGTGAAACAATATCATAATACGATACCGGTACATATCACGATACTTGGGTATAAATAAATAAACAAAATAAATAACAAAATGAAAAACAAACAAGAAAACAACCCAAAACAACTACCCCAAAATACACTTCCGAATTTAAGTTTCAACTTTCAAATTCTTCGCCCTCATGTATGTTGGCGGTCTCCCAAATTGTCAGTATCTTTTTTGTTGTTAGGGTACCGTATACATGTGTACAACATTTAAGCATTAACAAGCACATTCATAATAATAAACATAATTGGTGAACTGCAGGTGTAACGCTGTACAACGCGTACTTAAAAGTTGCATAATTAATGCGATTCTAAATGCATTTCGGAATATCAAATGACTTGCCTGCTCAATCCAACAGGTTCTAACGGACATGTCAACTGGTTGGATTATATTGGATTCAGCAGGGTTACGGGTAAGTTTTGACTTTCAAACTGCTTTTAAATCAATTTCTGACAACTCGTATCATTTTCATAATCTATTAACCCTAACCCCCTTTGCCTTACTTTGGGCTAAAGAACTGCGTACTACAGAATACTACTTAGTATTTTGTAGCACTGGGTGTCTCCATGACTGATGATTGGGTGTGTAACTGACAGAGTACAGATATTGCCAACTAAAAAATACTAACAGTGGCAATACAGGTTAGTATACTTATCTGGCAAAAAAATGCAGTAGTCCAGCCTTGACCCATTGTGTCCCAAGTGACAAATTTGGCTGGAGAGTTTAGAACACCTTACACTGCAGTGAGAGTACTGCATACTACTTTTTACTACTACTGTACTAGTAGTAAAAAGTAGCATTAGGTAGGGTTAGGGTTAAACAAATTGCTATTTGTAATTTTCAGGGGCCTTGAACACTTTGGGAAAAACAATAAAAAACATGTACGGGTATTTAGCTGAAATTTTGTTTAATTTTGGTTAAATTCAAGCTGCTATTAAAAAAATTCAGACACCTTTTAAATTTACCATTTGAACATGTTTTATATGGTACTTCAAAATTTGGTTTTGGAAATTGCAAGGCCCTTGCAAAAAACAGTTACATGTACTGCAGGTAAACATACAATGACTTTCCTTTGTACGTAAGAATCCTGCATTATGCATGGACTTGCACATTGTGCATTCAAAACTTTCCACTTACATGTAGGTTGTATATTTTCGTTTCTATTCAAGAGTTAAATTTATGTAACAAAAAAACACCTGCAATCTATCATAAACACGTACCTGTGTGTACATAGAAACAGGTACTAGAACAGATACTTGTGTCTTTACTGTGAAGCCAGCAAATTGACCAGTTCTTTAAATAGACTTAGAGACTGATTCTCACACGTGTCACATCGAGTGTTTGTAGATGCAATCACGTTGATTCGTTTCCATGGAGCTCAACTCAATTTGATCAAGCTCAAGGCACCATAAAGAGAGGGTAGAAGGGGGAGAGGGTGGAGAGGGTGGAAGGGGGGAAGGGTGGGGGGTGCTTGGATGAAGCTTTCTATTAAATCTCCACGAGTGTTCAGGCAGGTTCCAGCTCCGCCTTGCCGATTTCTTTGTTCACTATGAAAGGTACGGTATTGCAAATGTCCCTACAGTTTCTCTTCTGGTTTATTTGTGTATTACCAGTAGAAGATAAATAATTTTGGACAGGAGAACAAAGTGATGTCTCTACAAGGATTCAAAAATGCGAATGCATTTTTGTATACAAACAAATGTGCATGGATTCTAAAAGGATGACATTGGTACATGTGTCCTATCCAGGACTGTGTGTTCCATCATCACAAGGAACGTGTGTCAAACAAGTGTTCGTGGTGAGTGAGCTATTAGGTACATGTATGATACACCATTGGTAATTGCTTGAATTATCAGGAATGGGTGAATTGGGGGGTTGTATTTTATAGTAAATATCGTTTAATTGACCTGTCCAAAGTTTTACAATCATGGATGGCGAGAAAAAACAAGAAAAACGACGTTCGTTTTCAACCGGCGTCGAGCAGTTCTTTTTTGTTGTTGAGATCGCCATACGGGACAATTACAAAATATCTAGCGCAATTATTTTGCTGGATGCCTAGAATCATTATTTACTTTCAAATAAGTAAATAACCGGCTACTCTTTAAAGGGACACTCTTTAAAGGGACACTCTTCAAAGGGACACTCTTTAAAGGGACACTCTTTAACCAGTTCGCGCCGGGATTATTTTAACATCGCCGAGCCGACGGGCGGGATTATTTTTAACGAAACTCGATCCGAAGCGTGTTCAGGCCGATAGTGCTGGGTAGCACACCCACGCATTTCCGGCCTTGCGCGCTGCTGACATACATTTCCGAACTTGAACTTGGCGTGTTTATTCGTCATCCGTTTTGAATTTGGGGAAATTTTTGCGTTTATATACGTCATCCGGCGCGAACTGGTTAAAGGGACACTCTTTAAAGGGACACTCTTTAAAGGGACACTCTTTAAAGGGACACTCTTTAAAGGGACACTCTTTAAAGGGACACTCTTTAAAGGGACACTCTTTAAAGGGACACTCTTTAAAGGGACACTCTTTAAAGAGACACTCTTTAAAGGGACACTCTTTAAAGGGACACTCTTTAAAGGGACACTCTTTAAAGGGACACTCTTTAAAGGGACACTCTTTAAAGGGACACTCTTTAAAGGGACACTCTTTAAAGGGACACTCTTTAAAGGGACACTCTTTAAAGGGACACTCTTTAAAGGGACACTCTTTAAAGGGACACTCTTTAAAGGGACACTCTTTAAAGGGAACACTCTTTAAAGGAAACACTCTTTAAAGGAAACACTCTTTAAAGGAAACACTCTTTAAAGGAAACACTCTTTAAAGGAAACACTCTTTAAAGGGACACTCTTTAAAGGGACACTCTTTAAAGGGACACTCTTTAAAGGGACACTCTTTAAAGGGACACTCTTTAAAGGGACACTCTTTAAAGGGACACTCTTTAAAGGGACACTCTTTAAAGGGACACTCTTTAAAGGGACACTCTTTAAAGGGGCACTCTTTAAAGGGGCACTCTTTAAAGGGGCACTCTTTAAAGGGGCACTCTTTAAAGGGACACTCTTTAAAGGGACACTCTTTAAAGGGACACTCTTTAAAGGGACACTCTTTAAAGGGACACCCCTTAACTCTCCTATGGTTTGACAGCACAAATATGCACAATAAAGACAAGTCTGTGCATTTTTGTAATGCTGAACAACTGACCCAAATAGTGACTTCCGCATAGGGGGTTTACATGGGCACTGATCCTTTCAAAGGTCTGGTTTACTTGAAAGAATATACCGTTATAAAACACCTACAAAAATAGAGATTCACTTACTCTTCAGATCCCGCTATGTCTTTCACAAGATGATCTCCTGACCATTTCCAAACTCTGGGCAAAGAAAAAAAAACACAAAACAAAAAGAAATTCACAGAAATGTGCCAAACCAATATATTGAAACTGCTTGCAATTGAAACAAATCATCAATAAAACCTGTCTGCTTCACGAGTGATTGACATGGTTGATACGTTTGTGGCCTAAGGTAGGAGGAGTCAGTTTTAGAAAATCAAACTTTTTCTTTTCAAAAGCGTCCCCTCCTACAAACCTTGCAAAAACCAACCTCAACATTAAAACCAACCACGCTGCATTAAGCTACTTCTCCAGGCTAGCACACCTCAAAGCGAACACACGCAGGCTACCTCGAGCTAGCTGCAGGTTAATTATTAACCATTCCTCATGATGAGGCAATGAGATTTAATTACATCGCCGATCCAGGGGATATGGGAGAAACAAATCAATAAACATGAATCGTCATGGCAACAAGTGACGACGAAATAGGTTAGGGATGTCAGCTGAATCACGCAATAAATAATTTCTTGGTAATAAGTTCTAGCTGGCATTGCCTAAAAAGATGTAACAAGCAAAAATTTGCATGTCTGCTGTTGTAATGCATAATGTGTACATGTAAACACGATGTTACTGAAATTTAACTTGAGAATGACCTGTAATAAACATGAACTACATGTTGGACAATCATTCTAATTCCACAGCTTGAACAAGTTGGAACTGCAGATCATCAACACATAATATACTATACATTTTTTGTTATAATCAATTTTACTTTTAGTTTTAGTGCTTTAATTAAATGGGTCAGTAGTTTTTGCACCAGAGTTTGGACAAATTTATAATTGTGCAACTTTATTTACACAAGGGGAAACTGATATCTTGGGCGTTGATAGAGAACATTCCACAGAGGAAAAAGACCTCCTGGGCTAATTGTGAGGCGTTCTGGCAAGGAGACAGAACTGGGCAGAGGTTGACTTGACTTGAGGGTTTGCAGCGCAGGGGTTAGCATTTTTTTTACTATTATTATTAAAGGAAATATACACGGTTTGCTTTTGCTCTTACTTTTTTTTCCAGAAATGGCTGAACTTGGAGGGTTAGTAATGTAGAGTATACAGTTATTGAGTGGCTCAAAGACCAGTAGAGTGGAATGGAAGTAGTATTAATTTAGAGGTAAAATCTGGACTTTTCCATTTCACTACAGTACAGTCACTAAAGCCTCCAATTAGTTACTAAAGAAATACCTTTCTGGACTTGTACACAAAAGCAATAGCGTCAGGATACTACATTCTTCTAAAAAAATGTCCTCATCTCTCAGTCCTAATAACATATAAACCACTCACGATAGGCCAACATTGGCAAGCTATAGCTAGCGACTTACCGAGTGTGTGGCGTAGATGACCCCGTCTCACACGGCCGTGCAAGGTGCATCAAGCCCGCTCGCCTCTCGTGCACCTCCCTTTTTGCGATACCCAAACCCAAATAAATCTGCGTTTCAGCACTCGCAGTTTAGGACTGCAGAACGCGGCGTTACCCCTTGCTAACAGCTTATATCTTTGTATATTGGTAATAAAAGGAGTTCTTCACGCTTAAGTACGTGTATTGTAATAACTCGATGCGGAGCAAACTCGCCATTTTCTGAATATTCTTCACGCATACATTTTTTAACTCATAACGGTTCAGTGTTATATAGCGCCCTCACCGATAAGTGACAGTTTGTCGGGATATTAAATTTTGATCAAGATACTCAAACGGACGTTTTTGAAGTTTAATTTTATTAGTTCAATCAATTGCCATTATTGCATAAAACAAATTAAATAATCCTCTGTAAATTTGTTATGAGGACGTCACATTATCAAGGCAATCATCATCACTGAATTTAAATTCAACTGCATGAATTTCATTTTTTTTTTATGATCCTTATAATTTAAATATTATTTTAAAATATTTTTAGTACAAAAGGTGTCTTTGAACTACAAAATAAATGTTAGATATTTCGAAAGAAGAAAAGCAGCAAATCTACTAAAGGGCATTCAAAGTTTAACAAGCATACAGATTTGACATGTACACATTAATTAGACAGATATCAAATGAATTCAAATGAATTTTACAACAGAATTTTAGATATTCTATGCAGGCTGATTTCTGACTGTGCTATGGAATACAGGGTGGTCCAACACCCCCCCCCCCCCCCAACAAAAGTTATATAAGATCACTCAATTCGGTCGAGTAGTTTTAATTCTAGTGGCTTTTTTCTGGAACAAAGTTATGAGTTGGACCATAGTTAGACAGTTGATCAGCAGAGAAGCGCATGAATTTGGATCCAGAAAAGTCTCTCTAAAATGAAAACTACTCGACCAAACTGGCCTTAATTATGGGTGATCTTGTATAATATATAAACATGTAACAAAATTTCCCGTCCATCCAAACTAGTTTTTCGATATAGACACAAGCACAGAAATTACCATGAACTTCAAAAGTTCAACAATCATACAGATTCGTTGGACATATGTGACCCAGCGCAAGTAAATGAGACACTTTGCAACAACAATTAAAATTGAGATTTTGATTTCATCATTTAACCAGTTCGCGCCGGGATTATTTTAACATCGCCGAGCCGACGGGCGGGATTATTTTTAACGAAACTCGATCCGAAGCGTGTTTAGGCCTATAGTGCTGGGTAGCACACCCACGCATTTCCGGCCTTGCGCGCTGCTGACATACATTTCCGAACTTGAACTTGGCGTATATATTCGTCATCCGTTTTGAATTTGGGGAAATTTTTGCGTTTATATTCGTCATCCGGCGCGAACTGGTTAAAGCTTGTTTAGCTTTAAATGATGAAATCAAAATCTCAAATTTTATTTTTGCCTCAAAGTGTCTCATTTACTCGCGCTGGGTCACATATGTTGGACATACAGGTATTAAACAAAATATACAGTTATAAACTCTTCATACTAATTATTGTACAATGGCTAAATAAATTATAACATCTGGCAAATAATGTGGAATGTCTTTGTACTGGGTAAATCTTCAATTGATTCCCTACATGTATGATATTCAATATTAGATTTTTGCCATTCACCCATGTATTTTTACATTGTATACTCATTGTTGTTCGTGGGATTAAAAAAAAAAATCTCTGACACATGTGGGACCCGAACCCATGACCTCCAGATTTTAAGTGAAGATGTCTAAGACAGACCATCAAATACCAATCCATTCGCAGACCGTTTAATGGTTTAGCGGGCCCGATAAGTCAAAGGCTTTGACACTATTTGGACTGAACCGATCGGGCAGGATTAACTCCACTAGTCTTGATCACCACCCTCTCAGAAATGCCAAAATGAGCTATCCAGATTGTTTACACGTAGATCATTGGTTTAAACCCTCTACACTAATTTTGCCTGCCACCTGCTAACTACAGAGGGCAGTCTGACAGTTTGGTCATCGGCCCGTCCACAGTGAAAGCAGATGTCAGGACGTTGGAGCTCACTCGTCGCTTCTGACCCGGCTGCTGGCCGCCGGCGTAAACATAGAACTTGCCAGGCTTAACCACCAGGGTGTCGGCTTCTTCGCTGTAGACCGCCCTCACACGGGGCGGAATGGTCAGGTAGTTGGTAATCTGATTCTGAGGAGTCGTCTGCACACGGAGGAATGCTCCTAGTTGGAGTCTGGGTACCGGGTAGGCTGCGCCCGGCCAGCCGACGTACACCTGTATCACCTGTTGCGGCCAGAAATCACATCATCAGCAAGTATGAAATTCCCATCTCTAACAAAATTGAGTGTATTTTCAGTTTGATTAGTCCGATTTTCATGATCTAAAATTCTTTTAAAACAACGAACCTAATGTCATTGATTTTCATGGTGACAAAAAAATTAACATTTCAGGCATTGATGAGTACTAATCATCAAATTCGCTTCGCGTTGGCATTCGCAGAAATTATGAACCGGCCTTTATTATTGACATAATGGCTAACCTCATCCCCAGCGTAGCTGCCAACGTTTGTCAAGGTCACACTGACGTGCATGTCATCACAAGGCTTAAGGAGAGGGTTGGACACCACGACTCTGTCGTAAGTGAACTCGGTGAAGGATAGACCGTAACCAAATGGGTAGAAAGGGGTGCCGGTGAAGAAGCGATAACTACGATTGAAGAAACTGTAGTTGGTCATTGGAGGAACCTGTTAGGGAAATTGTCAAGATACAAATGGCGTTAAGTTTTCCCCTGCTTCTTCTCAGAACCTCATCAAGACACAGAAGATACGTGAGGGGTTCTGGCAAAATGCGACAGAACTGGAAAGAGGTTGTAAATGAGGATTTTCAGGTATTAGGAAAGATATCAACCTGCCCTTGGGGTACAAATTTGTAATCTATTAATTGAAATCAACCTACATCGTTCATAGAAGCCGGCCATGTGAACGGTAGCCTTGCTGCTGGATTGCCCCCCGGTCCATTGGTCATAAAACGAACCACAGCCAAGCCGGCTGCCTGGGCAGGGAGCCAACACTCCACAATGGCGTGAACGTCAGGACTTTCATCGGCCCAAGTGACGTTCAACGGTCCGGCGTTGAAGAGAAGAAGAACTACAGGTCGACCCTTGGCTGAAATATCAAAAAAGGAGAGTTATAATCAACGTCAAATGTAAGAGAAAAAAAGAGCCACAAGTCGACCCTTGGCTGAAATATTTAAAACAGGAGTTATATATCAACGTCAAATTGAAGAGGAGCAGGACCACAGGTTACCCTTGGTTAAAATGTAAATAAAGAAGAGTTATCAACGTCAAATAAATGATTTAAGAGACCCTGACTGATCTGATGGGAAGAGGCATTGGTCACCAATAATTTTGTTTAGCACAAAATAACAATCCAGGGGCCTTTTCACAACACGGGTTCATCTTCAACATTTTTGGAAAATAATCGATTCTCAATGAATTTTTCAAAAGTTGGACAGCATTGGAGTCCGATATTTGACATATTTACCATATTTGACGGCATCTTGTAGAAGCTGAAGCTGTGAACCTGGCAGGTCCATTGATGAGCGATCCTTGGATTCACTCTCTACTGATGTACCTGAATCGGTATACAAAACACACAATTTCAAGGGGTAACTTACGAGTAGTTGCAGATCAGAAGTAATAGAATACACAGGTTCAATGGAAAATAACTTTGAGACAAGTGTTCAAAAGTTTAAAAGCTTTTAATATGAAACTGTTTGGAGAATGTTTTAACATTTACCATACCTGTACCCAAGCACACGACGACAAAGTCCACATCGGTGACAGCATTCAGGATTTCATTCGGATTGTACTTGTCACATGTAGGATCATTGCAGCCACCGGCGTACTTCACTACGGATGCAATCTTTGTCAAGCCCTCCCTTGTTGTAGTGATGTACTCACGCGAGGTGCCGGGTGGGTAGTCTCCGAACGGATCGTAGGGCGAATCTGCCATTGGACCGACAACCTGTTGGAACAAAGCACCACAATTTGTAACGATGGTTCCAAGTTAATTACACTTGGGAGTTAGGGTTAAGACTTAACTTCAGACTGGAGGGAAGTGCGATAAACTTGTGAGGAACTGGACTAGAACACCGAGTACAAGAATTAAGACTCACAGCCAGAGTTTCAATCTTGCCGACTGGCAGTACTTTCCCGATGTGCTTCAGCAAGACAAACGTCCTGACGGCCACCGAGACAGCCAGCTCCTGATGCGCGGCACTCTCTACCACATCATCCACGTTCAGCTTGGTGTAAGGGTTCATCTCTGGCGGGTCAAACTCCCCAAGCCTCATCCTGGTGTAGAAGAGCGGCCGGACCAGTGTGGTCATCCGCTGCATGCTGATCAGGCCAAGCTCAACGGCCTGGGTCAGGTGGGTGTAGACTGCTGGCACCTTCCCCGTTAGCTCCAGGTTACAACCAGCCTCGATGGCTGCTACGGTAGAGTCCAGCGGGCCCGTGGTGTAGTTGTGAGCAGTGTAAAGAAACTCTAGTGCTTCGTCATCGCTGGCGATATACCCTTTGAAACCCCACTGTTTACGAACAACGTCTGTTAAGTACTTCTTGTTGGCACAGGCGGGAACACCATTAATGCTTGAAAAGAAAAAAAAGACACAATCAGTGATTGACAGGTCGGTCGCATTGAGACTGATTCTAATTTCACAGAACATCTTCAGTTAGGCGAGTGTTGTAACACTTCCAAAAGCTTCCATTTTCATCTGTGCATCAATTTTCACTTTCTTGATGTATTTTTTCAAATTGTACCTTTCTTCAACACCGCAGTTGTTGATTTCCTACAAAGACGGCTGTCTGTTCAAGGGATCGATAAAGAACCAATCATTTCAAATCTACAGCAGATTCTGAACTAACCTGTTATAACTGCACATCAAGTTGTATACTCCTCCCTTGACACATTCATGGAACATCGGTTGGTAGGTCATTTGCATGTCAGCCTCGCTCACCTAAATTCAGGAAGAAAACAATTTCACAACCACTGAATTCCAATTGAAATCAGCAACAACAAAACATTTAAAATCTCTTTGAAAACTGTACTGTTATTGCCGAGTGCCGACTAATTTTAATTCATGAAACAAAATGTGTACATTGTACTGATTAGCTAGACAACTTGGCAAACAAAAACAGTGATTGAATGTAAAAGGTGTCCATTGGCCAAACACATACATTTACCGAACAATAAGCACAAACCAGATTTTTTAATACCAACTTGTTACCTGCCAAAATGTCAAACACGCAAAGTACGTTTGTTACTGACTCTCAGCTAATTTTGGTCACACGCAAATTAGTTTACTGAGAATTTGTTTGAGCTAAGCACTGCCAAAGCATTTGTCCCAGTTGAAAGGTAAAATAAAAGACTGTGTCGATGGGGGCTGGTTTTACCCCATCGGACCTAACACAGAGGATCAGGTGTAAAAGTCTGTAGGACATTTCGACAGTGAGCCATCAAGACCAGGGGCCAATTTCATAGAGCTGCTAAGCACAACAAATTGCTTAGCATGACAATTTGTCCTTGGCAAAAACAAGGTTACAGACCAAATTTTCACCTGATCTTTATTGTTCTGGATTGATAATCAGCTGTTTTTTTGCTTAGCATGAAAAACACGTAACATTTTGGCTGGTAACCTGTTTTTAATGAGCAAGACTTTTTTGTGCTAAGCAAATCTATGAAATTGGTCCCAGTGCATAAGCGGCCACTTCTGAGACAATGAGAGCTTGTCCCGTTGAACAATACCAGAGAGGAACCCTGCTACGTTAGGTGACCATAGACTCTGAGGCATCCTGATGCATCTTGCTAAACTGGGCAAGCTTGCCGAACTAGCCAAAATACCATGGGTGTTGTTAGGGTAAAAAAGGCAGGCCGATTTGTTACTTACAACTGAATTAAATGAGAATCGAGATGATGGTATATCCTCCGGTCCATCATAGGCAAACATGTGTTTGCACCCTGCACTGGTACGGATATAGCGTGCATCGTTCCCTTGTAGACCAGCTATGTATGCTTTGGCCATCTCTCCCGTCAGGAACGGATCCTCACCATAGGTTTCCTAATAAATAAGATCGAGGGTTCGGATTTTGTCACCAACCCTAATAATACACGATAGAAGCAAGTTTGCCGAGATGCCAATCAGAATAATTAACCCTTACAATTAATCCCCATCTAGTCAAACTCCAACACCAGGTTTTGTTGGAATCTGTTAGGATGGCGGAACTGGCTTAGTTATGGACCTTGGCAAAGACCAGGCTGTACCTATAGCATTGCTTTTGTTCAGCCATGCACAAAATTCCCTGCCTTATGCTCGATAGCATCCGCACAGACCGCACTGCTTCTGAGTTCTGAATGTCATCGGTACTGACTTCATCAACCAATGTGCAATAAACTTATTGAAACAAAAAAACAAAAAAACATTTGTTACCTGGATTCTTCCCCACAGGGGATGTCTTACGATGTTGATGACTGGACTAAAACAGCTCAGTCCTCCGAAATCCTTGTAGATCCCGTGGCTTGTGTAGTTGTTATACTTGGCTCGGACTTCTGTACTCGTTGCCGTGCCAACACCAGTGAGTAGGTCAACACTAAAAAGTGAGCAAATGAGCTTCATACATGTATGTACATTTGTACGGTATCCATTACCAATAAATTTACTCAGATAAGCCTGTGTTATACTAGCCCCAAAAATGTGGCTCAAATACTGGACTTCCAGTATATTAAAAATGGCCGGATTGTCTGGAAAACATGGACATAACTATGGACATAATTATGAAGAAATGGTACAAAATCCACAGTTTGGGCTTTTCACTTGATAATCATTCCATGTAGAACTGACCTTGTTAATGTTGCAAAACTTTGGGATTCTGTATCTTCAAACCATCTAGCTATTCTGTAATTTCCGAAACAATTTCATACTTTCCCCCAAAAACAAATGCGAAAACAAAGTAGCAAGATCGAGTCTTGCACAAGAAAGCATCTATTGAGCCACCAACGGCAGCTTTGGTCGTACATATCGAGCATGCGTCATTGATCTTTTTGGGGAGTTGGTGGAACAATTTCCATAACAACGGAATGTTGAAGAGAGCTATTTTTACATATGGCCGCTGTGTGGTTCACAATACGGAGAAAGTCCAGTATTTAAGCCACATGGGGCTAGTGTTAATCCATGTCACTAAAATTGGCATTCGTGCATCTTTTTCCGTTTATAGGTTCAATCTTCTATACGAAGACCCTTTTATAACATGAGTGAACATATTATTACATTTTCTGAAAAATTGTATTTGTGCATTTTATATTTATGTATAGGCCTATATGCATGCACATCCAAATACAGACATTACCCAGTTCGCGCGGGATGACGTATATAAACGCAAATTTTTCCCCAAATTCAAAACGGATGACGCATAAACACGCCAAGTTCAAGTTTGGAAATGTCTGTCAGCAGCGAGCAAGGCCGGAAATGCGTGGGTGTGCTTCCCGGCACTATCGGCCTGAACCCGCTCGGTGATATTAAAATAATCCTGGCGCGAACTGGTTAAAGATGAGCTGGGCAATGTTCCTATTTCTGAAGTTTAATTAGCCCTGGGACGTAGACACTTGAACTAAAAATATTCTGATATATACACATTTTCTTGGGTACTACAACAGAACCCAACTTTACCTAAATGATGCAGCCAGACCGATTGGCATAGCAAATGACGTAGCATTTCCTGAATCGACATCACCGCGCAGACACTCGGTGACCCAGTTATATGGGCCGATACCAAGTCGTGTGATCGGCAATGTTGGGCCGTTGCTCTTGTAGCCTGCTCGGCTCATCTGGGAGGCAATTTCATCCAGGTAGAGTCTGGGGATGAGGTCGTCAAGACGCTCATCCCAGGACATGGAAACATTCCGGAAAGGAAAGTCAGCGATCGTTACAGCAACAGAGAGTAGGGCTGACAGGAGAGCAAGGCATCGCTTGGCTGACGTCATCTTGGTTGCTTGGCTTTCTTCTTAGGCTCTTTGTGGTACCTGTTGCTAGGAGACCATACAGTATACAAGATCATACATCATTAGAATATATAATTAATTTGTACAATACAAAGCACTGTGGGAAGAAAAATGAAGCAGGATGCACCTTTTAACTTCCCACTTTCTTGTTATTCATTTATGTTCAAATTTACTCAAGCAGCCAGGCCTATTTGCGATATTATTAAGGCTAATTATTGGACAATTTCCGGTTTTGCAAGTCTGTGGACTGGTTGTATATTCCTTTAAAAACACAAGCTGTGTGTGTTTGATGGCGATTAGGGGGTGTATGGATATATATCTTTTTCACAAAACAAGACCTTTGATAGTTTGAATTCGTGACCACAAGATTCTGTCCATTCATCAGCACAGCAGGCATTTGTTATCGCAATGTCGTATATCTTCTGTTACCCAAGCCCCACAAATGGGGCTGTAATTAGCTTTCTTTTGTCTATTGTCTTTATCTTGTCGCTACAGCTACACGATAAAGACAAAAGACAAAGGAGTGCTACGGTAATTCCCCTGCCGTGTAACAATATAAACATTAACAACATTCCAATCACAATATCATTTATGTTTACACAAATATGGCAGCAAAATTGTAGTTTCACAAATCGACCGATCGTGCCCCCAAAATAATCACTTTTACCTCTGGAGATAGAATTTCAGAATTCTGAATGTATCTTCCGCGAGTAGCCCTATAGTAACCCCTAAAATCTACTAGATGTGGGAGAAAACCGCTAGTAAAATGGTTATTTTGATACTGAACTAGCCTCCAAAATGGGTATCACACCGCGCGCGAGCCCCACGTGATTGATCATGTGTGTATATGCTTTTCCCGAAACTTCGGCTCCGAAAACGATCTTTGTCGTCACTAAATTGCTATCATTTTTAGAGCCTTGAGTGTCTAAACCTCATTAGGTTCATTAGTCTTTGACTTTGAAGGAAGCAGATTATAAATCTATTCAATCATGAACCTAGTGTTTCAAAGTAACAGCCAGTGTATTGACTCTAAACGTAATTGGAACCGAAGTTTCGGCAAAATACACAGTTTGAGAAAACAATCCAAATGTGTACACAATTCAAACAAAGCACATGTCGCGTCACGGGACTCGACTCATCATTGGCTTATTCTTCACGGTTTATGCAAAAGGTGGTTTATAGTTTATGCAAGCGCTTCCGGCTTTGAATTTTGACCATGGTTTGACGAGTGATAGCCACTGCAACTGTCACGAGACCGACACTGCATGTATATCTGCCTTTTTAAAACAAATCCTCGAAAACGGCAACAACGGAGTGCCAACAACAAATACGCGACACCGACAAGATCATAGATCGCTACTCGTGCGTATAGAGCGTGAGTGTACTGACTGCTGCAGCATAATTTTGGGAGGGGTGAAAGGGGGAGGGGTGAAAGGGGGAGGGGTGAAAGGGGGAGGGGTGAAAGGGGGAGGGGTGAAAGGGGGAGGGGTGAAAGGGGGAGGGGTGAAAGGGGGAGGGGTGAAAGGGGGAGGGGTGAAAGGGGGAGGGGTGAAAGGGGGAGGGGTGAAAGGGGGAGGGGTGAAAGGGGGAGGGGTGAAAGGGGGAGGGTTGAAAGGGGGAGGGGTGAAAGGGGGAGGGGTGAAAGGGGGAGGGGTGAAAGGGGGAGGGGTAAAAGTGGGAGGGGTAAAAGTGGGAGGGGTAAAAGTGATGGGAGGGGTAAAAGTGGGAGGGGTAAAAGTGATGGGAGGGGTAAAAGTGATGGGAGGGGTAAAAGTGGGAGGGGTGAATGGGGAGGGGTGAAAGGGGAAGGGGGAGGTTTGGGTTGAAAGGGGGGAGAGGGTGGGGGGCCTAAATTTATGTCTTGGCCACTGGGTCGGAGTAGTTGGGAAATCCTAACAATATTTGGGACATAATGCATTAGAGGGTTTCGTGTTGATTGCAAGGCACATGTCATGAGGCATTGTATTGGGGTACTTTTGCGTGTACAATTACAAAGTAAACATAGTTTGTACATTTATACGCACGTGCATCTAGAGAACTGTCACTGAATTTGAAGCTAATTTTAAAATACACTAATTACAGATACAAGCCTAAGAAGAAAGCCAAGCAACCAAGATGACGTCAGCCAAGCGATGCCTTGCTCTTCTGTCAGCCCTACTCTCCGTTGCTGTAACGGTTGCTGACTTTCCTTTCCGGAATGTTTCCATGTCCTGGGATGAGCGTCTTGACGACCTCATCCCCAGACTCTACCTGGATGAAATTGCCTCCCAGATGAGCCGAGCAGGCTACAAGAGCAACGGCCCAACATTGCCGATCGCACGACTTGGTATCCGCCCATATAACTGGGTCACCGAGTGTCTGCGCGGTGATGTCGAGTCAGGAAATGCTACGTCATTTGCTATGCCAATCGGTCTGGCTGCATCATTTAGGTAAAGTCTTCTGTTGTATGTACGTTTGGTCCCTTTGTTTAAACTAGGATATAAATTTTATGTCATAAAGTCAGGAAATAGCACATCAAATTGTAATACCTGAGTTAACCTTCTATGCAACATGGCTGACCTTCATATAAGAGATTATTATGCAAAGTGTAAAAGGTCGCGGACATGCACATTTGTGCTGCGAACTATCAGCCAATGAGATTCGGCCAACGGGAGTCACACGGGAGTCAAAAAAGGAAACAGCCAACTTTCTTTAAATCTCTTTAAATCTCATATTTAGTGTTGACCTACTCACTGCTGTTGGCACGGCAACGAGTATAGAAGTCCGAGCCAAGTATAACAACTACACAAGTCACGGGATCTACAAGGATTTTGGAGGACTGAGCTGTTTTAGTCCAGTCATCAACATCGTAAGACATCCCCTGTGGGGAAGAATCCAGGTAAAAAACCTAAACTTGAATTCGGTTGTAAGTCCCACCACTAAACTGTACTCAAGTCTTTGGCATATTCTTGGACATTTAATGTAACATTTTTTTTAAATTTAGACATCTCAGCAAGTTTTCGTCCGTCATTTGTTGATTTGGTGACAACATCTTAACCCTTGATCTTATTTATTAGGAAACCTATGGTGAGGATCCTTTTATATCGGGAGAGCTTGCCAAGGCTTATGTGGCTGGTCTACAAGGTAACGATGCACGCTATGTCCGTACCAGCACAGGGTGCAAACACATCTTCGCCTACGATGGACCGGAGAATATACCATCATCTCGATTCTCATTTAATTCAGTTGTAAGTAATAAAGGGGGCAACCTTTTTTACCCTAACTCCCCCCCCCCTACCTCCCCTTAAAGGCCTCCCCTTAAAGGATGGTCGCTGTAGCATAAGTTCTCAATACAATTTTTATTTGATGTTAAGCTTTTTTGTCAATTTCAGGTGGAAATCAGTCATTTTGGAATTCCTTGTTTTGTTTTGGTTTTATGAATTCAGGTTAGCGAGGCCGACATGCAGATGACTTACCTACCCATGTTCCATGAATGCGTCAAGGCTGGCACATTTAACTTGGTGTGCAGTTATAACAGGTTAGTTCAGATTCGGATTTTACTTGGTTGGTCCTCTATTGCCGATTTAGTTGTACATTTTATTCAGCTGTGCCCCAGCCTCGATGCTCTGACCTGTCAATCACTGGTTATGTGGGTTGTTTTCTTTTTAAGCATTAATGGTATTCCCGCTTGCGCCAACAAGAAGTATCTAACGGACGTCGTTCGTAACCAGTGGGGATTCAAAGGATATATCTCCAGCGATGACCAAGCACTAGAGTTTCTTTACACTGCTCACAACTACACCACGGGCCCGCTGGACTCTACCGTAGCAGCCATCGAGGCTGGTTGTAACCTGGAGCTAACTGGATCCAAGGTACCAGTCTACACCCACCTGACCCAGGCCGTTGAGCTTGGCCTGATCAGCATGCAGCGGATGACCACACTGGTCCGGCCGCTCTTCTACACCAGAATGAGGCTTGGGGAGTTTGACCCGCCAGAGATGAACCCTTACACCAAGCTGAACGTTTATGATGTGGTAGAGAGTGCCGCGCATCAGGAGCTGGCTGTCTCGGTGGCCGTCAGGACGTTTGTCTTGCTGAAACACATCGGGAGAGTCCTGCCAGTCGGCAAGATTGACACTCTGGCTGTGAGTCTTAATTCTTGTACTCGGTGTTCTAGTCCAGTTCCTCACAAGTTTATCGCACTTCCCTCCAGTCTGAAGTTAAGTCTTAACCCTAACTCCCAAGTGTAATTTACTTGGAACCATCGTTACAAATTGTGGTGCTTTGTTCCAACAGGTTGTCGGCCCAATGGCAGATTCACCCTACGATCCATTTGGAGACTACCCGCCCGGCACCTCGCGTGAGTACATCACTACAACCAGGGAGGGCTTGACAAAGATTGCGTCCGTAGTGAAGTACGCCGGTGGCTGCAATGATCCTACATGCGACAAGTACAATCCGAACGAAATCCTGAACGCTGTCACCGATGTGGACTTTGTCGTCGTGTGCTTGGGTACAGGTATGGTAAATGTTAAAACATTCTCCAAACAGTTTTTATATTAAAAGCTTTAAAACTGTTGAACACTCGTCTTAAAGTAATTTTCCATTGAACCCGTGTATTCTATTACTTCTGATCTGCAACTGCTTGTAAGTAACCCTTAAAATTGTGTGTTTTGTGTTCCTATTCAGGTACATCAGTAGAGAGCGAATCCAAGGATCGCTCATCAATGGACCTGCCAGGTTCACAGCTTCAGCTTCTACAAGATGCCGTCAAATATGGTAAATATGTCAAATATCGGACTCCATTGCTGTCCAACTTTTAAAAATTAATTGAGAATTAATTATTTTCCAAAAATGTTGAAGATGAACCTGTGTTGTGAAAAGGCCCCTGGATTGCTATTTCGGGCTAAACAAAATCATTGATGGCCAATGCCTCTCTCCAAAAACAGATCAGTCAGGTTCTTTTAAATCATATATTTGACGTTGATAACTCTTTATTTTTACATTTTAGCCAATGGTAACCTGTGGTCCCGCTCCTCTTCAATTTGACAGTTGATAACTGCCTTTTTTGATATTTCAGCCAAGGGTCGACCTGTGGTCCTCCTTCTCTTCAACGCCGGACCGTTGAACGTCACGTGGGCCGATGAAAGTCCCGACGTTCACGCCATTGTGGAGTGTTGGCTCCCTGCCCAGGCAGCCGGCTTGGCTGTGGTTCGTTTTATGACCAATGGACCGGAGGGCAATCCAGCAGCAAGGCTACCATTCACATGGCCGGCTTCTATGAACGATGTAGGTTGATTTCAATTAATGGATTACAAATTTGTACCTCAAGGGCAGGTTTATATCTTTCCTAATACCTGAAAATCCTCATTTACAACCTCTTGATAAGGTTCTGAGAAGAAGCAGGGGAAAACTTAACGCCATTTTTATCTTGACAATATACCAACAGGTTCCTCCAATGACCAACTACAGTTTCTTTAATCGTAGTTATCGCTTCTTCACCGGCACCCCTTTCTACCCATTTGGTTACGGTCTATCCTTCACCGAGTTCACTTACGACAGAGTCGTGGTGTCCAACCCTCTCCTTAAGCCTTGTGATGACATGCACGTCAGTGTGACCTTGACAAATGTTGGCCACTACGCTGGGGACGAGGTTAGCCATTGTGTTATTGTTTTCAGTGCTACGCACGCAAAGGCAAAGGCAAATACCATACAAGCTGTCGCACGATGATTAGTACTCATCAATTCCTGAAATGTAATTTTTTTTTGTCACCATGAAAATCAATGACATTAAGTTTGTTGTTTTAATAATTAAATTTGACATACTGTGACCTTTCATAAGAATTTTAGATCATGAAAATCGGACCAATCAAACTAAAAATACACTCAATTTTGTTAGAGGTGGGAAATTTATACTTGCTGATGATGATGTGTTGATTTCTTGCCTTGTAACAGGTGATACAGGTGTACGTCGGCTGGCCGGGCGCAGTCTACCCGGTACCCAGACTCCAACTAGGAGCATTCCTCCGAGTGCAGACGACTCCTCAGAATCAGATTACCAACTACCTGACCATCCCGCCCCGTGTGAGGGCGGTCTACAGCGAAGAAGCCGACACCCTGGTGGTTAAGCCTGGCAAGTTCTATGTTTACGCCGGCGGCCAGCAGCCGGGTCAGAAGAGACGAGTGAGCTCCAACGTCCTGACATCTGCTTTCACTGTGGACGGGCCGATGACCAAACTGTCAGACTGCCCTCCGTAGTTAGCAGGTGGCAGGCAAAATCAGGGTAGGGGGGTTTAAACCACTGATCTCCATGTAAGCAATCTAGATAGCTCATTTTGGCATTTCTGAGAACGTGGTGATGAAGACTAGTGGAGTTAATCCTGCCCGATCGGTTCAGTTCAAATAAAGTGTCAAAGCCTTTGACTTATCGGGTGGGCTAAACCATCAAACGGTCTGCAAATGGATTGGTATTTGATGTTCTGCCTTAGATATCTTCACTTGAAATCTGGAGGTCATGGGTTCGAGTCCCACATGTGTCAGAGATTTTTTGTTTGTTTTGAATCCGACGGGACAACAATGAGTATACAATGTAAAAATACATGGGTGAATGGCAAAAATCTAATATTGAATATCATACATGTAGGGAATCTTTTATTCTAACAGTAGTTAAAAGTAGTTGGTGATTGGGGGTGGAGGATTTTTTTTTAACGATTTCGTTGTAAAATTGTGCCAAGTTTATTATCAGTACTTTTCCAAGATCTGTGTCATTTTGTTTATAATTTTGTCTTTCTCATTGTCAAGTTGTCAAAGCATGATACTCTTAAATGGCAGCAAAGCAAAGTCTCTCCGAGCCAATAATTACGACTCATCACGCCGGTGTTTAACTTCGGTTTTGTTAGCATGAAACATCCAATAATATTTCTATTTCCTCTGGATGGGGTGCTAGTCCATCACAGGTTACCCCACGTAATGCCGGTACCCATGTATACTCCTAGGAAGAGAGAGGCAAGTGGGGGTGTATGAGCTTGCTCAAGTACACAACATACGGCCACCAACTGGAATCGAACCCCTAACACTCCGACCACGAGTCAATAACACTAACCACTGGGCCACACTCCCCTATTAAACGCCAACAATTATGGTCAATTGACCAAATGTTGTACCAGAAAAAAACTAAAAACAAGATTTACCCAGTACAAAAAATTCCTTATTATTTGCCATATTATGTTATCATTTATATAGCCGTCGTACAATAATTAGTATGAAGAGTTTATATCTGTATATTTTGTTTAATACATGTATGTCCAACATACAAAGTCTAATCTGTATGCTTGTTTAAACTTTTAAAGTTCAGGGTCATTTCTGTGTTTCTAATCTGTATGTTTGTTAAACTTTTAAAGTTCAGGGTCATTTCTGTGTTTCTAATCTGTATGTTTGTTAAACTTTTAAAGTTCAGGGTCATTTCTGTGTTTGTGTAAGTCGAAAAATAAGCTAGTTTTATTTTTTCACATTTAAAAACGTATTGCCAGAACTTTTCCTTTTTAGTTATTTTTGCTCGGCTTTTATTTCAAAAGATGGCAGATTATTTTATAAAAACCAAGGACTCTTCAAGAATGCCGTAGTTACTGTGATCTCTTGCAACTTCTGACGAAAAAAATGTAGAGAAAACAATGACAAGACAATAGTGTAAGAGGTAGAGGTAATCCACTGAAGAATATTCTTGAGAAACCCACGAAAATCAGACAGGGGACTGAAAACCTAATTCACATGTGACCAAGAGCAGGAATCGAACCTGGGCCATATAGGTTGGAAGTGAGAAAAGTAAACACTGGGCCAACCTGACTCCCCATATAAAATAATTATATCAATGATAACATTTGAATTTTTCTGTTGTGGTTCATATAATGTGACTCTGCCTTTTGTTTGCCATAATTTCCTGCAGTTTGCCACTTTTTCTCTTGAAATAGCTAATGTAGATGTATTCTGTAGTTCATAGCTACCTTTTGTACTAACAATATTTTGTATTTTTAAAATTATTATTAGTATCACTAGATTGAGGCTTAAAACAATCACGTGGTCAGTGATGATGATGTTGCCTTGGTAATATCACGTCCTCGTGACAAAAGTATCAATGATTTGTTTTTGTAATGGGAATAATTGGAATAATAATTAAGACTGCAAAGCTACTGTTTGTGTTTTATTGTTGTCTGAATCTCAAGGAAGCTGTGTTTCCTTCGAGGATGTTTATTCATGTTTGTTGATCTTATCTTTAAAATAATTAAGGGCGGTTGAGACTGTCCGCACTTAGCAGATAGTTCAGGGCCGCAATAACTTTAAACTCGTAATAGCACAGAACTTTGATTTTATGCAAGAGTGATAATACTATTTGGCAATGTATTATCTCTTCAATCTTGTTCAGACTATAGTCCATACGATGTGCAAATATCTGTTATTTTCCGCGTAAACAAACTCTTTGCGACACTGCCAGATTAATGTTAGCCGAGTTACTCAAGTCCAAATGGCAGCCAGAACGTTCTTTATATTACCGCTACTTTGCTTGCTGCTGTTACAAGTTCATGAAGCAGTCGCGACATCGGAATTCCCCTTCCAGAATTACTCTCTTCCGTGGGAGGAACGGCTTGACGATCTGATCTCCCGACTTGAGCTCGATGAAATCATCCTGCAGTTGGCCCGCGGTGGAGCGGGGCCCAACGGCCCCTCGCCCCCGATCTCTCGGCTTGGCATCGGCCCGTATAACTGGAACACAGAGTGCCTACGCGGAGATTTCGACGCTGGAAATGCAACTTCGTATCCCCAGGCGCTGGGGCTTGCTGCAACATTCAGGTATACAACAAATAAAACAAAGGCAGGTTAATGGTGGGGTTCATTATTTCGAACGAAATAACGAAATAATTTCGTTAGTTATTCGAAAGGTCATTAATCCTTACAAAAACGGGACAAAAAAATGCAAGAGATTTGCCTTGCCGATCAATATATGAGTGGTATTTTTTACCAGATAATTTTTGTTTTCGTTATTAAATTTAAAAGCATTTTCTTCTAATGCTCGGTACAAACTAAATAACTTTTGGGCAAGTAGGCCTGTAGTACGGTGTTGCACGATGACGAAGGCTTTGTTTTATCAATAAAAAGCTAAACCTCATACAACAACTCAGTTTAATTGGCCGAAAGGTTAATTAGGTGCCGACTGCAAAGCAAATAAACACTTCTTTTTTAAATAGTGGAGACTGAAGTAACGGACCAGGATTCCTGGATGACGAGAGAATTTCTTAGCTGCCTCTTATTTCCAACTAAACATGGCTGATGTTTCTACTTTGTGTTCAGCCGTACTATGACTGGAGGAGTTGCCATAGCAACCAGTGAGGAGGTACGAGCCAAGTACAACAACTTCACACAGCATGGCATCCATCGGGATCACTGTGGATTGAGCTGTTTCAGCCCTGTGGTGAACATTATGAGACACCCGCTGTGGGGAAGGAATCAGGTATGAGTGTAATAAGACATCGCAAATGTCCTGGACATAAACACCACCTTAATTGTGTCAAGTGCAGGTGCAGGTCTACGTAGGTATAAGGGAGGGAGGGCAAGTAAATTATGCGGTCATAATGGAACACAAGTAAAAGAAAAATGTCTGAATATTTTATTCCAAGTTTGGAAATTTGGTGAGATATTATGGGATGCAACCGTTAAAGTATAAGAAGAACATATAGGGGAATATTTCAATGTATGTTAGCTCCTATTTAGAGACAACATTTTTACCGTCGCAAATCGGTTATATTAATAGATCTGGGTCCAAAACATAATTATATTTCATAATTTGTAGGCTGACCAGTGGCAAATCTAGCTTTTTAATCGAGCGCGTATAGCATGAAGCCAATCACGGCGGAGGTCCAGTCCGTCTGGAGCCCGCATAAGAGCCCCTCAGCTACTATTTAGATGCAACATTTTAGAAGACAATGAGAAGAAGGTACAGTTTAAAAATAAAAGGGTAGGAGGAAAACCCAAGAAGAATATTCTGGAGAAAACCGACGGAATGAGGTAGGGTAACAGCGGTGAAAGGCGAGGAACAAACCGCTACACCAACATGACTCCCTACTGAAGCAACAATTTTCATTTGGGATAATTGTCCACACTATTCCAGGAAACGTACGGCGAGGATCCATTTTTAGTGAGTGAGATGACCAGGTATTTTGTCAAGGGTCTGCAAGAACCTTCGTATTCCCCGGGTCTTCCAGCGAGATACATCCGAACGAGTGCCGGGTGCAAATTCTTTGGTGTCTACAGTGGGCCGGAGGACTACCCATCTTCTAGATACACCTTCAATGCAGGGGTATGTAGAACTATACAACATCGTGTAAGGAGGTTTTGGAACTCCGAAACAAATTGACATAAATTAATTGTAAAGGTTCTTAGTGTTATCTTAGAGTTATCTTTCCAACAGAAACGTGGAAACACTGACAAAAACTGATTTTCTGATTTTTTATTGTTGCTGCTTGATTGTTTACATTTTTGTTCGTCATTTTGTTTGTTTGTTGGGGTGTTGTTTGTTTGTTTGGTTTCTCCCCACTTTCCTTGATTTTAATTCGTTTTGATTTTAAGTTCTGGAGGATAAGAATCGGTGCTTGTAGAACCCTGAGCTGTTCGGTGCCACTGTACAGCTTGGTGCCACTTCAACTTGACCACTCTATAAAATGTATAATGGATGGTAAAATGACGATCGCTGCTGGAGCTTTGTTGAAATTATTGCTAATCCAAATATTTCCAATGAAAGATAACGTTGTTGATATCTTTCTACTTATAGGTGTCAGAGCGCGACTTGTACATGACGTATCTACCAGCCTTTCGTGAATGTGTCAAGGCGGGAGCATACAGCGTTATGTGCAGTTACAACAGGTGTGTATGCATTGTCGTTTGAGTCAGAGTAAATATGTTCATTTTCATGAGTTAATTTGTATGGCCGTTGTTTTTCCCCACAGCATTAACAGTGTTCCTTCTTGCGTCAACGAGAGATTTCTCACCGACATCCTCCGCACCGAGTTTGGCTTCAAGGGTTACGTGGTCAGCGACTTGAATGCCTTGGAATATGTCTTCCTGAAGCACAACTACACGGAGACTCCGCTCCAGACAGCAGTGGCCGCCGTGAAAGCCGGCTGCAACTTGGAGCAGGCCGACTCTGCCGCAAACGTCTACACTAATCTCACAGAAGCCGTCCGGGAAGG
Organism: Crossaster papposus; assembly: GCA_037893245.1. Taxonomy (NCBI): domain Eukaryota; kingdom Metazoa; phylum Echinodermata; class Asteroidea; order Velatida; family Solasteridae; genus Crossaster; species Crossaster papposus. Next base: position 226,315 of record JBAIAA010000036.1, on the reverse strand, counting down.
CCTCCTGACGGAGGACGAGCTGAGGCAACTGGTCCGACCGCTCTTCTACACCAGGCTGAGACTCGGGGAGTTCGATCCACCAGGGATGAACCCTTACACACACTTTAATGCATCGAAGATGGTGCAGAGTCTGGTCTACAGGAACCTGGCTGCCGACGCCGCTGTCAAGTCATTTGTCGTGTTGAAGAACGAGAACCACACGCTTCCAGTTTACGGGGTTACCAAACTAGCAGTGTGTATCGATTTGGTTGTTACAGTTTTGCCTGAACCTGACTAGCTGTCCTAAATAATTCTATAATAATTCCACAAATCGAAAATGAAAAGAGTACTATGAGAGCCCGAGAGAGTGCCATTGTAGAGTTATATAGGGGGAACAAGTTCATATTATAAGCTCTTTTGCCAAATGAATTCTGCTACGGCCATGTTAATCAAGAGCCAGTAGTTTTGTATACAAAATATCTCCCTCCTTAAGGACTGTGCTTAAAAGTATTTCAGACGTACTGTTTTGTGTAGCTGTACAGAATGATTTACCATAACGGAAAGCCTCTAATTTGCCCTGTTTCTTGACCTATAGTTGCTGTTTCCTTTTGATTCCAGATTGTTGGCCCTTTCGCCAACTCCTCCCAAGATCTTTTTGGAAGCTTTGCTCCCCAGGCGGACCCTAAATACATATCCACGCCTTGGGATGGGCTGAGAAGTCTTAGCAAGTTTCCGCGACTTGCCCCCGGGTGCAACAACCCTGTGTGTGACGAGTACAACAGTACAGCCATCTTAGATGCAGTAACAGGGGTTGATTTTGTGATAGTTTGTCTCGGCACAGGTACGGTATAGCCTTGAGAAGCCATAACTTGGCTACATTTATTCGATCGAGACCAAGGCTTTCGAGACCTCGATCGTTCACCGTCCGGCGCGCCTTGTCGCCCTTATTCGTTTCCGACGTCGGACTTAATTCACTCATTTGGTTCGGCGCGACTGTGGAACGCCTGTCTGAACCGAGCGTTACACTAATTCAAATGATTGACTACCTTGCCGGTCGATTGTTTTGCAGAAAGCTTATCAGTTATACAGCGATTACAGACAATGTTCAAGTGTTACATGCTGGCACGTAATGGAAAATAAGGTAAAAGATAATTTGGTTTTCCAGGAACTCGGGTGGAAGATCAGGGGTTGGACAGGCGCAATATGTCACTACCTGGACACCAGCTGGAACTTCTGCAGAATGCCGTCAAATATGGTACAATAAGTTTTGTGGTCTTTCTAAGGAGTTGTATATCATTGAGCTGTAGGACTAACTATTGTTTTGATTGTTATATTTCTGATACTGAAACCAGGGAATCACCAAGAGCGCCATAAGCACTGTATTGCTCGCAAGCCTGAAGAAACATACAGGAAAGACAATGAGAAGATATTACACTTTTAGAGGTGGGAGGAAAACCTCAGAAAAATATTCTGGGGTAAAACCCACAGAATCAGGTAGGGACAGAAAACCCAATCCACATGTGGACCAGAGCAGGAATAAATCCCCAGCCACAGAGTGAAAGGCGATGAAGGTAAGTTGTGCACCAACCTGACTCCCAACATTATCTTGGTACTTCCGACAGCTTTGGGCAAACCTTTGGTTCTGCTTCTCTTCAACGCTGGCCCGCTGGACATCGTCTGGGCGGACCAGAGCCCAGGGGTTCATGCTATTGTGGAGTGCTTCTTCCCCGCTCAGGCAACTGGCGGAGCGCTGAGGAAACTCTTCAACAATGCTGATCCCGGCATGCCGGCAGGAAGGCTTCCATTCACGTGGCCTGCATCGCTGGATCAGGTAAACGCTTTTTGAAGTGGGAAAAGGTCGAACGTTTGTACTGTATTTTTCTAAAAGTGAAGGGCAAACCTTTTCAATGTTTTTGCAGTGAACACGGTGAAACTAAATAAAATGATAAATGTATTGTTTAAAAAGGGTTTTCCACACTAAATAAAATGATAAATATATTGTTTAAAAAGGGTTTTATACACTAAGAAAACCACCACAGCCAATCCCCAGTGGATACGCTGTTTGGCCATGAAACAACAGATTTTGACCCCTTTCTCTATATTAGGTCAATCAAATTCCCTAACTTTTTCCCCGATTTGGGACATTTTTCTCAAAACAAGCAAAACTCATTTCCAGGTTTAGGGCTGGATTTCCAGGAAGTTGGTGATGTTGCCGAAAGGTGTTCTACCGACGAACCAAACCAGAACCAGAACCAGAACCCTGAACCGTAATTGCGACCGTGCATTACTTTCCGTAACCCCCACAGGTGCCTCCCATGTCAAACTACAACATGACCAATCGGACCTACCGCTATATCACGGACCAGCCGCTGTACCCGTTTGGCTACGGCTTGTCGTTCACCACGTTCAATTACACCAACTTGACGTTGGCACAGACAGCAATCGAACCCTGTGACGACTTGACGGTGCTTGTCACCATGATAAATACTGGGATGTCAGACGGATATGAGGTACTACGATCAAGGTGGTTGGGTTCTTTACAAATTAATTGAGTCATTAAAATCACTACATGTATTATTATTTAAAAAAATCAACCTATTGGCGCCGTTATTAATTCCTCACTCAATGGAGTATATGCATGACTGCACAGCAGCCTTTGTCTAGCAGCTGCCTTGCACAATGGACCTGAGCGTGTAGCTGTAGCACACACTGTGTTCTACGGCGGAGCACAGCTGACAACAGCCTTCCGGACAGATTAGCGGACCGCGGGGAAAGTACGGGTCACCGCCGCGATACGTATACATGTACACATTTTACGTATACACTAGCATTTTTCCACGTAAATTTGTCGACTGTGGCTCCCGCGAGAAAATTCCCCTGCACAGTTATCACCTTCTCTATTCTTGACGTGTTATCTTCCACGACTGACAGTGCTAAAACTGCACATTTCACTGTTTTTTGGTCGAAAACCGACCATGTGTCGGCATTTTACACGTAAAGGTATTGAGAGCGTCGAACGGTGTCCGCACCAAAAACTGCAATGTCATGCGGTAAACATTGAGTGACGTCATCAATACATTATAGTCTCACATTCCTAAACGAATTGCATCAAGACATTCATTTGTTTATTTGGTTGTTCCCTCTCTAGGTTGTACAAGTCTATATTGAATGGCACAATGCTTCCGTTACTACGCCAAACATCCAGCTGGCTGCCTTCGACCGCGTCAAGGCTACCGTGAACAATACAGTTACGTTCTTCCTGCATATGCCGGCCCGCGTGAGGGCGGTGTTCACCACTGAAATGGTCCTGGAACCTGGTACGTTTACGGTGTTCGCTGGCGGACAGCAGCCTAATCAAAAACGTCAAGTTGGTTCTAACGTACTCAACACAACGTTAACAGTCAAAGGACCCGTTACGCCTCTTTCAAATTGTCCATGATTGATAAAACACTTTTTGTTTAAAGAGTGAACAAAATAAGCCTCACAATAACTTTGAAATCTCATAGATTACTTTTATTTCTACACTTCTGCCAGCTTACAAATATTATTTTTTTAAAAGCGAAAAGCTACATTTACTTAGAATCACGGTTTTAAATAGGCAACAAATATCCTTGCAAACAATTTTGCACCGAAATGACCAAACAAAATATCAAAACATTCTGTATATTAAAAGAAAAATGTAAAAAGAACAAATGACCCCCCCACCCCCCAAACACACCTTGGCATGACATTGGTCAGCTAGGGATTGGAGTAATGTACTCACTGTGTATATCATGTCACCTTTACAATTTTTGTTGTTGAAACGTTATGCATATACATGCACATTGTACCTATATCGACTCGGCAAAAATTTAGAATGTACTCCACACGACCTGTACAGTGTACATGTATATCGCTTGGTTAATACACGTAAGTATTGATGTTGACTGGGATTATTACCTTGAATGCACAAAGGGTTTACTCATGCCTATCTAAGTGGATTAAAAGCATTGCATTTAGACTCACCTTAACGCACAAGGTCTACCCCCTGTACAACATTATCATAAAACAGGTTGTTTATTCCCTATTATCTAATTCCTATGAAATTCTGATGAGAATAAGCACCAGTACATGCAATGCAATCTCAAAATAAAACAAAAATCAGCATCGAAATTAAAATCGAAAAGAAAACCTTAAACATTAAAAAAGTTCATCTAAAACAAAAAACCACAAACAAAACAACCAACAAACAAACAGCAGCTGGGCTACCTAATAATTATGACTGAAATTTAAATATTTAAAGGTGACATTTCAGTATACTTTTTGTCACAGGTTTAAACTACATTGTATATTCATATGTTCTTCTTTTGAGATCAACTTTAAGTACAGGTTTGTTGAGATCAAAATATATTGGTACGTGTAACTACTATAATTATACAACTGCAAATGCTGAAATTAAATTAGTCAAACTTCCTTTACTATTCAAAAAGAAGGAAAAAAGAATGTGAAATGTGAAAACAGTGCATGGAATCATAGTTGATAACTCTGGCCATAAAAACAACCTGAATCATACAATTCCAACTGTGTGAATTGTTTTGTTGAATACTGTTAATCTCAGCAGCAAAACAACAAAAAAGCCATGGTTATATCTTTTGGTTTAGATTCCACTGCTGCACACGTATTGCCTCAATAGATTTTGCTGAAATAAGGCTGGGTTTTGGGTTTAATTTTTCCTTCATTTTTTTTTCTTTAATCCTACATCTAGCAATTTAAATATTATTTTCTACCCGGGCTACAAAACTAACAAAAGAACAGAATGATTTGTATTGTATGCGTATTCTTGTGCACAATGTAAGCCACATAAAGAAACATCCCAGTACAAGTTAACGTTCAGTCCAAATTTAGAATAATTTTTTTGATAATTTTACATGTATACCTTATTGACTATCAAGAATACAATTAAATAATCCTACATTTACATACCAGATAATATTTACATTAAATGTACTACATGTACTAGACACATTTGTTTTGTTCATATGTTCTACATGTAATCACATTTTTTAAACCCTGCTTTAAAGGGGATATAAGCATACCTTTATTTAAAGGTCTACTTAGAGGTAAGAATTCCAAGAAAAAAATTGCTAAGCCATAGCAAAAAAAAATCTTTAAATTAAGTATGCACAAAACTCCACTAAGTTTTATAAAGGTGTGCATTAAAACATGTCTCGACGCATTATTATTATTAGTTAATCGTTAATTAATTAATTAGTTAAATAGAGACAAGGGGAGTCAGGTTGGCGTAGCGTTTTTTCCTCACTTCCACCGCTGTGACTCGGGTTCGAATCCCGCCTGGGCCAATGGATTTGGTGTTCAGGCTCTGCCTGATCCCGTGTGTTTCGCCCAGAATGTTCGTGTGGGGTTTTTCTCCCACCTCTAAAACTGTAATTTTATTCCATTGTCTTCGCGTTACTGGGACCCAAGTAGGATTAGTTCATTCCACTAAATGGGCTACCCAGTTAAGAAATAAATACATACAAACATTTTCAGCTGACCGTATCTGCTTGTTTCCTGAGCGCCTACGATTTGCGAGCAGATTAGGTGATTAATTATGCAAAAACAAGACTGCATCTTGACCTCAAGATTCTGACCATTCAGCAGGCACTTTCTATCACAATATCGTGTCTCCTGTTACCCGTTGTTACATGTATGTTACAAAAACACTGCAGCCAAATTGGCCAATCAGCAGAGATGCCAGTCGACTCCTATTGGCTGGCGCAGGGGGTCACATCAAAATAGATATGTTCAGATATATCAGATGTAATCACTGTGAGGTATACACGGGAATAATGTCCGATGTGTAGCGGAACAATGCAATGCATTAACTCTGAGTTGATTACCATTACCAATGCAATGGGAAATGTTTCTGTGTGAAAACAGCAACGAAAACTGATGGCAAACAGGGAGCATGTCTGCACAACCCTAACCACCCTGAGTCCATTAAAATCCATTTCCTGTTTTGGAGGATTTTAGCGGATTCAGGATACCTCCATATTGAACCAACTGGAGGAGTGTGATGGATTGAGGATTTTAAGCCTAGCGTTACTGCAGGAGTGTGATGGATTCAGGATACAGACATTCAGGTGATGGACTGTGATGGACTCTATGGAGAAACGCACTGCAATCTTTTGTATGCCACCTAGGTATCCTGAATCCGTCACAGTCCATCAAACTTTTGCTGGTGGAGAATGATGGACTCAGGATCTCTCCAGAATGTATACTGGTCGAGTCTGATGGACTCAGGACACCAGCAGTTTTTGCAAACCAAAATTGGTGGACTGTGGCGGATTCAGGATACTTTCTAGTAAAAGGGGTGAGGGAGTTAGGGTTAAAGGTAGGATACACCATTGGTAATTGCTTGAATTATCATTAATGGGTAGATTTGGGGGGTTGCATTTCATAGTAAATATCGTTTAACTGACCTGTCCGAAGTTTTACAATCATGGATGCCGAGAAAAGCACAAAAAACAGCATTTGTTTTCAACCGGTGTTAGGCAGTTATTTTTATGTCTTTAACAAATTATAGTTTTCAGAATAATTACAGTATATCTAGCGCAATCATTTTGCTGGATGCCTAGAATCATTCTTTACTTTCAAATGAGTAAGATATTTCTTAACAATTTGGTAGTAAATATTTTTGATAACTGCAAATGGTGTATGCTACCTTTAAGAGGGTGTGAAATACTGGTTGACACCAATCTGTCACAATAATTATGCAGTGACCCCGCACTGCATTAAAGTGTTTAGACAATGACTGTTTCTTAATTTACCAACGCACAATGCTAGTTACAGCATTATGCAGTTTTGTTATGCCTTATCTATGCACAACCAGTTTCTCCATTTTCTCCCTTTTACCTTCTTTTTGGCAAACCTAGAGAACTATCCCACATTATGCCTCAACTACGAGGGATTACTAATATTATTTCTTTTTAGGGAAATAACTTCTTCCCCAAAAAATAAAAAAATAAATGATCAGCAAAATTCAGCATGCAATTTTTGGTCAATTAATGGAACGGTTTGGCAGTCATAAACAGGCATAACTAAAAACTGGTTCGGTAGTTTTTTTGGGGTTGGTGAATGTCTGCAAATTCCAAACCGACGAGAACTTAACTATGCACAATCTGTGCAATACTCAAATCACCAAAATGATTAACCTAGGAGAAACAATACATACAACCAGTTTTTTTGTTATAAACACCAAAACGCACCCAAGATGTGTCAAACCTAGAAAATGCAATTCATGTAATACACATCCTAAAAGCAAGATATTTGGTCCATGTATTAGTCACTCAAAAAGATGAGAAAAGTACATGCACCTAACAAACTTGGAAGCCTAAAATCAACGATACTCAACAAATACAGTATTAAGTTATTACATGTGCTACATTTAGTATTTCCTTTTTTTCTGATATTTTGAGAAAAATAGCATCTTTTTAAGGTACTACGTGTAGTTTATATTTACTACTTTAAAATACATTATCAGGTGGATTGCTGAGAATACATGTTCACACATTTACAAGTGGGATCTTTTTTTTCTTTTTTTTAAGCAAGTCGAAGCACTGACCAATCTTCAGTTTGTTTTTACTGAAATGTGTCTACATTTGTTACCCCCCCCCCTTTCTGGTTTAGGTGCTGGTTGAGAACTTCCAATGAAATCAACTAACCGTTATTAAATTTGAAAAAGATTACGATAATCAGATTTTTTTTTAATCTTTGATTTCTCCCACCACTACCGAGTACACATTATGAAGTATGAAAAGTACATGTACTTTATACGCCATCAAAATGCCTGATGTCAGAATGTATTTAGAGGTACAGTACAAATATATATTTTGGTTAGGAAATACTAATACAATGTATACTAACTACCATGTACTGTACAATGTACTTAATACTGGCATTTTACTGTACATAAATACATGTACAGTTCATTGTATGATACATATAATGGTCAAGATGTAATCTTTTCTGGTGTACAGTGTACATAATGTACATATGCAATGAACCTTCATGCATGGATCAGTATCACAGGCATGAGTCACTGTGAATCACTTCTCCACCTGCCACTGCTGCCACCATAATTACTTGATACCAAATGAGAGTGGGACTCCTTTCGTTTTCTTCATAATATTCAAGACAGTTCTCCAGATGCTGCCATGAATATTGTGCTGTGTATATCAAAGCCAATACCGAAAATGGGACCCTGAATGTTCCTTACAAATTATGTTTCATGTACTTGGTCATGTGGGGAGGAAGACGACCTGGTGGTTAGGGCTTGTGACACAGGATCAGAGGGTCATAGAATGATTGTGTCTTTGGGCAAGCCGCTTTACCCCCACTTGCCTCTTCACCCCCACTTTCCTTTCTCTCAACCCCCCCACCCCCCCCCCCCCCCCCCCCCCACCCCGGAGTATCAATGGGTACCGGCATTAGCTAGGAGTAACCTGCGATAGGACTGGCATCCCATTTATGAGACAACAGAAATGTTCTCAGTCGTTTCATACCACTCAAACCAGAGATAAATGTCGGCCTTATTGGGCTTGTGGTAGACTTGTATACTTGTACACACCATCTCATGTACCTGACTGTGGCTGCACCAAAACATACATGTACATTGGTATGCAACAAGACAATTTATTGCCACTTTGGTGATACATGTAGGTACATGTAAACTGTACCCCTCTGTGGAATGTTCACACAGTGTATGTACGTAACGTTCCCAAACCAGCCAAAACCAGCACTTTAGTATGTGCGCACATAAACACACAAGCAAACATGAACAATTTAATTTCAGCCCATCCGCCAGTGGCAACAGACTAAAAAAAAAAGCAAAAAGAATGTTGCAACCTGACGCCACTTTTTTCTTCTTTATATCATCTCAATTAAGGTCAATCAGTGCAAAATCTGGAACATTTCCAATTTTACTTTGGTTGGAAAATGTCCTCGACTTTGTACACAACTGCTGAAGTAGCGTCAGGGTACTACATTCTTTTCAAAAAAAGCAAAGGGCCCTGACCACTCAACAAGCCCCTCTTGAATTCCCACTTGTAAATGTGTGACACGGAATCCTGTCACTGGCACCTTTAACTAACATTCATGGTGGGTAGTTCCTGAGTGATAAACTGCTTGAGACGTTCCAAGTACTGCCCGTAGAGCTCTACGTCATTGTGACCGGCGCCCTCTACCCAGAGCGGTTCCACAGTGCGAGGGCAGCGTTCGTAAATGGCCAGACCGTGGGAGAAGTCGATGACCTCATCCTCGGTGCCATGAATGACTAGGACAGGGGACGACACCTTGGATACTTTGTCAATGCTGTGACAGGGGAGGGCAATTAAACAGAGAAGAAAATGTGTGAGAAGTGAATAATTGTTTTTCTGAAACGTGAAGGTTTTGCCAAATTGTTTTGTTTTCAGATTACAATGTATCTGCACTCAAATGGCAGATAAAAACGCATTTTTACAAAAACTTTGGTTCAGAATGACGATAAGAAAGTGAATGGTAATCATGGTAATGAGGCTCCGGTTACCAAAGTAGAGTTAGGTGGAGACTACTGGGAGAAACATTTGAAAGGATTGACGATCACACTTGACACTCAAGCCAAGACACTCACGCCAAGACACTTGGGCAAAGCCCCTGTGCCTCTGTGCACATTAACTCTAACTCTCCAGGGTATTTTTATTAGACAGGAGCAGAGTGCAGCAAGATCCACCAGGTAAAAAAATATTAAGTCAGTTGATGTCAAATGGTTAAAAAAGAAAATCAAAGAGAATTGTTGTCAATTAAAGGGGGATTATGAAGGTGTTACAGGCATCAGCTAGACCATTTATCATTCTTTTTGTTATTCATTTATGATCTGATTTAAACCATGATAAGCGTAATTTTGTTAATATGCAATAGATTTTGGAATACCAGAGGTCATGCAATGCATATTCTCTGGGTTGCTGTTCACATACATGTAGTGTGAACACAGTTACAAATTACCCGGGTACAAGCTTAAGTACATGTAGGTAGGCTGAATTGCAGCGTTAATTTTGTAGTGTGAAACTTATTCTCCGGGTTAGTTTCTATCCAGGTAATGACTGAATTAATTACTCAGGTAAGTCCATGGTACACAATGTAGTGTGAAAGCCCTATAGATGTGCCCATGTATGTACATTGAACAGTACAATGAACATGTACATTACATTGTTGTACACATACATGTACAGTATACATACACCTTGCGTTTGAACCTCTAAGGCTGACCAGCTACTTGCGAAATTAATACCACACAAGCCATGTACCAGTACTCTATACATGATGTGGAGTCTCAGTGGGTGCACTGTTACTGACTCATGACCTCAGACTGATAGGAATAGGAACCGATAACACTGATGATACTGACTCATTTGCATTGTTGAGTGTTAGTATAACATGAATCCAGTTACAAGGTGTAGAATATTGCACCATGCTTGTCATACACTGAATACATGACTGTAAACAAACTAACTTTTTAAGGAGATTTAAGCAGATTTATCCGGAGGAAGTATATGTATACGCAAAGTTTTCCCAAGATTCGAAGCGGATGACCTATAAAAAGCACGTCACGAGCAAGGCTAAAAATGCCTGTCAGCAGCGAGCAAAGCCGAAAATGCGTGGGTTAAGGAGATTTAAGTTGATTTCAAGGTAGTATTTTGATTTTATTTGATTTATTTGCAATTTGCACAATAATGATACAGATTTGACAACAGAATGTTTCTGTTGTCGACTGGACGCGGCATGTCAGCCCATATGCTGCAGATTATTATTACGAGATAACGAAGGTACGAGATAACGAAGGTACGAGTTGACGAGAAAGCCATACAACTTCAAATCGCAATATACATGCAGACCTAATGACGTCACGCTGTGTTTGTATATGTGCGGTTTCTATAAGTGCCAACATCCCTACTTCGTCCGGCGTGTCAAACTTCCCTCACATAAATATGCGCATATGTAAACAAAGCCATTACATCATTAGGTCTCAGTATACATTTTACACGTTTATTGAAGCTTGACACCCATCATGTACACTCACCTTGGAAATGCGTCAAACCACCATGTCTTCTTGGTCTCTGGTAATGCCACCCGCATCCCAGACATGAGAGGAGAATGTAGAATAACTGCAGCACACTCGTAGCGTGCAGCTAGGTCTATCGTAGGCACTGTACCGATGCTCTGTCCGTACAGGATTATACTCTCTGGGCTGATTCCGTAGCGGGAACGCAGGGCCTGCCAGGCAGCATCAATGTCAGAATACAGGTTTCTCTCCAACGGTTTACCACCACTGGCCCCGTAGCCCGAGTAATCGTAGCTGAAAATATTGCAGTTGATTCTAGAGCCAAGTCCGATGTAAAAGCTGCTCATCTGTCCGATATCTACAGCATTGCCATGACTAAAAAGTACAGTGTATTTCGGGTTGGAGGCACAGCGTACAAACATGCATGCCGTTCTGTTTCCCCGCTTGTTGTGGGTGTAAAACACCTCGATAGATTCAAGTTCACGGTCGGAATATTGCCATTCTGCCCGTTCGGTGAGATTTAGCGTGCCTTTGCTACCTGTTTCGTCCGTCACGATGGTGTAGGTTGGTTCCGGTGGCAGAAACGCCAGCTTGGCCGCAATCCGTGACGGACATGGCGGACAACAAAATAAGCAGCACAATTCCCCGACAGTTAAGCCGTTCATTTTAACGCCCGAACTTCACAATAATCAACACCAAAATGATTCAGGCGTACAGCTCCCCAACCTCCCGAAGGATTCGAACCTCCTAGCTGCCAAAAACGGTGAAAATTTTACCTTTTTTGGTGAGGGATTCTTCAGCATCTGGCTCGCACAATGTCTTTCTTCAACAGCCCCTGCGTGACGTCACTCTTTCCGGTACGTGACGAAATCCACCTCTTTCTCAGGTGCGACGGCGCGAGCACGTTATTTATTCGAGTCAGGCGGGCTGCGTGCGCGCATTGGGAACGATGGGTAACCTCTGTTCGTTAGTTCACTGAACTCGTTCAAAGGTTAGAGTCGAGTCGGCGCACTAAAAACGTCATGGCACAATATTAATTATGCACAAACCAACCAACCACTAGTAGTAGTAAACCATTAAAATATAATTGTTTCATTTCGTTTGTACATATTGAAAAAGTAAATCAGATATATATTTATTTATTTTTGTAAAAAGTAAAACCAAACGGGCAAAACCACAACTCGGAGAAAGTTTTAAATCCTACTCGGAGGACGACAGGGAAATACATAAAAACAAAACAATTGAAATATATAGAAATGATATCAATTTACAGACATCTAATTCTTAATTACACCTAATTTTAAGCCACTTATTATAATCTTTTCATTTGGAACTTATTTTACACAAAAATAAATAAAAATCCATTAATATACATGTACATGTACATGTATAATGCAACTTGACACCATTACAAGGTGTGCCGTGAATATATACCCCGTTGTGTGCCTGGCAGAAGGCCAGGGTATATGCGCGTATGCCCTTATGCGCGAACGCGTAATTACCAAAACGTTCCCAGCAAAAGGGCATATGCAAAACAACTGCCTATATTTTAATGAAATTTTAAATATTTCTTCTTGAACTTAACACAAATTGCTCTCAAAAATTGTGATTCAGATGTGTGATAATTAATAACATTTGTACGGTTTATCACACGTGTGAGAGAATATTGGATTCATAATACGTGTGGGGGAACATTGGAGCCTTTTAACGAAATTTTTATGGAAGTGATTTTCGCGTCAGAACGCTTATAATATGCCCTTCTGCCGGGCACCCGACGATTCCATCAGTTGCATAATGTATGATATTAAAGGTGTACTTGATAATTTCGAAATTGTAAAACTGCAGTGAACCCTGTCAAGCTTATTACGTAGAGCATTACATAAAGCATTATGCAATTTACGCTCACTTAAGAGGAAAGAGATTGGAATACAAAATATCTGGGCAAAAACCCAAAATCAAACGCGACTAAAATGCACACTATATGCGTAAATAAAAAAGACAAGTAACTGAACAGACGTCGTTTGTTTTGGCGGTTGGGGGCGCCCTACCCCAAACATTCGCTTGCAACCAAAAATGGCGCCGAGGACAGACTATTTTGTTTTTTAACTAAAATTAATTATTTTCTTTCACCAGTTTTGCAAACAGGGGTTAATAATATCTTGTATGCACGGCGTTTTTGGTGCAGTGACAATTTTAGTCAGGCTGTTAACAATGCTTTGCATTTCTTTTACAATAAGAAATTAGCAGTTACTACAGCACCCAATAGCGACGCCTTTGCACTCAACCAAACCCTTCCCCTTCAAGACGAGACCTTTGTCCTTTGTCTTTTGAATAGACCGATGTCTTTCTCCTCCTCCTGACGACGAAGTATCAGGGCGCCTCCAAACGACCACCAACACCAATATGGAACCAACAAGCCAAGCCACGTAGGAGGGCGCTATTTTAGTAGGTGTTATGCGTGGCAAGGTGGCGCCATCAAGATTGGGGTCTAATTTCTCACACAGTCTCATCCAGCGTGGCCACTCATCAATTTTGAAAATCGTAAGATGAAGGCAGTAAAATTCCCAAGAATTCCCAAGATGTCATAAGATAGCACGGATGATGCTATAACCATGGAGGAATTCCTCCATGCTATAACGGACCAGAGAACCCGCGAAAAGGCCCAATTTTGTGAATAAATGTACAGTACTGTCAAACGCCTTTATAACAAGGTCCTTTTTCAAATTAACTTGTTATAACAGGTACCTTGGTATTATCTCAGTAATGAAAGACTCAGGACCTATTTTGTCCTCGTTTAAGCATCATGTTGTATTTAACAGTGCTCTTATTATCAGGGTTCGACGTACTACAAAAAAATGATCTAAATGTACAGCGCTCAAAGTCGCTGTCCACACTTAAAAAGTTGTTTGCGGTTTAGATGAGTGCCATAAATAGAAAAAAGTTGTTTGCGGTTAACAAAAATGCCTAAAATGTATGTACAAGTTGTTTGCAGTTAACAAAAATGCAAAAATCCCAAGATTTCATGAAATTTGGATACAACTTCCCAAGATCCCAAGGTCTTGCCCAAATTCCCAAGATCTTGGGAAAAATCCCAAGGAGTGGCCACGCTGGTCTCATCTGTCAAATGAAGCAATCGACCCGTTTTAGCTGTTTATAAACATGTATATTAACTCAGTCATTGAGTTTTGTTTTATGTTTACTAAAACATATTTTCCCATTATCGTTGGGGCTTACCTTGTGAGGTGAGTAAAAAATAGGTCCTATTCTTGCTTACTTTGGTGGCTTAAGTTAAATTATTGGCCAGCTGCTCATTGTAAGTATTGAACCCAAGGGAAGCCTCGGGCCCGCCTCGTCCGTCTAGTACAAAGGCTATCCCCTGCACGGATCAAAAGCAATTTAAATGCCCTTGTAATAACGACACTTCTGTCAAGTTGGCGACAAAATCGAATAACATTGAGATAAGTTGTTTTCGGAAGAACCGGAGGGAACTCAACGTTTCGGACAGCATGCTGTGCCCGTCGTCAGGAGACTGACAAATAGCGTAAGTCGTTCGCTAGTGAGGGAATCCAATCGCAAGGTTTATCTCATGTACAATCGATTATTGATACTTTCACCTGTTTATACACAAAAGTTACTTCTAAAAAAAATCTTGCGATGACTGTTACTGTTAGATATAAAATATTTTTATTTTGGGAAAGCTTAAAACTATAGCTTTATGTAGTACTTGACCTGCTTCTGCTTGCTTAGTATATCTTAGCATTAACCTAAAATACGAGGCTCCATCAGCAGTTACCGCGCTGGTGCCTTATAGGCGGAGTGGGGCCTAAGGTACACTTGATCCGGCTCTCCATTGAAGCATAACCCCTGCCAGAACTAGGTTACTAAAGAACGTCCTCATGCCGATTCTAGATAGAATCCTCTGAAAATACACAATGATTGGAAATGGCGGATTGGTATTTGTATTTTAAAAGTCATTTGGACGAACTTGATCCCATCGACAAAGTGCGCGGAGAGACACAAATCTTCCACATTCGAAAGTCGATTAATTTGAGCCCGTGACAAATCTTGAGAGGCACTGAACCCGCCTGCCGGCATGCCGATGTTGACATAGGATATACGGGTGCGGCGCGTGCTCGTTCGCGTCATGTCAAACGTGGAAGAAGGATTCTTATTGAAGGGAAAACTACGGACCCAACAACGGACTGAGCAAACTTGGAAGAGAAACGGATACCCCAGGACTACCGCTCGGACCAACCGAAATTACGAATCGATTTTGCACGCGGTTAAGCCATTGTAATATGACCTTTAGCATTTTAATCTTGGTTGAAAAGTTCATCATCAAATTTCCTTATTCACCGACAGACCCTCCGCAATTATCTTCTTTTAGTGAATAAATTATTAAGCTGAAGCTGCATTCAAGACGGGTAAATTATACCATGCAGTCCGTGATACCACTGGAAATAGGTAACCCGTTACCATCCAAATTGTCTTTAACAATGACAAATTAGTTGATTAAGAAAACACACACACACAAGTGGGTAAATGCCGTCAATAGGGGACGGGGCATTGTCCGACCGTCTTCCCTCTTTTGTTTGTACTCGAACGTTTTCGGATGATCGCCATAGGATTTGCACACGAGTCTGAATCGGGGACCTTTGCGGAATAGGGGACCCCATTGTTCCCTTTGTCATACGTCCCCTATTTCAATCAAAAACAAACTCACACACACCCACATGTGTAAAGGCCTTCGATCGTGGACGGGGTATTGTCCGACCGTCTTCCCTCTTTTGTTTATACTCTAACGTTTCTTGATGATCGCCATAGGATTTGTACACGGGAAAAGATCGTGGACGTTTTGTCAATCGTGGACCCATTGTTTGACTCCCAATTCTTTTGTCCGACGACCACGATTGCCGGTCAATACAAACGCACACACACATTTTGACCGGCAATCGTGGACGGGGTATTGTCCGACCGTCTTCCCTCTTTTGTTTATACTCTAACGTTTTTTGATGATCGCCATCGGATTTGTACATGGGAAAAGATCGTGGACGTTGTGTCAATCGTGGACCCATTGTTTGAATCCATATTCTTTTGTCCGACGACCACGATTGCCGGTCAATACAAACGCACACACCCATAAATTATGTTGCACATAAAGCCTGGAGTCACATTCTTTAACTTGTCGAATACTTTCCACACTTCATCGACGTGTGACGTGTTGTAATTCAATCTAAGTGTAGGATAACGCGGCACGATCTTGCCTTTCAACCTCCCCGTGCTTAAGAGCAAGTAACACCTGAAACCAATTGGAATTGTATATTCGATAACACTGTATTATTATGCACTCAACTGAATTATAAGTACGTAATTTCTGATTATTAAATTCATTAAGAAAATTGTCGGCAAAGAAACACTTGATCGAGCCTTGAAACTGCGGGCTATTTGATAAATTGGTTGTAACATGAGTAGATGGTTTAAGAAGACGTGTGGCGTAAACAAAGAAGGTAGCAGATTCTTCTATTACATTTTTATTTAAGGTGCTTACTTTGAAGTTTTTTTCCCTTGCATATCCGTTGATAATAAGTTTCCTGTCTTGTGATTTTTCTCATGCAGATAAAACTCAGTGGAGCCTTAACAAATAAAGGTCTAGTGGAGATAATATACGGTAATTAGCCACCTCTGCTATCTACGGTAGACAGCAAGTAATTACTTTGGAGGGCAAACAACCTAACTCAATAAATGTTTTAACGAATAGCTGTTTTGATGAAGGCGCAATTGCTCAGACTCAGATGAAACTATTATAATAATTAAATCACTCGTTCAGAAGTTTTAAATCATGATTGAACGATTCAAACAAAATTCCCAGTAAAAGGGGCATTATACTGACACAAAAGACATTATATATAACTGCATTAAGAAATATATTCATAAAAAAAAAAACCTTACCAAAAATTCCAAAACTAATTTTTTTAAACCACTTTTACCAAAGTGTGCGACCCTAACAATTACGTTAATTGAACATTACAGCTGATTGATTGATACCTGCTGTATATTTTAGCCGAGGGCAGGCTTTTAGCGGTGACTGTAATTCTATTAAGGCATTTATTACCAAGCTTTGATCGACACGCGCTGTTTAATTGCTTCTTCCCTGCAGCGCGTCGTGAGACAACACCGTTGAAGAAAACGCTGTTTAATTTACGGGAAATGGTATTTTGCCTTTTCTGATGATCTGCGTGACTTGTCATTTATGTGCTAATTTGTAATTATTATAGCCGCGTTTTCTAACGACATAGGCCTATGTCTATTGTGTTTTATGAAATATGAGCATAAGTGCAGACTGGAAATCTGGAGAGCCGCACATGATTTAATAATGGAATAAATAATGTGGTTGGCCGGTTGAAAAAGGTACGTTTAATTTAATACCGTCTAACCAACCAACTTACTGTCCTCTGATTGGGTGTTCATATTTAACGGGCGTAGCCACTTAGTCCTTTTGATTGTCAAAATGTACCATACATTTTTTTCCTTCCACCGCTTCAAATGGAAAAGCAGCCGGGTTTAAATCAAGATATTCGGTTTACCTTAACAGGACCATGCACCACAGGGGAAATATATTTAAAAAAAGCACACATCTGTTTTGGGGGACTGGGTTTCACGCATTACCAGATAAACGGCTCTAGTGATGGGGGCACGTAACACCTCGAGATTTATCGATGGCACGAAGAATTGTAACCGAAGACATGGAACGGAAACCCGCGGCCTGTTCCAACTAGCTCTAATATCAATTTCTTTCTTACATTTAGTATATGTTCTGGTAGCAAGGGACTTTGCAATCAAACGACTTGCACTTTGAAACTTGTTGAAGTTGAAATATATCCATCGTCGTCCTGGTCTCTTTCTTGTTTCATATAAGTAAACAGGGTAGAAATATTCAGAGATTATAACTGCAAGGTTTGTAGGATAAGTTCTTGGAAACCCTATTATTAACGAAAATTGGAACCGGTAAAATGAATTGAAGCCGAATATAGGGTTATAAATAGAAGAAACCCAGTATATTTGTTTAAAGGGCAAATCTGTGATGGCCCTATAACCCAATATATTTCGCATGACATACTCTGACTGTGTGCCAAATTTTCTGCTAGAGTTCATAAATTGTGAGCAGGTGGCTTATTAAGGAAAACATTATGAACAATATTCTAAAACAAATTGGCTAAATAAATAGTAAAAAATTTAATAAACAAAGGACCTAAAAACTCCCCAGTAAAATCGAGGTTTCGAACCCACAATCGCCAATCTTTACGCCTTGCACCGCAGGTTAAAGACAATATTTAATTGCATGAAATACCTATAATATAAGCGTAAAATCCATCCATTCGGGTGTTGTTTGAAAAAAAAAAAAAAAAATCGTGGCCCGGAGTAGGTCAGGTTTAGAGACGTCTCCTTTCCCCGTTAGGTTGTCTTTGTATTTTCTTCAGAACGTTCAGGTATTAAGTCAAACCAGCTGTAAGAACAGTGTCCTAAAAGGGACACTTCCAAAATAACGATGACCTCTTATCGGCGGAGGCCACTCATCTTCTTCACCGTTCACAGCCCTTCGCCAAGTTCCGGACGTGGACTATAACGTAAAAATAAAGTGTTATGGGCTATTGACACAACTAATGTCCATACACAAAAACGAGTGTCGTTTTATATTTGCGGGGTCAACGTCTGTTAACCTGTAAATGTAGTTGGCAATATACAAATACAGCATGGATTGAGAGGAAGTAGTGGGAATTACTAGTACCAAGGTAGGGTCAGCTCGACTACCTCCCGACGCGACTACATCTCATAAATATTCAATGCCTTGTCGATAACAACCTTCGTAGATTTTGCATCTTTATTGAGCACCTTTATTCAGCACAAGATATTGAAGTTCCTAGACACGCGGCGGAATCGAACAATAACTTGCTCCAACTTGCTCATGAATATTTATGAGGTGTAGTAACATTCTGCCAAAAGCGGTCTATCCCTGAGTATTGAGGTACATGTATTTTCTTCACATTTTCTTCACATGTTTCTTCTATTTAGCTATGACAAAGCAAAAGGCAGGTTAAATGAAATGACGGCAAGTAAAAACCATACTACCCGATATTTCTAGACACGTATCCGAAGAAAGCTTGGCAGTTGGCACATAATGTCCAATCTTTGTTTGGTCGTGAGTTCACCTGAACAAAAAAACAACATAATATATATATAATATAGCAGCAAGTACAAAACTGACTAAACTACAAACATTCCGATAAACGATTCCAGAGTGTGTCATTTATAGTACATTTTGAATAGAGATGTAACACAGTTGTTCCTATAGAGTTTACACATTTTGAATGTCCCATCCATTTTCGGGCTATTATTATGCACGGTTGCTCTCCGGACACACTGCCACAAGGCGCTAAATCTCTACCCTGCACCAACTATTCCCTGGAAATGAAGACTTAGCGTCCGAGATTGACAACACTTTGCATCTATCTAAAGCTTGGAATTATGAACAAATGCAGTAAAGCCTAGGCAGCGATGTAAACATGTATCTTATTGGTTGGTTGAGTTTATGGCACTCACACGGGACCTCGTTTCCGGAGGGAGCACTATATGGATTACCAGTGAAAAGCATCTTCAATAATCTGAGCTAGAAAGTACAAAGAGCAGGAAATCGCCGTCGAGTGGGAGACATGCACTCTTTTGGCTGACGAACGTGTTTAAAAATGTCAAAAGTTTCTACCCTGGTTGCTGTGAAATAGTGATAATCCATTCATCTCACGTGTACAGGGACAGATGCTCATATCTATCGTCATTAATCTTGCTGATATCATTGAATTCCTTGACGAAACAACAACCACCTGTCTGTCAATCCACAGGCAAATATATCAATTAGCCTTGAACTCCCCCCCCCCCCCCCCCAGCCAGAGCATCAGGTTGAAAACGGAAATCTGTTCCGGTCGATTTAAAAATGCGTGATGAGGCTATATAGTATTCACCATCGTTGCCACAATCATTTCTGATTAGAGCGAGCAGCTAGAACATTGTAGATTATGTGGGAGGCGTCAGAATGACCAACGACCATAATTATACTCGAGTGTGACGTTCAACGATATCACGGGAGTGTGGCCTTCTGGAAATATTTTAACTGGGTTAATATATTTTAACTGGGTTCTGTTACGCTCGGTTCAGACAGGCGTTCCACAGTCGCCCCGAACCAAATGAGTGAGTTGAGTCCGACGTCTGAAACAAATAAGGGCGACAAGGCGCGCCAGACGGCGAACGATCGACTGCGGGAGTTGTTAGAGCGACTCATCAGGAGCGACTTGATTTCAATTTGGTTCGGCGCGACTGTGGAACGCCTGTCTGAACCGAGCAAGGGCGGTTCATACCGGCACGAAAACGATCTTGAACGCGAATTTGTGTCGTGAGGGGGAGTTTTAGCGCTGAGAATTCCAAAAAGTTGAACCCCTTTTTATTGTCATTTTTCATCCGATTCTATGACATCACATCGTTATTATTAAACATCAACAAATGTTTTTATGTAAAAACAAAAACAGGGCGAAGACAAAAACAAAGGGCACAGACCCATCACCCAACAAATTCTATACCCAAAAATAAATTAATAATAAATATATTATAAGGCACATTCAAATGATATGTGATTACAACATGCTTCATGAATTAAAGATGTTTGTTTAATGTTAATATGGCTGACCGACAGGTCGCTATAAATGAGGTGGTTGTTGCCGGATTGTTGCCGAGGTTGAACACAACACCATCGGATTTTTGTTACGACAGTATGTTGTGCATGCGAATCAGTTGCCAACCGCCCCATGTTTGCTGTACCATGGAGGAAGGAAACCTCCATAACTGTACCAGTTTGAATGCCTTAAGGGAGTTAACCTGTCGGTACAATATCAATGGATTGTAATCTACCTTATACATATTGATGAGATGATCAAGCCTAACAGCTCCTTGTCAAAACCCTCGGGGGTTATTATCTTGAACCTGAATCGATGACAACTCGACCCATCCGCCTTCTATCTTGAATATCAAGCTCTCTTTGATAGTGTGCGCTATAACCTTATCGGCTTTGGGTAAGAAATGATTACGTGGCACGAATCCAGAATACATAATGTGATGATTTTTTAAGCGGACGTTGACCAATCTTAATCACTTCAGAGAACTTGGAGATATTGTCTATAGTCGAGGATTCGTCAGAAGCACTATTGTACTTTGAGTGCATACACTAATAGAAAAAACCGTGTGGAAGCATAGCACAAACAGCCGATCAAAAGGCAGAAGGCTGAGTGGAGTGGGCGTATGGTATTTGTGAACTGCACTTTTAACTTGAGGGTTTCCGCCAATTATTTATTCATATTTCGAGGGGAAAACACCTAGTACCATATGTTGGAGATCTCAGATTCCACTTATATAGGGCAGGGCAACATTACGTCAGCCGGTGAAAAAAACATATTTTCGTTTAGTATGTGTGTGTTTACCGGTTTCTGTGCGTTACCATTCAGCACTCCAGACTCCAGAACCATTCCGTTTTATGAAAATGGGTCTGGGAACGAGACAAGGAGAATTCAGAAGTTCCCGGATGTCCGCGGGCTTGCCAATGCGCGTTGAGAAGGTCATGCTGCCAAATACTTGCCCGGTTTGGGATTATACCCAACGGCACACTTGGTTTAATTAACTGTGTATTACTATTGATTTGTAGGAAAGGGTATTGCACTAATAAGGTATTGCAGTAATAAGCATTTTCTATTTTTAAACACTGCCCTCGATATACTACTTAAACATTTCTAGGTTATTTTTGCAAGTAAACAAAAAGAAGATAATAAAAGCTGGGCCGTTTTGATAGGCGGGAGAAAATTTAAAACGTGGCCTAATGTTCCATTTATATATATAAACTTGTGCCATAATGTTGGTTATCGTCAGCACACAAAGCATAAACAGATACGTTTTTCCTTGATGAACAAAAAACCCAACTATATCCAATTCATACGAGCAAGGTCAACGATGACCTATAGTTGAATGCAAGTGGTTCCATCTGGTCTGTGATTTCTACCGCAATATGCAAACCAAAATTCATATAAAAAGTAAATGCTTTGCACAATGCCGACATCATTTGACAAAAACGAGCGTCTACCAAGTGCCAAGAATGGCTGGTCTGGTCATGTTAGTTCTTCAGCTTGTTCTAGCTGGGTGCGTATTGATGAAGCCGGGCCGAGCGGAAACGTATACATCTTCCGTAAGCCGATATCGCCGTGGAACCATATCAGGTACATCATAAACATTACAATGTCAGAATCAATAATTCTGAAACACTGCCCTAATTTATTGTCGGTATCTCACACAAGCCGTGAATAAGAGAATCAGATTTAAATGTTGAAGTTTAAACAGCGCGATTTCTTTTTTTGTTAAGCCTTTATGGACAATCCAAAAGTGTTAGGAATCTGCATAGGTGAATCGGATATACGCCCGTACTAGTGCATCAAGTAGGCATAGTGTAGCAGTCGTGTATTCAAAACATAATGGGACATTGAAACATTTGAATGTGGCTTCATCTTAAAGGTATAGTATACGCCATTTTTAAACATAAAAAACAAAACTACTGAATTATTATGAGATCTCTTATTGACTGTAAGTAAATAACAATCTCTAGCAAAGTGTGAAATCACGGCACCTGGTGTTTGTGATTTCCATTTGTTGGAAAAAACCTGACTGCATTTCCAAACACTGCGCCCAACAAATTAACCCATACAGTTTATAGTTACAACTTGGAGTTAAAAGGGGCGCCAAAATAAAAGAAAAAATGCAGCGATGCAGGCCTAGTCCAGTCCATACCAGTCAACCCGGCAGTCAGTGCGCAGCCTTCGCAATTTTGGATTGGACACCACAACGAATTGTTTTCTCCCGAAAATTTACGGTTGGCAAACAACTATCATTTTCCTATATAAAATGAAAGACAGCAGAACAAATTCACATTTCTGTGACAAGTTTGGTTATTATATTAGACTAACATATCTTTGTAACTGTTATTCACTTGATGATTCGAAACAGACAGGGTCACTCAAAATTTACGAGCATCATTCCGATTGTTTTGGATGAAGTTGTGAAATAAACGTTATTACACGAGTGTGCATTTCTCATTGATCAACACCCATTCTTTTCGTCATCCCCTTATTTATATCGTTGGTAAGAATTGTTTGTACACTAAAAACAAAAATGGTTTCCTCAAAACACAATTTAAATACTGCACCTAGTACTCCGTAATTCTGGCAACAGACAAACAAACAGACACAGACAGGGGTGAATTCATAACCTCCGCTATCGGAGATGGACGGACGTAAGAATAGGAGAGCACGACCCCTTACTTGGATTGCCGCCTATAAACAGGCATTGCAGAGATGAGAAGCAATTTTCAATTTTTAACAATTTCATTTTGTGTGCTTCATTTGTCTAAACCCAATCAGGACGTACTTGTACCGTCAGCGGGACGACCTACCAGGCAGGGCAGACCATACCGGACCTCAGCCCCTGCAAGACCCAGTGCCGGTGCTTCGCTTCTCTCTTCGGTCGCACCGGCCACGTTGTGTGCGCGGTGAACAAGCAGTGCACGTACACCAACCTGTGCGTTAATCCAATCACCGACACCTGCGGATGCCCCAAGTGCCGGCCAGGTGGCTGGGTATGGCCCACGGTAACAGGTGGGCGATTGAACCTGGAGGGTTTTCCCCTCATGCACTTGAATGAAAATTTCATTACAATCTAAATATCAACAATTGTTGCCAATTGTCCCTGCACCTGTCGCTTGTACATACACTGACTAAAACGATTTTTTGGGCCCGGGAGCTCGGTTAAACCATTTTCCAGCTGGCTTTGGAACCCTGTTTATACAGGCTAAGCTAATTTTTGTTAAGCAATTTTGTCAGATCAAACCTTATCGGAAACAAAATACATCTCTCAATTAATTGGCAGGTGATTTGTGTTTATAGCATAATGACATCGTATGTCGTAAGGTAAATCGTCAGTACATCCTTAATTACATTAAGAAGTCCTATGAACGAAGTCTGAGGGGAGATTCCATTACAGTCATCACTTAATAATCAATGTGCTTCCATTATTTTAACGCCACCATTCGTTTGATGTCTTAACTCAAAGCCTACAGCATCAAAACTACAGGGTAATACAAACTTTCGTTGTAGCTTATCTGGAAATCTATACATGTGTTTGACGCGCCTCGAGCTACGAAGTGTCAAATGGCTAGAATCGCCATTACGCCCGAATAGATCGCATCCACACTGGAGATTGGATTTCTATTCAAGTATTGGACAATTCATCCGGAAGTTAGATCATGTACGCTTCGACAAAATGGATGTTAACCTTATAGACTAATCCTAGGGCAGCCATGTTATGCAGTGGCGCCATTTTCTGCAAGCTCGGGCGTATCACGCTCACTAAGCACGCAATTCTTGTCAACTCGTCCTTTGATGTATTACCACACTAGGCCAGGCCACAGCATTCCCCAAGCGCTGATAAATTAACGTCAGTATTAGGTATCCCAGATTTAAGAGCGATTGCAAACTGCATTGGCGTCCCGAAGGATGCCGTTAATTCCCCGATGATGTGGTATAGAGCTCGTCGCATTTTATTGGTTCTTTTTTTCTACTGAAAAACGAGAAAAGTACACTTAATTTCATGTTATGAATTTCAAACTCCTAAATTATAAAATATGGTCTACCATCAAATGAACTGCGGTCATGTATTATAATTTCTAAAACGGAATGTTTCAGACAGTCGATGAGTGTCGTGCCTTCGAATGATTATATGTCGTTTTGCTGTTGCAGCTCTCAGTAATTAATAAATCTAACCAATTAACAGTGGCTGCCGACGGCCATTGTCATGTATCAGGAGACAGGAAACTTTAAAGGTCAAGTCGCAAATTTGTGCGTGTGTTGAATTTAGATTTTAAGAACCCGTTTGGTGTTTTTCTTTGTTCAACAACCGAACACTATTGCATGTTCAGGATACGATTCAGAATTTGAAGACGGCACAACCTAGCTTTGTATTGTTTGAAACTATATGACCAAACCCATTCTCCCTTAAGAACGTCTTTAAATATACCAGAAAGCTAATTTTTAAAAGCTCCATCGATATTGTTGTTTAGGATAGTATAAAAATGATTTTATTTAGAAATTCAATTCCTTCGTTTTTTTGCCGAAAGCCTACGTGCATTTAGAGTGATCATCACTGCGTAGAAGGGAACATTGTTCAATAGAATTTTGCCCCCGGGATCAGACACAACAAGATTTCTTTTGAGAAGGTCGCATCTGTAGAGACGGCGACGAAAATGTAGACTAGGGGGAAATGGTCAACCTGACTAAACGGGGAACAATAAACAGAAAAAAACCAGGTAGAAATTATGAGGGCCGAGGGGCAAATGTATATCCACAATAATTGTCTGATAAGAATGCCCCAAAAAGATGGAAATGAAGAAAGGCCTCCCACTTGCAGCTTGGCAATGATGCCCGGGATTGCCCGGTAGATCACAAAAAAGATCTGTTAATCGGTTGGGGCTATGTTACAACAGCACTGTCAGATGATATAGTGACGACAAGCGACAGACCGACCCACACATAAACGAGAAAAACGCCAATCCTCTGATTTTCATTATTGAAGCAACTGAAACGAGCAAACAATAATAAGGCCGTTCATGCAAACAAAATCCATGTATTTTGTTTGGTTCAGTTTTTAAAAGTAATAATTTCTCTCATGAAAAATATTCCTCTTTGATAAATGTATGGAAATTTACAACAAATTCTTTACAAGCGCATAATCATCTCGCGTCCAACCTTGCAGAACGTATCCGCTCAACCTAGCAGGGCTAGCGTGTTTATGTGCGATACTACTACGAAGACGGTTATAGTTCATTACTTGTGTGGTTCAGTGCAGATGATGTCGAATCCGTCTGTTTTATTTGCAATTAATCAGGGGAAAACGCCGAGTTGGAGGAACTGAAAGCGAAATAGACATGATATTAGAGAACATCGCTCATAAAGAAAAGAAAAATGTCATATTTCCGTTGGGCTATACATTTTGGAAGTTGTACACCTATTGCACTTACACATTGGCACTTATGGGGTATTGGACAAAGAATATAGCGACAATGGTACCCTGCAAATTATTCTTTAGAAATCTAGGTACCCCACATGTTTAACACTCTATATTTTGAGATATCTATAGGAATTAACAAAGGAGAACAATAAAAGGTAAGCAGGGTTGGACAATATTATGGCACCCCATAACTCCCATAATTATGTCAAGTATGGTTGCACACGGTACCTGTGTATAGCATGAATTGTAGACTTGTTGAAATCCGGGTTCATTGGTAGTAGTGCGCTCACATGAGGCCAACCTGATTTATGTTAGACCTTTCTTTTCTCTGACAAATTAGAATCAGTGCTGCTGTCAAATAACAGAGCTGCCCGACAGATTTCAACCCAAACATACAGGGGCATTACCCGCGGAGCAAGTCTCGCCGTGGATGGGAAAACAGACGGGGACTTCTTCCGTGGAAACACTTGTACTCACACCGGTAAGGAATCTGTTCTGGTGGGGAATTAAGTGTGGCATTGTAGTTAGAGTTTGGGACTCATGACCACAAAGTCGGGCTATAAATCCAGCTGCCGGCTTGATTCTCTCAACCCAGGAGTTCATGTGGGTACCGGCACACTAGCAGATGAAGTACATGTACTAACAACAAACTAGCGTCTCATCCAAAGAGATATAGGATTATAAAAACCGGGGATAAACGCCGGCCTGATAGGCCATAATTGGCTTGGATGTGACATTACCACCCAGGCAATGGAACCGCACATTTTCCCGGCAAATTTGCTCCTCAATGTGCCACAAGTAGAAGTGTAACTATTTGATTTTCGAATGAACCATCTTGTACCAAACGGACCTTCTAAAAGATATAAACTGTTATTACTTGCTGCTCACATTCCTATATCTATGTACATCATTACTCTACAACGATACAAAATGTTAGTAAAATATGATATTTCTCTTCTAGTCTCTTCATGACATTAATCTTTTTCTTTTTGCTTGGTTTGTCTTGATTAGCTAACTTATATCAACCGTGGTGGAAATTGGATCTGGGAAAAAGCTTCGTCGTGACGAAAGTCGTTATTTTTAATCGAGTCGGAAGGTTTGGTAAGCGCTTTAAGTTGTCCAAAGTAATCTTAAGTTTATGGCGAAATTATATCTCATTAAAAGTTGATTAATGGAAACAACAAATTTAGGACATAGGCCTACATATAATAAGATTTAAAACAATTCGTGTTTAATGCAGCTAATTTATTAGGCAGGTTATATGCAATGATTCTAAACTCTGCGTTAACTTTATCAGGTAGGCGACTGATTGGCGCCGAGGTACGAGTTGGAGACAGCGCCTACATCGAGAGGAACCTGCGCTGCGGGGGACCTGTGACGAAGGCGGAAGCGAAATCCGGTACCAAGATAACTAGGGAGTGTCCGGCCGACACGAAGGGGCGCTTCGTCGTCGTACAGATCCGCAATAGAAGAGAGTTCCTGACGTTGTGCGAGGTTAAGGTGTTCGGTCATGAGCAATTGGGTAAGAAGAGCGATGGGTACCAGACTAATCCAAGTTGCACACTTTGTATAGGGTTTGTTCACCTGGATTGCTCTGACGTCATACTCGGGGCTTACCCGAGTCAGTCACCACAGACCCTAATCGTGTAGCAAAGTCACGAGTGGAATACGTCACACGCATGCGTTGCTTATCCAAGGAAACGAACAAATGTAGCTGCCAAATTGAAAAACAAAAAAACTTAAAAATAAAATAATTATTTTATTGAGCTCATTGCGACTTTGGAAGCTGTTATGGATGTCACATTTTTGCGATTGACCGAAAAGCAGTCAATCTCAAATTAATCCTCAGTCCGCAAAGGAGGTTTTATCAATGGCTAAGGCCGCGGCTACGACCACCACGTGACGGCTCGTGTTTGAGCGTTCGATTAGCCTGAGCACGGCTTTCGTGGCTAACCCGTCTGACTTTACCTGAGTTTCAATGTTGCCCAACATATCGCTACAGCAAATGCAATTTTTATTAATTTTTTATTGCAGGAAGTGACGGTGAAGTTATTCCCTTCGATGGTTACCCTGCCCTTCCCTTCCCTCTAGTCTCAACTCCAGGCTACCCTTCAGGTTTCATACCAGGGTCCCTAGTCACGGGCGGCAACTGTATCGTTCCCTCCCCACAGGATCGGTTTAGTTACCTGATTATACCTGATGGCGGTGACTCGTTGTTAGGCGGCTGCGCTAAATGCAGGTGTACGTCTGTGACCCCGTACAGCGCACCATCGAAGGTAGTCGACAGGTGAGGCATGATATAAACCAGCTACTTAAAAAAAACCACGACAACTAGCACTGGAAACAAGACTAGACAATCACAAACAGTAGGAAATTAACGACGATATATTGAATTTTGAAATAATAAATCAGTTTAAACTTAAGTCTAGATGTCGTTATGACGTGACTAACTCACTGCACCAAACGACGTATAGCATAACCAGAGGCCAATTTTACCGAGCTGCTAAGCACAAACATTTGATTAGCCTAACAAGTCTTGCTCAGTAAAAAGAGGTTACCAACCAAAACGCCATGAGTGTTTCATGCTAAGCAAAAAATAGTTAAGTATCAAGAACAAACGATATACATCACCTGAAAATGTTGTACGTAACTGTTTTGTAAATCCTAAAAAGAATTCCTAAGATTCTGGGAACACAATGGCAACCACAAAAAGGGCGGGGGGCGAGGGGCGAAGGGCGGGGGGGGGGGGGGGGGGGGGGGGGAGGGAGGGTTCCCTCTGCCACATATCTTGCTTCATAATAAACCAGAGACAATGCCTCTCATTCGTACTCCAGGCAAAGAAATGATCGACACATTGTCCATTTAATACAGAGGTTGCGATTGTGACTACTCGGGTTGTTGCCAATACAAGAACAAGTACTACTCCCCAGGCGACGACGTGCCCAACGACGACGGGGACCAGTGCAGACAACCCTGTAAATGCATTTCCGGCGCCAACGGCGAGGGACCAATGATTGCTTGTTCCGCCTACAGCAACGTGTGTGAGTTTGAGAGCAGATGCGTGCACTACGAGGTGAATCAGTGCGGCTGTCCTTATTGCAACAAAGGTAACGATTGGTATAGGATAACAGGGGAAAACAGACTTACTTACATGAATTTCAGT
Organism: Crossaster papposus; assembly: GCA_037893245.1. Lineage (NCBI taxonomy): Eukaryota > Metazoa > Echinodermata > Asteroidea > Velatida > Solasteridae > Crossaster > Crossaster papposus. The sequence goes on along the minus strand of JBAIAA010000036.1, from coordinate 196,955 downwards.
TATTAGATCGGCAAGTATGTGTTGCGTGCAATGTCGTTATCCGAAGTTATATCAGAATTATAATACTGCATTTGGGCTGTCCGTGGTACGGTGTTTAGCATTATTGTCGTGTCATGATGACGTTCTCTGTTACTTTAACAACCAGATCAGCTCTGTACCCCTCGGTATAGATCAGTTGTGATTGTAGGAGGGGCAGGTAGCCACACAAAAAAGAATGTTTTGTCTGGGATTCCGGGATCACAGTGTCCGAGTGGAGAATGTTTCAATACTAAGTGAGGCAGGGTCTCCTGCCTATATAGGCTGTGTCGTAGACTATCAGACAAGTACTGAAGTAGGTCTATGACGCCAGAGGTGCCATTGTTACCGAGTTAATCCTATTTCATTATCCGATATAAGCTCCCTGTACTACACCCGTACGCTCCCGAGGGGCTTGGATTTACCGGAATTACTCTCTGATTCCCAAAGAGTGAAACTAGGGACTAGACGTTTTAAAGTAAAAAACCCAGGCTCAATTTAGATTGAAGTACAACGGGAAAAGCATAATTTCAGTCGAATTCTCTTGGATTTAGAGTGAATCAAATTTCACTCTAAAACGTCTGGGGAAGTTATTGAGAATCCTGCAGTTATTAATACAATGTATATGTCGGATAAAACTACTCGCAACTCTCCCCGGGTATTGACATTACTATTATAGACTTGTGCACAAAACGTGTGCAACTTTACTGACCCCTAGCAATTTTACCTTATTATACCCCAACGAATTTGCCTCTAAATAAGAACAGTAACATTAGCGAGAAATTACAATAACTATGGTTAAAATTATGACGGAAAGGTTTTACATTAAGTTGAATTGACGAAAAAGAGATCTTTATTATGAACAGTTCCGGGCCAATTAGGTTGGAGATCAAGCCGAGATGTAAAAAAAAAGGTCGATCGGTATAAGGCCGCGTCCGAAACGGGCTTCCGGGCTACGGCTATAGTGTGCTTACGCGTGCTTACGCTTACATAGTCATTAGCCATAGACAAGAGTTTCGCATGCGGCCTAATTGAGTTTTTTTTCACGTCTAGGAGTGAGCGACTGTTGGGGTTACGATCCGTGGAAGCAGAAAGACGTCTGTGTACCAGACGGTCACGGTCCTGTTGTCATCAATCCACAGCACACCGACTATACATGTCAGTGTATGTACGTCACTACCATCAAAGTCAATGCCTACGAAGTCATTCCACACAATAAACTCAGGTGAGGATTCCATTGCCACAGCTCTTAAAAGGGGATAACAATGCATGTTATAGTCAGGAAGATTGGTGCACAATATAACAGAATTGTTTACTTGATGATACATTTATGAAACTTGGCACACAGTCAAAGTATGTCATGAGAAAGATATAGGGCCATGGCAGATTTGACCTTTGAAAAAAATATAGGTAGAATAACATACAGTCAGCAGACATTTTGAACATTTTAAAACTTGCTTGTTTTTCTATCTATAAAGTTCAAGTCTGCGGTGGCCCTATGGCGTACTATAATAATTGTCACGGTGACAAATTCCATGCTTTTATCATTTGATTGAACAATTGTTTGTAGTCTGCCCGACTACGTGTGGTTTTTCTTTTTCGGATAACTCTACGTGGATCAAGACTAGCTTTGCACATGCGCTTTTTACTGTCATGACTTGCCCAATCGTGTTGGGTTATGCTTTGATCTCCTTGGTAACGAGTTTTACGAAAACAAAAATAATGTCCGAAAGTTAATATCTGTGTCAGAGTTTAAGTCTTTTGCTTTAAAGCGCTTGTCAATGTTCGTGTCACCAATATATAAAATATGTTTTGTTTTATGTAGGCCCTATAGTTTTAAACTCCCTTTCTCAAAACCGCACTCTTGGCTGAAATAGCAGATCACCTGTCAACGTGTAAATATAGACGCAGCCATTTTCAGTCTTTCGATGCCACTTTTCCCCAATATTTGCCCGAGGGGGAATCTAAAACAACCATGCTATTTCTGCGGATCCCATTTCCAATTAAAACTTGTTTTTGTTTCAGCGCCTCCGGATGTGTTTGTGAAACGAGACGAAGGAAAGATAACAAAAAAATGGCATTTTCTAGACTAAGGACAAAACATTGTTGATGAGTAGCGGGCTTCGATTCGTGCCTGTAAGGGTGTTGAAACCGATCTTAGTCATGTCTTCTAGAAGATGAGAAGGCTTATTCAGTGATTTAGACGGGACGGAAATAAACGTGGATTGTAAATAAGAGTGCTAGGTTGTCTAGTAAATTGAGGGCCTTGAAATCTGATCATGGACAGGGAGGATTTATGAGATGTGGGACTTATTATAGGTTTTCTTGGTCAATCTCGGCAAATGAGTTACCAATTTAACCACTGCGCCATTCTATTTCGCGCGAAATCAAATGCTGCTAAAATGGTCATTCAATCTCAGTTTATGACTCGGCCAAAGTACTGATGTGTCATTTTAACAAAATAACAATTTAACCATTCAAATTCGCCGGAGCTCTTTTGAGGCGTGTTCTGTTCGGTCATTTAAATACATTCAAATTTATTTGAATAGCACCAAAAACGTACTTATATATTTTAAATGGCTTGTAGGTGACAAACATAATGATGTTTTTTTTTTCTTCTTTTGCTATTTTAGGAGAGCCATCTGTAGAGGTCCAGTTCACTAATGTGAAGATCGTCAGACTTCTGGAAGCTAAAATAAACCCTCTGGTATTTTTGTGTATGAACGTGTATTACTTTCTATAACGAGGAACGAAATGATGTTTAAACATAATTCTCCTTAATTGAATGTATGAAACAGCAAACGTTCTCAAATTCTAAAGAATGGTGCTTGGCAACTAAGTTGACGAAGTTTTAGCTCTGTGAATGCAGTATATTCCGAGAAAATGATATTCAAAGACTTCGAATTTTAACTAACTTTTAATGGAAATTTTCATAAAAATGCGTCTATGAGGCGCATTTTTGGACAAAGTGATAGCATACTATAGAAAGAGGAATTTGGGAGAGTCTTTAATAATCTTTAGGGCCTACATCAAGTAAGCTTTTAAACAATAATTTGGCTGGTTACTTTTTGGAAAGTTGCAATGGTTTGTTTAATAACCTTAACCATTAAATCTTAACCCTATAACCCTAACTATTAAATTGTTTACCCCTTACTTCTGACCCCAAACATTAAATCGCCATCTTTTCGTCATTTTCGTCATTTTCGCCGATATTGTTTGCAACCACTCTTGATGTAGGACATTAATGTACTGTATGCATCGGTTAGCACACGTGGCGAATGCATTTCCACCTGTCGTACACAACCCGCGGCTCGTATTTCAAATGTGCGCTATAATTATAACACTCGAACCGTATAGCTGGCTCTACAGCCTACATGCCAAAACCCGGGCGATATGCCAAGGCGTTAATTTATCGGCGCTGGGGGTTGGAGGGTTGTGAGATATAGCTGAAATCCGACCCGTGATTAACACACATGTTGGTGTACTTGCACGGCTAAATTGTTAATTCTCTGCGTGACGTGGCCCGTGCGGCCGAAGAGAGAAGCGAAGCACTGGCACTGGGTCTTGCAGGTGCTGAGGTCCGGTATGGTCTGCCCTGCCTGGTAGGTCTTCCCGCTGACGGTACACGTACGTCCTGATTGGGTTTAGACAAATGAAACACACTACACATAACGTTCAATCATTGAAGTTTCTACGTAAATGTCTGTCTGTAGGCGGCAATCATGGGAAAGAACCCCTGCCTGCATATAAAAGTGGCTAACGTCAAATTACCATGCCCCTAGTGAATATAGATTTTCGCCATAATGTTCAACCTAAAGCTTATTTTTGTATTATTTCTGGTAAATATGATACGAAACAGTTTTAGAGTGGGGGGTGGGGGTGGTGAATAATCCAAGGGAAACCCCACGGGAAACCCCACACAACCAGACAGGGAATGAAAATCCAGTCCACATACATTTAGATCCAAATTCATCCACATTTACTTCCGCGTCAGTTTATTGGGCTTTATTTTCCCTTCGTACAAAATCCAATAAAACCACAAAGTAAAACAAGAAAATAACAAAAAATACAAAAAAAATACAAAAAAAAAATACTGAGGATTCGAACCCACAACCATTGGACACTGGAGGGTGGTACATTATCCATAAGAGTACCGCATATCGTTAACTTAATAGAATGAACTCCGTCTAATATCCACACACTACCAGAGTCGTGAAAAGCTGCCATATAAACACAAAATACCATACACATTTGGTCCATAAATTCATCCACATTTACTTCCGCGTCAGTTCACTGGGCTTTATTTTTTCCTTTCGTACAAAATCCAGCAAAACCACAAAGTAGAAGAAAAAAAACAAAAAAAAAAAAGAAAGAAAAAAACCGCGGAGGATTCGAACCCACAACCTTTGGACAAGGAGGCTGGTACCTTATCCATTAGAGTACCGCATATCGTTAACTTAATGCAATGAACTCCGTCTGATATCTACACACTACCAGATTCATGAAAAGCTGCCAATTGTAAAACTATTTACGATCGATTTTCAGTAATGCACAACGTATGCAACAAGATTTAACAACCGAACACAAAACTTCATACACATTTAGGTCCATAAATCCATCCACATTTACTTTCGCGTCAGTTTATTGGGCTTTATTTTCCCTTCGTACAAAATCCAACAAAACCACAAAGTAGAAAAAAAACAAAAAAAACAAAAAAAAAAATACCCGGAGGATTCGAACTCACAACCCTTGGACAAGGAGGCTGGTACATTATCCATCAGAGTACCGCATATCGTTAACTTAATCCAATGAACTCCGTCTGATATCTACACACTACCAGATTCATTACAAGTTGCCGAATTTATTGTACAGTACAACCATTTTACAATCATGCACACCCTATATGCAACAATAACAATTATATACAACATTCTATACACATTTGGATCCATAAATTCATCCACATTTACTGCCACGTCAGTTTATTGGGCTTTATTTTTCCTTCGTACAAAATCCAACAAAACCACAAAGCAGAAAAAGAAAATATCAAAAAATACAAAAAAAATATAAAAAAAATACGGAGGATTCGAACCCACAACCATCGGACAAGGAGGCTGGTACATTATCCATCAGAGTACCGCATATCGTTAACTTTAACGAATGAACTCCGTCTGATATACCAGAGTCATGAAAAGCTGCCGTATAACACAAAATTCCATAACAAAACCACAAAGTAGAAAAAGAAAAGAAAGAAAAAGAAAACAAAATACCCGGAGGATTCGAACTCACAACCCTTGGACAAGGAGGCTGGTACATTATCCATTAGAGTACCGCATATCGTCAACTTTATCCAATGAACTCCGTCTAATATCTACACACTTCCAGAGTCATTAAAAGCTGCCGTATATACACACAATTCCATGCACATTTTGGTCCATAAATTCATCCACATTTTCTTCCGCGTCAGTTTATTGGGCTTTATTTTCCCTTCGTACAAAATCCACCAAAACCACAAAGCAGAAAAATAAAAAAATAAAAAATAAAAAATAAATAAAACAAATACGGAGGATTCGAACCCACAACCTTTGAACAACGAGGCTGGTACATTATCCATCAGAGTACCGCATATCGTTAATATAATCCAATGAACTCCGTCTAATATCTACACACTTCCAGAGTCATAAAAAGCTGCCGTATACACAAAACTCCATACACATTTAGCTCTAAAAATTCATCCACATTTACTGCCACGTCAGTTTATTGGGCTTTATTTTTCTTTCGTACAAAATCCAACAAAACCACAAAGCAGAAAAATACAAAAATACAAAAAAAATAAAAAAAAATACGGAGGATACGAACCCACAACTTTTGAACAACGAGGCTGGTACATTATCCATCAGAGTACCGCATATCGTTAATATAATCCAATGAACTCCGTCTAATATCTACACACTTCCAGAGTCATAAAAAGCTGCCGTATAAACAAAACTCCATACACATTTAGCTCTAAAAATTCATCCACATTTACTGCCGCGTCAGTTTATTGGGCTTTATACAAAATCCAACAAAACCACAAAGTAGAAAAAGAAAATAAAAAATAAAAATTTAAAAAAAAAACACCAAAAGGACAAGTGCACCCCGGTCTGCTTGCTTATAAAACAGCAATGAACTCCGTCTGATTCCTACACCTTGACACTACCAGAGTCAGAAAAAGGTGTCGCGTACACAAACCTCCATACACAGTAATTTTATGTCATAAATTCATCCACATTTTCTTCCCCGTCAGTTTATTAAATACGAATGAAATGTAATGCGAATTGTTCACTATGTTTGCACTGACAAATCTAAATTCAATCATGGATGACTGGTTGAAGGACAACCAACATATTGGTTATGAATGACCAATAGATTGGTTGATACCTTGGTTACAAGCTCAACCAATATGACTGGTTGAAAGACAACCAATATATTGGTTATAAACGACCAATAGATTGGTTGATACCTTCAACCAATATGACTGGTTGACGGACAACCAACGCATGCATTGGTTACGCTTTAACCAACACGTTGGTTAAAGGGATCGTATACGTTTGGTAATTGGAACCAACTGTTTGTTTCAATCCTATATAGTTATAGATATATACCATAAAACTAACCTGTCAACATTTCATTTAAAAAGGTGGTAGCGATTTTGAGATATTGCCGAAAATCTAGAGCGGTTATGTCCACGCAGAAAGAATAATCTGCATTGGAATACACAGTCTGAAAAACGTCACTGCAGTAACGCTTCTCGGATTCAATTTTTTTGGGATAAAAAGTCATATCTTTTTCCATAACCGCAGTACTTCAAAGTGAAAAGTTTCTAAAATTGCATTTTACTATATCCAAAGCTGCTGTACTTCTTCTTACCAAGTAAGTTTTTATTGCCATTTATTTTTGGAGTAATTAATATTATGAAGAATATATATAGGCCTATATAAAGATATAATACATATACATTTGTACATTTATTGATGAATGTGGGGCACACCCCAAATTGGAAAATGTGAGCCTACATTTGTCTAATCTGACCTAGATTACGGTACGGTACGGTACCTATACCGTTGATGGGATCAAAGTCTGTATCAGCCCTAATTTATTATTAGTTTTAATTAGAGGCCAACGAAGTCCTGCTCGTATGTTGTAGAAACGTTCGTTGCAACACTGTTATGTATTTGCCCAACAATGATTACCTAAATTGTTGCCTCGTTGGTAAATTAATTGACCAACTTTGGTGAGAATTTGACCAAAAGTGTAGGTAGTTGATGTTGGCCAACGTTCGACATTTTAACGCAAACCTTGCGCGTTTTTGGCGCGCAATATTTCACCTGTATTATACGGAATTCTGTGTTATAATGATTGCTATCTTTCAGGTGAAAAAGAAATATCGTGAACGCAACACAAAACTCTGACAAACAAACATCAATCTAGAATCTTTATTTATTTCACGGCTAGATTTATATGAAGGCGGTGTCATTCACCGAAATCGTGTTAGCATTAATTCCGACTGCATTTCTGTGGCGTAGTGGAGGCCAATAATAGTCCGTGGCCGGCCGTGGAGGGTGGTCCGGGTATAATCCCTTGTTCTTTCCGAGGGGGCATCCGATCCGGCTCGCGGTGCCAAAAGAATACTATCGACTCGTGCTCCGATCCGGTCGCGCGCGCACTACAATTTGACGCGGCGTATCTCGTAACCGCTGCGGGGTCGAGAAATAGTTACCAAGTCGTAGAGCCAAGAGCACAATGTACATGTACAATTGAATTTCGGGTATTACGAGAGCCAGGGGATCTTGTCCCGGGAAGTAATCACCAAAGCGGATTTATATTCCCGTCAGGTACAAGAGTTGTCTAGCTGATTTATTGATGATATCTGCTCTGTACAAACAAGACCAAATTCAACATTGGGTTTTGTACTTCACCGACTGTGTATTTAGTATTTCCCAGAAAGAACTTTTGAACTTTTGCATTTAAATTAGATCCTCGCATTTTATGTCACGGCTTGCGCAAGTCCTCGTCAACGAAGACAACGGGCCGTATGAATTAAAGTACAAGCAACAAGTAAAAGCATTTACTTTGGAGTGAAAGCATTAAGCAAATGCTCAAATTCGTATGAATAAAATAAAGTTTTCCTGCTTAGCATTTACTGGGTGAAATAGTAGTAAATGCTTCTTACTTACTTACTTGAACAATGACGAGTAAATTCTTACTGAATTTACTAATTTTTATTCATGGCAAATGGAGCAAATACTAATATTCTAGCAAATGCTGAAAACTAAAAAGTATACTTTTAGTCTGTAGCAAACACTTTCCAGTAAAACCTTTTGCTTTTTATTCATACAGATGCTAGTAAAAGCTTGAAAATTGGAAGCAAATGCTAGTTTTTGTTCATACGACCCAGTGTTTCAGAAATAATGAAAACATTATTTAAAATTTATGAAGTAACTGATAATAATTATGTACCACGGCGATGTCGGGTTATCTAAGATTTATACTCATCCACTTTGTAAAAGTTTGAGAGTAAACAAGATCGGCATCAGCCATTCTCACTTGGAAAAAAACTTTCTTTTTTGTAACACTAGTATTCATACTCCAACTTCGTAAAATATCTGCATTGTGTCCAGCCTGGTTACACATCATTAACAAATATTAACCCTATCGTCCTATGTATGATTTTAGGGTATATCCACAGTACACACAAAATAGTACTCAATTCTTATAGGCCAGTGTATAAGTACTGCATTCGTTTACTCAAGTAGTATTTTATAGTACAGGTGTATTTCAATATTCAATAGTTTGAGGTTCCTCGATCGTTATACTTTTTAGTTCCTTTTTAGTCTGTTTAGTTCCTGATGTTGTAAAAATGACAAAAACGAAGGGTTTTTAATCCAAATATGAGTGCAGTTTGCAGTAATACAAATATATGACCCCATCAGTACGTACTGTGTGTTCTGAACATACGCGATAAAGGAGGTCTCTATCAGACATTACTGAGTGTTTTCACCTTCGCGGATCAATAAATATAGACCAGCCCTCTAAAAGTGCAGTTCACAAGTACCATATACGTCCGCCCACTCTATTCAGCATTCAGCGTAGTCATTCGAACGTCATCGGTTGTTATGCTTCAAACGCTCGACGCCAGATGAATACTAAACCATTAGAAATAATCTTATTAGGGGTTATTTTTTATATTAAGGGTCACTGGTTATGCATTCGAGATACAATAGTGCTTCTGATGAATCCTCGGCTATAAACCCTATCTTTAAGTTCTCTAAAGTGATTAAGATTGGTCAACGCCCTCTTACAAAATCACCACATCATCATTCTGGATTCGTGCCACGTAATCATGTCTTAGGCTACCCAAAGCCGATATAAGGTTATAGCGCACACTATCTAAGAGAGCTTGATATTCAAGATAGAAGGCGGATGGGTCGAGTTGTCATTGATTCAGGTTCCAGATAATAACCCCCGAGGGTAATGACAAGGAGCTGTTAGTCTTGATCATCTCATCAATATGTAAGGTGGGATACAATTCATTGTTATCTGTTATTACAGTCGTACCGACTGTCGTCAAGGCATTCAAAAGCTTTTTAGAGCAAATATAGGGGTGGTTGGCAACTGATTCGCTTGCAAATACCACAATATAAGCGTAACAACATCAGGGGCCAATTTCATAGAGCTGCTAAGCACAAAAATGTGCTTAGCATGAAAATTTGTCTTTGGCAAAAACAAGGTTACAGACCAAATTTTAACCTGATCTTTATTGTTTTCGATTGATAATCAGCTGGTTTTTGGCTTAGCATGAAAAACCCGTGGAATTGTGGATGGTAACCTGTTTTTAATGAGCAAGACTTTTTTGTGCCAAGCAAATTTTTGTGCTTAGCAGCTCTATGAAATTGGCCCCTGACAGGTTTACGTGAAAATGTGTTTAAACTCGAAAACAAGTCAGCGACATGTCGGTCGCTATATATTAACATTAGGGAAACTTTTTAAAATAATGAATCATGCTGTAATTATTCAGCCGTGAGTTATTTACCTTTTTATTCTTGTTTAATTATTCTTTGGTATCTAGAATAAATGTACGAACATTTCGTGTCAACGAGCTGTTTTTGTCTTCGCACGTTTTAGTGGTGTTTTGTGATTTATATTTCTGCACAATAACATCAATTTGAACAATATGACGTCATCAAATCGGATGCGAGTGACAACGAAGCATAGTTGTAGTTTAGTAGTTTCCGAGTGCCTTATTTGTACGATAAGTATTAAGAAGGTTTGGTATAGATAAACTTTCACAATGCGGACACTGAACAGTAAATATTTTGCTAAAGAAATTAACAACTTTGGACAATCAGAATCTTAAATGAATCAAGCTTTTAAAACAAAATCATTCGACCGACTTCTTTCCGAGTACTTTCAAGTACTTTCAAAACTCGTTGACTATACATCCAAAGTTTCAGGTTATCTAACACTGACTTTATTTGTTGTTTGCTGTCAATGTTTGTCTCGCATTCTTCAACAAATTACTTGGAAAGTATTCAGAAAGTACCAGACTACAAAAATTGCAATAAAATGACGTTGAAATTTGTTCAACTTTTCGCAGCGCAAAAACTACCCCTGACGTCAGATATTTCCGTTCGCAATCGTTTTCGTGCCGGTATGAACCGCCCTTAACCCAATTAAAATATGGACTTCCAGAAGGCCACATTGTATACTTACCTTTAAAAACTTTTAATTGGTTTCAACGGGTAAAAAGACCGGTTCATACTTCACGCGAAAGTGAATGCGGTGCGAAGTTGACGTCAAAAAGCATTCGTTGCATGCAACACAAATCGCCGGAAAGGAAACTGTTAATTTTTTTTGGCGAATTTGCATCACAAAAAGTCCCCGTGGCGTCACAAATTCGCGTTCGATCGCGCCGAGTAAGTACCGGGTTTAGCACTCTTATAAGTCGGCCGTAATGAGGAGGGAAAGGGGAGACGAGGTCTCCCACTCCCCGGCTATTTCGTGCTTTTTGTAATCCCTATCGCTGAGAATATTCGGGAAGCTTTTTACTGATAATCCATATAGTGCTCCCTCGAGAAATGTAGCCCTGTATACCAATAAGATCCCTGTTATACATCACTGCCTATATTCTTCACTACACCTTTTCATAATCCCAAGTGTTAGAGCGGATATCATGTCAGCGCTGTGCACGTCGTTGTAAATCCCGGACGGTCAGTCTCCAGTTCCAGTCGTTAGTGAGTACGAGTATAGACTTGCACTGACTGCGTAAATCCAGCTATCGATTCTAGCGCATCATTATGGCGGTTTCCAGAGACGGAGCAACCGTGAATTATTTAGGAAAATAAACAGTGAATTTGCCTCAATTTTTAAAAGCCCGGTCAATTACTAAGTGATAATGCCCTCCACGTGATCGAGTCTCGACCAATCAGAAGCTTTAAACTCTCCTAGGTATTTATTAAAGCATAATAATGGATGGGACATTCGAAATGGACATAAATGTGCCAAGGTTTCTTCGAATACGTTTCTGAAAATATCGGGTATTAAAGTATTTACTGCCGCCATCTACCTTTTGTTCATAGCCAAAGCGGTCACACGTGGAAATAAAAGAACCGTTCACCCCTGAACAAATGTCCAACTATCCAAACAAAATACCTCAATATTTAGGAATATACTGCTGTTTAGCAGAATCTGTGGCTGTACGTATTCGGAACTCGCGCAAATACCAAACGACATATCCTATAGACATCATAATTATGTGTCTATAGTCCATAACACTTCAGATGCACGCTGTACTTGCCGTTTCTTAGTCTGTGAGTACCCTTGAAGTGTTTAGGTAAATGCAGTAGTTACACTTTGCTTAAACTGCCTGTGTGCGTCAGGGTACCGTACGTGGTATGAATTCATACAGTGTTGACTTGCCGCTGCTTCGTGCGTGAAGCCAGCATTTTCTTTTGGATTACGAACATAACACGAAATTTCGCAGGGTCAGAGGGCAGAAAAAAAAAAAAGATAATCTTGAAGTTCCTTTTAATTTTTTACATACAACTATTTTATCTAGGGTGTTAGGTTAGATTAAAAAAAAAAATACCAGGTCAATATTGTTATGGTTTACTTATATTAAACTGATAATATTTTTACAATTGCCCGATTCCGAACCGCGGGCTGGCTACTTACTCAAATTCCAACTTACTCGAAACAATGCGTCGGGGAAAAAAAAAAGTCCATTTGTTTTTATTTTCTTCAAAATAATAAAAATCCCGCTTAAAAAAAACCCCGGAAGGGCTGTGTGATTAAGGACTACAATTTAGTGTTTCATTTAATAAAAAACACATACAAAAATAAGCCACTATAATTAAAGTTACTTTCGTTTTCATCCAAATAAACAAATAATCATCGTCGACACAAGCATACATTCGTTGATTATTTCCTGAATGTAAGGCGTGATCACAATTAGAGTAGATTATCTTATAAACTAAATATGTCTAAATATAACTGTATTGGAGTGGTGGGCCACCGTAAGAGAATGGCCCTTCAGTATTTACATTATGTGTCATTACTGCCCAAATCTAATGTGTCATTAAAACTATACCGGAAACTCTAAAGCGAGCAACATAAGCATAAAGCTCGATACAAATTCCCCCCAAAAGGTAATTCACTTAATGTGTGATGTCTTTTATTTCCGTAAATCTGCCGATAATCAGGATAACAAATGACTTGCGGATACGTCACGGTAACGACGTGATGGCAACCGCGTGCGTATATATAGAGGCACGTGAGTGTGCGTGGTAACACTGCGCAGTTAGTAACAAGGAATTAATCAGGAAACAGCAGCTCGCTGCCGGCAGCGCGGCCCTCCGCTCGACTGACAATCTTCGCTCATATAACACCGGACACATAGAGAATACAGCACGGCACACACAAAAGGCGTACATGCAAACGGGGCTAAGATACCAAGATGAACAGACAAAACAACCTGCATCATTGTAGAACTTAGACTAGAAGTTTAAGAGAACATCACTGACCGTCAACAACATCCTTCGCGTTTGATATTGTCTTATTTTCTTCAATCTTCTGAACGCATTTACCTGTGGTTTTCCCATGAACGGATTCACTTGAAGATTCCTTCAAAGGTAAGACATTTTGTTTTAAATTTCACCCTGGACCCTTTCCTTGTGGCTTTACCCCTTCTGTTTTTGTTCCTACCCTGCCTTTGATTCTACCCACACTGACATCACCCTTTAATCCCTCAACCTAATCCTCCCTTTGTTGTTTGTTCCATCATTGATGGGCATCATGCTGTACGTTGCCCTATATATGTTTGTTTCTTGTACACAGCCATTTAGTCCCTGAAGAAGATCTTGTTAAGATCGAAATATTAGGCCCTCTTAACTTATTTAAATTTCAAAAGAGCAAGTAACCCGTATTACAGTGCACGCAACCTGTCGCCTTTTGTTTGAATACAGAGAATGCTTGCTTTGTGTTATAGTTTCATATATACGTGGAACCGAACGCTTGACAGTATATTCTTGGAAATTGAACGCTACTAAAATCGATTCCACATGTATTGTTCATCGGGTTTTTGCTAAACGAAAATGAAATAACATTCTACCCGCGCCTCTTTTTTTTCCCTCTCCTGTTATCCTCGCATATCCATTTAATATTCGGCTCTTTGTTTAATCTGTAAAGGCAAGTGGGCAAACTCACTGTGCAATTAAGGGCACCTCGTAAATTGCTTGTTCAATGGATATTTTAGACGAACGTGTCCGGATGACTTGGCTTACTCTCGTCTCGACACGTCCTCTCTTGATTTGCACTCTTAGGATAGTATCAACCTTTCTTGCATTCCTTTAATTCCTCCTTGTATAAACACTCCAGCTTATACGTCTTCTGTCAACATCCACTTCGGTAATTTATCAATGAATGACGACGCGACGAAAAGACAAACGGATGTACGAACTTCCTATCCGCTTTACATATCCGAAGTTGTTTGTCTTAATGAAACAAACAAAGATGCTAAGATTAAATTGGCTCAGTGCTTATGATAAAAAAACGTGCAATTTGCTGCAATGACGCACAGCTGTTTCGTTCATAAACCCAGCCCGATATGGTACCATATACACCACACTATTGTTACCTAAGACATCTCCCTTAAAACCTAAAAACAATTCGTGAGTTCCTGGGAACTCAATGGCCAACACACAAGAGGGGGGGGGGGGGGGGGGGGGGGGGGGGGGGGGGGGGGGGGACCCTTTGCCACATATCTTGTTATATATTTGTTAAGTCTGTAGTTGACAGTACTTTAGAGTTGTGGCCGTCATTTTGATGATACCTTTGCGCACATCATGCAATGTGAAAACGATTTACTGTAATTTCTCATTTAAACATAATATATTTGTATAGTGTAAAAGTTAATATTGTTTGTCGACAACAGACAGACCACGCAGTAATATACCTATAGTCCCGAAAGGGACTAATGTTTTGTTAGTTATAAGGTGTCAACGTATTCGTTCGCAAACTCGCACACAGACACGCACGTAGTTTTACTTTCCATATACGTACGTACATGTATACCGTGGACATTTCTTTGTGTCTTTTCGGAGAAGTGGACAGATGGACTGTGGACGTATGCCAAGTCCACAACCGCATCCTGGATCATATTGAACTATAATAGAACATCCAATTACTATAATGATGAAATCAGTCGGATAGGGAGTCATTTCTGGACGATTCAAGCATCACGAGTTTTCTTGTGAAAGATGCAATGGGTCTTTGCCGAAGGGAATGACCAAGGCAGGCAGTGAATGGCGTCAGTAGTTTTAAATGATTGACAAAATCTGTTGTCGCAGTAGTGCTTGTCTCGCGCGAATTACGAGCCACTGGGAAACAAAATGCTGAACACATTTATCTTTGAGTTCGATAAGAAAAGAATAATACGCAGACACAGTGACAAGCGACTGAATGACCCCTTAGGCCTTCATGCTGTTGTTGTCAATATCTAAACCGAGTCGTCTGGGAGAAACGTTAAGCATTCCAAGTGCGTCAAGTGTAGAATTTTTCGCAGGAAATAATTGTCATATAATTGGCATGATGATGGGAAAAACACACATCTGCTTAGCCAACCGTTACAGTCAAATTAAATAGTCATTACAGACGCAATGAAATAATCGTTGATATTTAATATGTACAAAGAAAAATATACATGTATAATCATGAGGTATATATATTAGAAGCTCAAGCGAACATCACTGTCTAACATTTGATGA
The DNA here is from genome assembly GCA_037893245.1 of Crossaster papposus. Lineage (NCBI taxonomy): Eukaryota > Metazoa > Echinodermata > Asteroidea > Velatida > Solasteridae > Crossaster > Crossaster papposus. The sequence goes on along the minus strand of JBAIAA010000036.1, from coordinate 181,638 downwards.
ATATTCTCTTTTTATACGTGGCTTTGATAGATGTAAAATGTAACAACAATTCTAAAAAGTATAGACACTTTATGCGCTTTCACTACTATGATATTATTTGGAAAACTGTGGAGGAACAACAAAACAAGCTTTTTCTGGATATTCAAAAAGCAGTTTATTATGAAATCATTTATGGGAACTGTGCTAAATTGAATAGAAAAGGCACCGTATTGATATAATTATATCGTGACGATGTTAAAAAAATGCTTCATGGTTAAATCATTTGAATCTCATTGCACTTTCCGTTTTTATTTGTTACCTCTGCGGCGATCAACATTCATTAGCCGATTTGTGTAGTAGCATTGACCACCTGTATTCCTGTGCATCTTTTAAAAGTATAATTTTATTTATGATTTTAAAATTACCCCAAGCGTGTTTATATTTACAATGATAACGCCGATTGCAGACTTAGCGTTACTCTGTTAGTAATATTTAAATTATGCGTTTTTAAGAATTCTTTTTAACGATATAATCTAATAATAATCTGAAATAATAATCTAATAATCTAACGATTACACAGGGCCCGCAGAGACAACAGTTCTTATATAACTGATGGAGCTACCGTTGTAAAATAAAACGAAATACATAAATGAATAAGTATAAAAAAAGGGAATGAAGCAAATAATTAAACGTATACGTATTGATGGTGAGGGGAAAACTAATGGGACAAAAGAAAAAAGTTAAGTGGTGTTGACCAAGCATTAAGGGGTACAGCCGTATGACTAAACTCAATGAGCACATTACCGACTCCAATAATTATATAGACTCTTCCGGGTTCTACGGTTTCCCGGCCCACCACACATCTTTTCCTGTCGAGGCTCATATAACCCAAAGGGCCACGCTACCATAATTACAAGGGAGGAAACGAAGTGGCACACTAAGTCTTGCTGCCTAGACAGCAAACGAGCCCTGAACCTATGCTCGGTGGTATGCGCACGAATCGTGTTTTTTTCCTTTTCCCCCTTTTTTTTAGATGTAAACAGAGGACACATGCGCAATGCCATGCGGTTCGCGTATTTATTTTTCTATAGGAGGTGTATATACGGCAATTATCATAAATTTAGTTTTAAAAAAAATACCTTGAAAATGAAACTGACAACCAAAGGGAATTCGGGTTTAAAAGTGTTTCATTATAAACAATCCCTGGATTTGTTTAAACAATGTACCAAAAATTGCACATGGGACATGGTCTTTGGCTGCAAGCCTACCGGACTAATAATCCGATGCGACCCATTTTGGTTAATGATGAATTATGCGCGGCTTTCAAGATAGTCTGTATGGTGGCACTTATGAACATTATCTGTAACTAATCTGAACTATCTGAACTATATACTGTATAGACAGCAGACTGTCGTTAGAAAACACGGCTATTACATAATTAGCACATAGATGAAGTCATGCAGATCCAGGGATGTAGTCGATTCCATCACAAGTTTCTGCAAGTCCCTGTAAGTCCCTGCAAGTCCATCACAAGTCCTTCAGTTCCAATTCAAATCACAAGCTATTCAAATCATCTTTGACAAAGGCATTCCTTTGTCATTGTTCATCTAGTTATTTGTGACTGCCTTTATGAAGGGACTTGTGACTGGCTTCACGAAAGGACTTGTGAAAGGACTTGCAGGGACTCGACTACAAACCTGTGCAGATCATCAAAAAGGGCAACATACCTTCTTCCGTCAATTAAACAGCGTTTTCTTCAACAGTGTTGTCTCAAAACGCGCTGCAGGAAAGAAGTAAACAGCGCGTGTCGATCAAAGCTTGGTAATAAATGCCTTAATAGAATTACAGTCACCGCTAAAAGCCTGCCCTCCCATAGGCTAAAGTACAGCAGGTATCAATCAATCAGCTGTAATGTTCAATGAACGTAATTGTTGGGGTCGCACACTTTGGTAAAAGTGGTTTAGAAAATTGGTTCAAGAATTTTGGTTTATCGGAATGTTTTTCTGGTGAATATCTTTCTTGATGCAGTTATATTATATAATGCTTGTTTGTGTGCCCGTTTTTCTCTTAAATTTGTTTGAATCATTATATAATTTTGCAACATCTACGTATAGTGAGAACATCTTCCTATACCAAACTTGGTGGCTTATGGTGGCTATCAAACACTTTATTTCACCATTTATCTTATAAGCTCAGTAACATGACCTTATTAATACTATACTCCTTATTAATACTACTGTGTAAAGTGGACCAGGGTTGAGATATGAATGCTGTTTGTAAACAAAATAGCTTTCAACACAAACAACGAACTTAACAAAACTCCGGTTTTCACAAACTACGCAGACATTTGCGCTTTAAGTAAACATTTTTTGATTAGGTTGTTTACCCACCAAAGTAATTACTTGCTGTCTACCGTAGATAGCAGAGGTGGTTAATTCCAGAGATATAACGCGGTAGCTTTTGTTCCTTGAAGCGACATATTATGTCATCGAATATGAACTATTCTTAAATAATCCCAATTCCCAGATTGTTCAAATAATTCCTTGAACTCAGTTTACTCATAATTAAATCAACCTTGTTGTGAGTCTGTGGGCTTGTCTGTAACTTGTGCACTCCAACAAATTGCCAAAATTATTAAGTTAAGATTTGCAGTGAAAAAAAGGTAAAAACCTTCCTCGGAGAGAAAACGTAAAAATGGAGTGCAACGTATTTTGTTATATGAAATTATAGTAAAAATAATGCGTCATTTTCAAGACTCGTTTGACTTATTGCTTTCTTTGTTCTGTGTTCATGCTGAAAGGTAGAAGCTTTTTATTATCGTTCTTTCATGCCGTCATAAGCAAGATAAAACTACCTACACGTGGATAATCACTTTTAGCTCATAAACAGGAAATTAAAACTCTCAGAGGTAAATCAAGGCCATGCTGATCCCTGTACATGCACAACTCCAACAGTAAAAAGAATGACCTAGTTATTTGTAACACTCGTTTGAATTCATTGCTTTCTTCGTTCTGTGTTCATGCTGAAGTGTAGAATCTTTTCATTATCGTTCCTTCATGCGCTGTCATAAGCAAGATAAAACTACATGCACGTGGATATACACTTTTAGCTCATAAACAGGAAATTAAAACTCTCAGCGATAAATTAAGTCCACGCTGGTTACTGCGCAACTCCCAAGTGCGATTGGGCTCCAGCTGTCTTTCTTTTGCAACTATCCAATAAGACACCAACCAAATTAATTTTCAAAAGCTTATAAGATATTTTGACTGCTGGAAAGTTATTTCCTTTAGCATATGAATATTACTTACATTCATGCAGCGATTATACTCTTATACAAGGTGTCAAAGCGCTTCACATAATCATGCTGTCATTTTGAGAGAAAAAATAATACAGAAGTTCAACAGAAGTGTCTCAGAGAAGCAGTTCTCCCATTAGTAGTAATATAGTCGGTTCACAATCGAAACCTTAGATGTTATTTTTTACCCATCTGGCATTCACTGTGCTAAAACTTCATCGGGTTACTTGTAAAAGTACCATTCTTTCGATTTAGATAACTTTTGCTGCTTCAAACAATAAACATTGACAATCGAATAGAATACGTGACCCACCATGCCAAAACCAGGCGGAAGTCGGCAAATGCCATTTCGAGATACGGCATTGTACACAAAAAATGTGTTGCCGGTCGATTTGTTTCCCCATAAATCGTTAGTTAAAACTCTAATTTATAGGCTGTTCATGTTTAAACCTTTTTTAAAATCCCCGAAAGTGATAATATCGGCCTTCTCCTGATTTTTGCTAAATAATGTATGATAATGAAGAACGACTTTAGTGCTCATTTTCTTAAAAGCATCCCTTGACACTTCCTAACTTCAAAAAGACGTAACTTCAAAAGTATACCGCCTATTTGAGTCCACTATAGCTTATTTTAAAGCTTAAAACGCTAGTAATCCAATGGTATACAGATACTTTTTGGGGTGGTGGGTCACATTACTATAACTTTACTTATCGGATGGCTTTTAACTCGTACACGTGTGCTGCCGCTGCTGTCACATTCACACGGTTGATTAACGGTAAATCCTAAAGAATTATAAATACGGCTGCATGCATAAAATAGAATCGTTTCAGAGATTGAACATGCCACAAACTTGAATAAGATTAAAACTGCTGCAAACTGCTTACTGGCTGGAATGACCTGAAATATACAAATCAAATAAGTTAAGAGGGCCTAATATTTCGATCTTAACAAGATCTTCTTCAGAGACATAATGGCTGTGTACACGAAACAAACATATATAGGGCAACATACAGCATGATGCACATCATGATGCCACAAACTTAACATTGTTGAACTATACCTAACGCCAGCAATGTCATGGTGGTTTCTAAGTGTCATACAATTATATGTGATCCCATTCATGTAATTGGCTGTTCCATAGATGGTTAATAGATAAATAAATAAATACAAATAATTGAAAATGTTTAAAAGAGTGTGCTTATAGGAATGTTTTCCGTGCCATCACAATATTGCATCATATAATATTGCTGTTTCTAATGTCTTTATTTTTACGAATCGCAACAGTGATTATACGTATGATCGAAGATTCACGAAAATAATATCAATATTTGTGTTATCTCCTCTTCTTTTCCCCACTGGATACCCTCTTATTTGTATAAAGGCTTCACTGAGTTTTATATGCAGGGGGGAAATCACAAGATAAAAATGCTGGGAAAACACAATTTTCCAATTTCAGCGTCTCGAACCAAACTGCACATCAATTCTGAGCTTTTGTGTGTGTGTGTTTACATTAGACGTCTTCTCAAATCATCTACTCGGGTTACAACCAATTCCTCAAACAATCTGCATGTAAATGACAGTTACAAGTCTGGCTTAAGTGTTTCTTAAGTGTGGTCGCATGTTTTCTCATTGGGTCCGATGATCTATGGTTTGGCTGTTTCCTCCCAAAAAGTGGTATTTTTGTATCAATTTCTAGTCGAAAATAAACTCGAACCACAATATAAAATGCAAACCATATGAGCTGGTTTTGTGTTTCCTTTCATGCATCGATTGCTACCTCCGGCTAACGTAATTAGACTTGTCGTGCAGTCGAGTCTGTCGACTGTGAACACATGAAATTGTTTTGATAACAACAAGTACATGTACAATCAAGAGACGAGCTTGTATTCGCCGGTTTGCCGTTAACACCGCCTAATCCCTTGGCGCCAAAAATAAACACGTTTCTGCGATGACAACATGTAAGGGCGATATATTATATGCACATGTGACTTACATTGCATTGAAACAAAAACAACATAAGACCCATGAGAAAAGAAACAGTCGTTCCAGTTGGCTACACATCATTTATAAAGACGTTGACACATCAACATCAGTATGCTTTCTAAACTTGAAAGTATAAACATGTAAGTACTTACTTAAAGGGGAAGTATACCTTTCGCAAAGTATCCAAAAAGGAACCAACCAAATTTTTGTTCAAAACTTACTTGGTGTATAATATTCATGACTCTAAAGTGCCCGTGAAATTTTTCCTTCTGACATTTGTAATTTTGAAGACATTTTCCATTAGTATATAGTTATTTTCTTAGATTATATAGAAATTACAAAGCTAAAACCTTGCCAGGTTAGTTGCCAAGCACCGATATTTAGATTTTGAGAACTGTTGCTAATTCAAACGATCAAAATGCACAACTGACAAACGCTATACTGAACTTAAAAAAATCCACAAACGTATAAGCAAGCATAATACAGCTATACAATACACCACATAATTTATGTGGAAATTCGAACAAACAAATTGGAACATTGTGGTAGAAGATCAGTTTTAGAGGAACGCATTCGGACGTCCTGATTGGGAGAATTGATTCTTTGAATGGGTTGTATTACTATATTTTTGTTCTTTAATTTTTTTCGCCCAAAAGTGTGATTTAACGATATCACGAATCCACTCGATTGTGTAAAAACCGCTGCTTGTTCGGGCTGCGCGTAAACACAAGAAACGGTTAATAATGCCCTGAAGAAGTCACAAATGGCAAAACTGGAACTGATTGTTTCTTCTGCCCTGAAGGTACTGACTTCTCGTTACTTTGGTGTGCTGTGATCGGCTCGGGCACTCTTCCAGCGATCAACTGGCCTGAAGGAACTGACTTCTCATTACGTTTTGTGTGTGCTGTGATTGGCTCGATCACTTCTCCAGCGATCAACTGGCCTGAAGGAACTGACTTCTCATTACGTTTTGTGTGTGCTGTGATTGGCTCGATCACTTCTCCAGCGATCAACTGGCCTGAAGGAACTGACTTCTTGTTACGTTTTTTGTGCTGTGCTCGGTTCGGGGGACTCTTCAAGCGATCAACTGGCCCGAAGGAACTGACTTCTCATTACGTTTTGTGTGTGCTGTGATTGGCTCGGGACAGTCCTCCAGCGATCACCTGGCCTGAAGGAACTGACTTCTTGTTACGTTTTTGTGCTGTGCTCGGTTCGGGGGACTCTTCAAGCGATCAACTGGCCTGAAGGAACTGACTCCTTGTTACGTTTTTGTGCTGTGATCGGCTCGGGACACTCCTCCAGCGACCAACTTCTGGCCTGAAAGAACTGACTTCTTGTTACGTTTTTGTGCTGTGATCGGTTCGGGGGACTCTTCAAGCGATCAACTGGCCCGAAAGAGTGACTTCTTGTTACGTTTTTGTGCTGTGATCGGTTCGGGGGACTCTTCAAGCGATCAACTGGCCTGAAGGAACTGACTTCTTGTTACGTTTTTGTGCTGTGATCGGCTCGGGACACTCTTCAAGCGATCAACTAACCGACTGCTGCCAATTTTAATTTTGGTTGGTTGATTGATCTTAATTATCAACCATGAAACCTTAAGTAAAATGTGCAGTTTTAGTTTCCTGGCAAAGCGAAGTAAGGATAGCAAATGTTGATTTATTAACAGATGGAAACAAACTGTAATAAAGGCACGATGACCGCGAAATGACCAGAAGTCTGGACCTAATTTATGAGGTAGAACGTGTCAAACCTGATACCCGAGAAAGTGCATAGTCCGATAGCGCATCGGGGACAGAATACATTATTCGGTGTCTGCGAGAGGTAGAATAAAAAGAAGGGCACGCCAGTATCTCCCTGGAGTATTGCAGATCAGAATGTAATATCCCGTTTCACTCTGAATGGTATTATAACACTGTAATTGGCTTTCGCTGGTAGAATTAACAATTGCGTGTGTAATGATGCAAACACCTAAATAATAATGGAAAGCATTAAATATATTTTAGATGTAGATTTCAATATATTTCAATGTAGTTTGAGTATGATTAAAACTATATTATTACGTCAATAGTTACGAAGTAAGGTTTTCCTTACCGTTTCCATGTCCCTTTAAAAAATCATTAAAACGAAGTTTTTTCATCGAATGCTGCAACCGGGCAACGGTATCTAGATAAACATGTTCATAGCTTAGCCACCTAACTACGTTGAGCTTCTGATATGGTTTGCAGCTCGTCGGCGAGAATACTTTAAAGGCGATTTGCAAATGGCTGTAAACCCTCGCTCTCTACCAAGCGTTGTCGGTTCGAACTCGTTAACGAACAAGGGCTTGACTTTCAATTTGATGCTATCAGTGGATATTGTTTATAACCCTTCTCAATGAAATGATTGATTTATGTGCACTTAAGATTCCACCGAGAGATATATCCATTTACTAAATACTTGCGAGAATATTGATGTGGCCATTTCCGCAACTATTCTTGTAGAGAGGTTTTCTAAATTTACGCCTATCACAGACAGTGCATGATACTTAATTCGTTTAGGCTGGTGCCGGTATGTTGTTTACCCGGAGGGAATGAAATGAGTTAAAACAAAAAGTTAAGATGGGGATGAAGGACAAGGACTACAAGTTTACAGAGACTCACTGCAGTAGTTTAATGTTGTAAGAATCATGTCATCTTGTCTCAGAATGTGGATACCAAGCAGACTTGTCGGGACAATTCTTTGAAGTTAAGATTGTCAATTATAATTATGTATAATAATATAATTAATTAGACACTTAGGGAGACACTGAAATGTCTCCCTAAGTGCCACTGTCTCCTTATTACTTATTAAATTATGCTATATTGTCTCCCCAAGTGCCTATTTGGAAGAATTACAGTTCCTGTTCATATAATAAATAGTGTTGTATACGCTTGTATAAATGAATATAAATATATTGTACCAAAAATATATAGTCCGCATGGTAGCACATCCATCTACCGGTATACTGGATATTATTAAAGGAGGCTTTGGATAACATCCCTTCGATCAAGAAAACAAAGAAATACTTGTTCTTGGAAGCCACATTAAATAAATTAATTATTCAATAAATAACACCCGACTTGTATAGCGTGTTATGTGTGCCGGAGGATGAAAAACGCTTTACAGTTATCTCTTTTCGTCAGGAACCAGACCACTTTTTGCAGCAGCTCCCGATCTTCGCCATCTATATTATTTTATTCCTTCACATGTAGACATTTCTTTCTGGGAAGTAGTGGAGGGGGTTGTTGTAAAATGTCTTGCCCAAGAACACAAGCTTGTTGTTCCCGTCAGGGTTCGAACAGATCATGAGTAAAACACCGTAACCATTGGACCACAGCGCCCCATGGGGGGTGATCATGATGCCGTGAGCAAACCTATGCACCGTCCCTGGTAGCGGCGAGTACCCGCGTGCACGCTGTCTTAAAAGTCGGAGTTTGTCAAGTGTGAATCGCCTCGGCGTCAAGCCCTCACCTGCAGATTCTTCTAGAGAAGTTGAGAATAATCCCGATGCCTCAACCTTTAATGTTACTCTCTCCAGTGACTGTTAAGTCATCAAGTTTACAGCTTTTTTTGCCTCGTATTTTAACCCTTCTTCCTGAATTGACCACCTAGAACCTAAACAGCAATTTCCCTAGAGTTTCCCCGTTGTCTTTTTCGTTTTTGAAGCCACTTTTCTCTCTCATGCTCAAGTTGGTTTTCACTGCCATCTTTTTTTCCAAACCGTCGAGGATCTACTTTCTATATCCTGACCTTAACACCATCAAAACACTTCGTGGAAGCTACGGTTGAAATCTGTTCTCTCTGTGCATCATTGCAAGTGACTGAGCATGCGCAAGACTGTGGTCTCTTCCGTTGAAAGTGTGAAATATCACGCAGTCTCCCAGCCAAACTATAGAACCCAAACGATTTGGTGTGAAAAGTGTCACATTGAATTTGTTTTAAAGAGATTACTAAAGTGGTCGTCGATGTATTGGAATTTAAAAACAAATTCTTAAGTTTATGTATGACCATGGTATGACATATAAAATAATGTTTTTAAATAAATGTTTGTTGTAGGAAATCTGAAAAATATCACAATGGTCTAAAAGTTCTGGAAGAGTTTAAACAGTTTTTATCCTCTTTTCGCTTGCACGAATTACGGATTGGGAGGTAATACCAGTGAAAGAGAGTGTTACATGATGTATAGTCTTAGTATTGTGTGGCCGTGGGTGTGGTTTTGTAGGCAACAACAATTATGGTAAGTGATGTGTACGCGTGGCAAAGAATTGTCTAGTAATTTATCGCTACCACACGTTACTTTCAATATTAAACAGGTTATAACTTCTCGTTCAGAGGGAGTAGCTTTTACAATACATCGCCAAAGTAGTCTCTCGGTATGTGGTCCGTATACATGGCTTTCTCAACAACAAACTGTTTTGTTTATAGGAAAACTGTTTGCCTATGAGAAAAGCACAGCGCGAAGCCATCCTTTGGTTGGAGGTCAATTCTGGTGAGCTTCGAGAAGAGATATCTGATTGGACATGCATAGGAAATCATAGGGAATAGGATTATATAGGAAATCGTACAAATATTTGCGAAATAACTCGGAGTTGAGTCCGAGTCCCAGTTCTTTGCAAATTCTTGGACTTCTTAAGCATTTTCTTAGTACCGGATTTACTCACAATCAAAAGCCAATTACTCAGACCGCACTGTTCAATTATTCAGAATTATTATTCGTTATACATGTACAACACTTCATATTTCAGAGTACCCGTCGCACTGGGAACAGGACTTGACTTCAGTACTAGTGTAATGGTCAATTGCCAAGTTGTTTTCAGGTCGTTCAACTCTTTGTGCGTTTTTTTGACCACAGGGCTCTGACAAAATAATTCCATGGCATAGGTTTAGGCAGAACAATAGAGCACTTAATCTGGATGAATCTGTCGTAGATAAAGAGAGATTTCCCCACTTGTTCTAAATCTAAACTAAATCTCCCAGATGACGGATTAGAGGTAGTATGTCATGGATACTTCATTTTATTACAGTCTAAACCCATACAATGCTCACTTTATCACCCTCGAGCAAAACCTTACATGCTTGACAAGCAATCACTCTCGGATCTCTGAGTAGCTAGCTGTGCGGTAAAGCTTTTGTCCACGAGGGGTTTAAACGCTAACAAAACTAAGATTGGATTTCTAGAGTGCGAAATTAGTCAAACGTTATTGGTCCACTGATTGGAAATTTAACGCACTGCGCATCATAATAATTGGCCGGCCGCGATGTCCGATAGCTGACTGAAGAAACTTTAATTAAGGTCAACTTAGATTAGGTTGGTATAATTTGCGGTGTTTTTCTCAACTATACAGTTATAAACCTCGACAATTTAAGACGCCCAGGAAAGTTACAAATTACGGTTCTGTCAGAATCATGAAGTCAGAGTTGAAACCTAGATCGTCGACTATAGCTACATGTATACGATTCGAATCAACTAAACTAGGACCAATTGATTTCAAACCAAATGCCCCTATGGTTTATTTGTGTAAAAAAAGTTGTCAAAAAGAATGCACTGTCGCTGTATAGACAGTGCACTAAAAGGGGGATTTCGAGATTAATCGCTTGTTTGTGATCAAAAACAAAATAAGTTTCTTCTAAAAATAATTTAAAAAAAAAGATCCTATATGATCTAACGTCATCGGCTCAAAACTTCGCAACTTTGATCTATATATAATAGGCAGATTCATCTTAAGAGCCTCACGTATCAATATAATCCGTAAATTTTCTTGTATAATACCAATAAAAACCTTGGGAACTTTGACGGGATTATTCGAGTCGGCGACGTACAAATATCTAAAGGCATATTTTATAGGTTTAGCTCTCAATGTACAATTCTGCAGTAGCTTTGCAACAAGCTTATAAGCTTATAAGGGTGTATCTTAAGAATAGAAATTCTCCTGAGGGATGGTGGTTTGTTATACTGCCTTATGTGGAAAGAAGCCCCTCAGGAAAGATACCACTTCCATAAATTTTACATAGAAGATGCAGCAACTGAATTGATTTGGTTTTCTCTCCAGAGCATTGATTCGTGTATCACTTAACCTGGAATTTCCGAGGGCATCACCAGAAAGAGAACTTAAAATAAAGAGACTTAGCAACTATTTGTTTCCAAGATGGTTAACAAGATGTCCAAAACTTGATGGGAAAATAGTACAATTGTTTGCATGGTTTTAAAGTCTACCGGCCTCGCTTATTAGTGTGGCAATTATAACACTGTTGCCGTAATTGTAACGTGGTATTATGACGTAAAAGCCTCGCTTATAACGACAGGGGGTAGTTGGATCGGCTGTTTTGATACCAATGTCATCCCCTAGATTCTTTTAAAGTTGGTTTGATTTCAAGTGTGTGGGGACAGGTGCCAACTTGGGATCGTATTTCATGCCGCGTTGTCTCACACTTCCAGATTGGATTACAACACGCCACATTCGATGATGTGACTTTACGTTACCTTCATCGATGAAGTGTGGAAAGTATTCGACAAGTTAAAGAATGTGACTCTAGGCTTTATGTGCAACATAATCGGCATCGTGTATTAATGGCCTTGGTAATAGTCTTGGTTGCAAGACGTTCTAATCGCGGTATGCAGCGCGCGTCGGCCGCCGATGCCTTTGAATATAACGTCTTGGCTAACTCACATAATCGCTCTGGAAATTCCGACCAGAATTGTGTCGTATTTGTATGCGCGTGTGACGTTACGCGTTTAATGGCATCACGTAGCGTGTATAATCGCTGACTCATTGGTCGAATTTATGTTACGTCACGTAATTATGCACGCAACGTCTCACGCGCATGCAAATGCTACACAATATTATTCTCGGAATTTTTCAAACGATTATGCCAGTTAGCCAAGATGTCCTATTCCAAGGTTATGGCGTGGTCTACTATACAGCGTACATGTACGTTAGGGTTCCGCATCGGTGGCCAACGATATCGTGATTAGGACGTCTTGCAACTAAGACTATTGATATGTGTTTACTTACATCTTGTGTTAAGGATCCAGTCGATTCCTACGAAGAAACATCACGAGGACCAACTCGGGAGTCGGAACCAAAACTGACTTCCTCTCCTTGACGTGACTGATAGATTTGATAAACCATCCCACCAGTTTACCACATTGTCTTTCTTTATTTTATTTAGTAAAGTCTCACAATTTTAAATTATGGTTTTACTGACATCTCTGATTGTATGCATCAATTTGTGTCATTTACCTGCTTGAGTGCAACCTAAGCTTAAAAAATGTATTCACAAGGGAAATAACTAAAAGGGCCTGTCGGTAATTGGGGACATTCGACGGTAGAGTTTTCAGTCGAGATTCTAATGCTTACGGGTCATATTGCCAATTAAGGTTTAACCGGGCGCAATCAATTCGCAATTTCGGTTCGTCCGGGTGGCAAGCCTGTATTATAATTCCACAAATTAAAAAGCTCAGTTTGGTGCAAATTCGCTCAGTCCGTCATTGGGTCCGTAGTTTGCCTTAAGGAATTCATCCATCATCCGGGAGGTCGACATGACGCGAACAAGCACGCACCGCACCCGTATATGCTATGTCAACATCGGTATGCATGCCAGGCGGGTTTACCTCGTCGCGGGCGGAAATTGATCGACTTTCGAATCTGGAAGATTCGTGTTTCATAAAAGGTGTATTTCAAAATGACTATTGAAACACAAAGATATCTAATCTTTCATTTCCAATCATTGTGTACTTTCAGGGGACGCTGACTAGAATATCGGCATGAGGATGTTCTTCAATGGCCTAGTTCTGTTCCTGATTATTCTACCTTCCCCGTGTGTGGCAGGGTTATGCTACTATCAACGTAACTTTAAGCAGTACTTTTATCTTAAAATAAAAAGGCGTCAACCATTAAGACCAAAGAGAATTTCTCACGTGCTACCGCAAACATGCCTTTTCAAATGTTGGAACATATTTGCTCTTGGGTCCAGAAGTAGTATAGGCCTACAGGCATTTTGTGAAAAATAAGCGGTGAACCTCACACAAATTGAAACAGAAAATGTGTCAAATGTTTATTGTCAAATGTTTATTTATGTGAATTATCTTTTTCAGGCATTCTATCGAAAACGATCGGTGTGGATTTTCAGACTCGGCGGATACCATCTGAAGACGGTGGCAGCCAATGGGAACTCCTTGCAAACGTCACGTGGCAGAGCCCAACCAATGCTGGTGTGATATGAAAATCAGACTCCTGTGAATAATCAGATCCCTTTCCCCTATTATTAGTTAAACCCTATCACGTGACTGGTCACTCCCTTAATGATGAGGATCATCACTTAATTAAGCATGCGCAATACTACCAACAAGTCCCTATTTCATAATTCATGCTACTCCGGTACTGTAATCATTCCGTTGAGGAAGCAAGACATGTGGCAGAGGGAATCTTTTGTGTTGGTGATTTTGCTCTCGAAATCTCAGGAATTCTTTTTTAGATATCTACAGTGGTGTGTCAGGTAACAATAGTCTGGAGTCTTTATGGGATATAGTGGGGTACCTTTTGCCCAATTTCGTGCTGCTGTGTATAGTGTAAGGTTGGTTTAGTTGATGGGATGAGTTTTTAAAGGCATGTATTTATTTTCTGCAGCAAGGTAAAGTCGTTGGGTATATTCATGTTTTTCACTCGTGTACTGTATAAGCCTCGGACTTTAATTCCTCTCCGAAACAATTCAAATTATATTGAAACCAAGATGTTTATTCCATGTAATCAAGTTCTTTTCTTTTTCAATCTGGAAAACTGTCTTGAAGATTCCGAAGGCTTTGCAGTCAGAGTGGCCTTAAGCCAGACCACAGAGCAGCTTTCAGTCACCAACTGCTCTATGGCTGGACTTCTAAAAACGGTCAGTCCCTTCATTTATTCCGATTGCTTATAGTCTTCCGTTTGCAAACATCTTCATTAAAATTCAATAGACCAACCAATCATAATTTAGTTAGCTTGCGTATTTTGGCAAGGTCACATAATTTGCTACAATTATTCCGGGTGATTTGCGAAGCGGAACAAAAATGAAAAAACAAATTTCTTACGATTGGTTTGCACCAATTTGTTGTTGTCGGATAACACGTGTAGCGGCTCCTTATAGAAGAAACGAAAAGGCTACATTTACCATTTGAATTTACCGCTTGACGTAGTCTATGATCGTTGATAAAGCATCGAAGCTAAATATTTCAGATAAACTAATCGAATCAAGAAAACAAAAAGGGTCTTAGAAATGGAACATGAGTCTTGGAAATTTCATCTAAAGTTTTCGTTTGCAATTGACATTTTTCTTGGGTATATGTCGTTATTTTGTTCACAGGAAGACGAATCTTACTTATTCACTGGCCTCCGTTTTGGATACGAATATTTCTTTGGGGTAAGAAGATTAGAATGTTCAATTGTGCTTTTACAACCACGAAAACTGTAAACTTTACACAACTCCTGGCTAACAAGGAATGGCCACCGTTTACAATATAGACCTGACACGTCAGGCTTTGTTATTATGTACGAATTTCGATGACGAGAACGTACACAAGTAAACACAGATTAGGATCGCCATGTTCTAGGTTTAACAAATATCGCCGAGCCATTCAAAGGACAAATATTTTTAGCATTAAATTCAGTTTATTTCGTCTGTTTTTGTGTATTTTGTTTTCTTGTATCAGGTGTCGATTTTTAACAAGGTCAGGTCGGAACGCGTATCATCAGAGGCTTATAAGCATCATGACTCGCCAGGTGAGTCGTGTGGGCCTATAGGGTCAATTCCATGAAGCTACTAAGCACAAACAAATGGCTTAGCATGAACATTATTCCTTGGCAAGAACAGGGTTACAAACCAACATTCAGGCGATGCATATTGTTTGTGAATGGTATTAAGCTTGTTTTTAGCTTAGCATGAAAAGTACATGGAGTTTTGGTTGAAACCTGATTTTACTGAGCAAGCCTTTTTGTGCTTAGCAAATGTTTGTGCTTAGCAGCTACATGAAATTACCCCGGTGTTGCGCTGTTCCCGCCGTTTCACAGATTACCATGAAGTATCCCCTATTGATATTTATGTTCTTTTTAAAAATATTTGCAGTTGTGGATGATTAATTAGTTTCGTACCATTTGCTTTGTATTGTAACACTAAACAAATTCCAGAGTCGTGCCAAACCAAATGAGTAAATTAAGTCCGCCAATAGTCTGATGTCTGGAACAACAAGGAGCGACTAGGCGTGCTAGATGGCGAAGGATCGACTGCTGGAGTCGTTAGTGACTCTAGAACGACTTAATTTCAATTTGGTCTAGCGCGACTCTGGAACGCTTGCGAACCGGGTGTTAGAGGTATTCCTATGAAGCTGCCGCTACTAACGTTTTTTCGTTTGTGTTTAAGAGTTGCTTTGCTGTGTATTGTTAAATGAAAAATAAGTATCTTGGCAATTCTGCACAGCTTCAATTACTGAGAGGTTGTTTGCTAATTATTGGAGTTCAAGTAATAAATTGGGCGATTCGGGATTTGAAAATTATCTTACTATATCCCTTTCCTAAGCTTGGAAATTGTTATTGCCATTTTCTATGACACCATTGGTTTCGCATAACGTGTTCCGGAGGGTCGAATACACAATTTGGATTTGGAAGAAAACATGCTCCAAGGCAAGATTTAAATAACATTTTGTAGTGCACGTGATTGAGTGTGATTGCTCATTCTTTAATCCCTAAGCTATAAACTAATAAGCTTTTACACCTATTCTGATAACGAATCCACCGCGTCATTAGAGCGGTTGATTGTCAGTCCAAACTCCAACATCCGCTGTTCAAGCAACCCGAGGGAACATTGTGCGTCTGTGGGTGCTTCTTCCAGCAGCTACTGCAAAGAAATGCTTCCGATCTGACTGCCAACGGCCAAGTGGTTATAAACAGCCTCGCCATGAATCTTCTGCGATTCGATCCCGTATCCCCGAAAAGACTGAATGTACTTCAAAACAGCAGCCCATTGAGCCAGTTTCCTTTGACGTAAAAAGGACACAAAATAACGCAAACAAAATACGAAGGATATAAATAATGTTTTGACTGACTTTTATGTTTTCAGATTGTTATCTGGAAACTGGCGACAGGGAGTTCTGCAAGACACAAAGTAAATATCGTTTAACTGACCTGTCTGAAGTTTAACAATTATGGACGCCGAAAAAAAGCAAGAAAAACGGCGTTCGATTTAAACTGGCGTCGGGCAGTTGTTCCTTTGTTCCTTTTTTCTATATAAAATACAATTTTTCGGAACAATCACAGGATATCGAGCGCAATCATTTTGCTGGATGCCTAGAATAATTATTTACTTACAAGTAAGATGTTTCTTAATAATTCGGTAGGAAAACATTTCGATATCTGCAAATGGTGTATCCTACCGTTAAGCATCGATATAACAAAAACTAAAATCAGCACATTGGAAGGTGTTAGAACAAAAAACACAACAATTTGACTTTCAACAAATCTCTGGCCAAAAATCACTTAGCAAGTATTTGAAAGCCTTGTGTATTTTATAAGTTTTTTTAACGACCGTATAAGACACAGCTTAAAATGGGGTTAGTGAGAGTGAAACGGTACCATAGCCAGTCACCAGTGATTAAGTGTCTCGTTTTTAAAACATTCCGTTTGTTGTCATTTCCATTCAAGGTGTGGAGCTAGTGGGGGTTCCCCTCGATTTTCAAGTGGATTGTGTAGCGCCCTCTTCGTCCGATGAGGACGACACTGGTCAGTACACAGCGGTCTTGTCCTGGACTCCTCCCATTCAAGTGGGCGGTAACATCTCCGCCTATGAGTTGCGCTATGGCAAATCCACCAGCGATTTGGCCTTGGAGATTTCAAATGACGAGGTAATACATATCCTTCATCACCAACTACCAGATTAGTATTGTATGGCCATTATGAAATGAACTTTAGGAAAGTGATAAACCCAGTATAATTAACTAACTCAACGGCCTAAACCAAATCCGACCCCTTTAAACCCAACCCTAACCCTACCCTTACCCAACCCTAACCCTAACCCAACTCTTACCCAACCCTAACCCTAACCCAACCCTAACCCTAACCCAACCCAACCCTAACCCCAACCCAACCCTATAACCTAACCAAACCCAACACAACCCAACACAACCCAACACAAATCCAATCTAACACCAAACTTAGCACAACCCAATCAACATTCCTGATGCTTTGAACGTTTTCATTTACTTTCAGAAAACTAAAGTTTACATCAAGGAGCTAACAAATCTCAAAGAGTTTTCAAACTTTACTGCAATGGTAAGTTTAAACTGCGAATTGCACCGAATGTTTGTATTTCGAGATATGTTTTATTAGGGACAGGTTTATAGAGCAAATCAACTCGTTGAATAGGTGTGCAACATTAAAACACAAGGTTAAAGCATAGATATTCCTCTGGACACGCTATCACTTCAACCACGAAGCTTTAGACAAGATTTTGTGCACGTTATATCATTGTCTATCAAACAATGAAGAATGACAATATTGGTTATCGAAATAACTGTTGCAGAAAAACGTATATCCTTTACATGTACATAAACAATCAGGAATGTTCAAATTGGTCAGCAAGAACAATTACAATTTTCGCACAAACAGGTGAACGTATTTAATCGATTGTACAGGAGATAAACCCTTTGATTAAATCCCCACACAGCGAACGACTCGCGCTATTCGATTTCTTCGCAAACTCGACAGAAGTGTCGTTAAACAAGAACATTTGAATTGCTTTTGACCCGTGCAGGTGAGAGCCTTTGTAGACGGACGAGGCGGGCCTAAGGCTTCCCTTGGGTTCAATACTTACAACGAACAGCTGGCCAATAATTTAAGCCACCAAAGTAAGCAAGAATAGGTATTAATTTATTCTCCCCTTGGTGCTGCACCGTCTGTTCGTAAACGAGGTACGGACAAACTGCAACAATAATGGGATTGTTATTTTTATTTTTTTTCGGCTGGTTTTGGAAATTCTGAAAGGGGTTGGAGACCGGCTGACACAAGGGGCGCTGTTCATGAATCAGTGTACAAAATGTTATGCAAACTTCTGCACTTATACCTCCATATACCTTGAATGAAAACGATACATTTACATTTTTGTCTTTCTTTTTAGGGATAATTACAGATGATTACGTTTTATTATATTAAATGGTATCTCCTTGATTGCTGCTTTTTAAAACGGAAGGCAATTCGTTTCATTTCAGGAGCGTTAGAAGCTATGACGATTAAAGCCAATACATAATGAACATTAAATTGCAAATAAATGGTATGCATTACAATGTCAATACAAGTACTAGACATATAATGGACTGAATCCATGCAAGATTATAACTTTCGATTTCAAAATATGTGGCGTCATCTTAAACAAAAATGTTAATGCAATACCTGTTGCCAAAAAGCTGTGGTTATTTCTGAAGTAATTGTATCCTCCTGCTTTTAAGCATAAACAAAACTGACTGAATAAGATGACAGAGTCGATTGCTTCATTTGACAGATGAGATGTGTGAGAAGTTAGACTCCAATCTTGATGGCACCACTTTGCCACGCGTAACACCAACTAAAACAGCGCCCTCCTACGTAGCTTGGATCGTTGGCTCCATATTGGTAATTGTGGTCGTTGGAGTCGCCCTGATACTCTGCTTCGTCGTCAGGAGGAGAAAGGCATTGGTCGACTCTAAAGAAGCCATTTTTGTTCGATACGACGAGGAGGAGAGATGCAGAAAAGGTATGGTCTCGTCTTGAAGGGTTTGGTGGAGTGCAATGGCGTCGCTATAGGTATGGGACTAATCTCAACGTAATTGACTTTTGTAGGCACATCTGATCTGGACGCGTCGTTTGACGAACTGCGAGAGCCAGACGTTGATTTTCAGTCCAGAGAAATCGAGCGCCCTCTCCTGTCGGTCAACGAGAAGCTTGGTAGTGGTCAGTTTGGCATCGTGTACAGTGGAATCCTGAGTTCTAAAGACAACATGGTCAAGAAATACGCCCCTCGACCTGTTGCTGTCAAGAGCCTTAAACGTGGGTATCCGATGCCGCTTTGGCGCCCGCGTTTGGTATTTATAATGGTATATCAAATTAATTGTATTTTCTGACAAGATTGTTCTGAATGCACATAGTCATAGAGCGCTGTAGTTTTTGTTAAAGCTCGTAGCAATGTTTTTTTTTAAAGTAGTTGTATAATACCCTAAAGAGGGGATAATCATACATGTGTAATATCCCAAAGAGGGGATAATTAAGTGGTTCCAATTTATATCCATGCACATTGATATGAACGCACTCTATTTCCACCTTTAATATTCTGTTTTCTAAACATGTTTGCGTAAAATAAAATAACCAGTTAGCAGTTAAAGGTAGTATACATACATTTTCAAACTACAAAACACAACTACTGAATTATTATGAAATACTGACTTGACAATAGTGACATCTCTATATTTCGCCTGCGTACTCAATGTTGATGACTATCGTCGTCTTTTACCCCTGGGTTTACAGTTCATGCGACACGGGAAACAAAAGAGGATTTCTTAGACGAGATCAAGCTGATTATAGACATCGGTAACCATGCCAACATTCTGTCTATACTCGGATGCTGTACGGTGGATGAGCCCTACTATCTCATCACAGAGTTCATGAAATATGGCGACCTGCTCGGCTTTCTGTGGAAGTGCAGAGATGTAAGTTTAGAACAATTGAAATTGTGCAACTTATTGTTCCCCTCTTCCTACCGAAACCCTTACAAAATGTATTATATATCTATGGTGTTGTTATATAAGTGTGATACATCTATATACGCTTAATAAATAAATGTTTAGCAGACATTTATTTATTACTCAAATTTACTTGTAGTTCATTGGGTTCACATTCCTGTTTTTACAGACACGACGGTTAAATAGAACTCCCTGAAGAAATCATAATTACCCCATATACTTTTGTTTCCATTCAGGAAAAGTGCCAAGCGGAAAACCCCATATACTGCATTACTGAAGTCGGTCAGCTGCAGATAGCGCGACAAATCGCACGCGGCATGGTACGTGGTTTTGTTTGGTACAGCTTTCGACAAACACAGTGATTTGAAGATCATTGTTAGAGAGCCATTGGTGTTACTTTTCTCTCGGTGATGTTTTCATATTGATAACGCAACTGATCTCGATTCAGCACTTAAAACATAAATATTAAGGAATTGATCAAACATAATAATGGTAACGCGAAGTGTCAGATAACCGCTCTTATTACCGCGGCTTTACACATACATGTGGTTATCAATTTGGTCAAGCGAACAAACTATAGAAACAAGTCGTGAATGGATGGGTAGGGCATAACAATTTCGACCAATGTCTTAAAACATGATACAATTAACCGACATGGATTTTGTACCTGATTGCGTATACTTGGTGGTAACTGTCATGCAAAGTAAACTTGGTGTGATTTGTACACAAGGCAACATGGCTTCAACACGATGTGTTGCACCAAATCATGTCAACAACAATAATTATTTCGATCTACATGTATCATCCCCAAGTGCGCAGATGAATCTCCAAATTCATATATGATTCTCCCATTGGCTTCTTACTCGATCCGATATTTATCTCTCGACAGGAGTACCTGTCTAACACTCGATATTACCACGGTGATCTGGCGGCGCGCAACGTGCTGGTCGGTGAGGGCCTGGTTGTCAAGATCTCGGACTTTGGTATGGCGGACGACATCTATCAGCGGGGCTACAAGAGGCTTGGTCAGGAGAAGAAACGACCACTGAAATGGGTCAGTCTGGAGACTAACACCAAGGGCACGTGTTCAATCAAAAGCGACGTGTAAGTTGAACATTGTAATCGTGTTATCGCAAGACACCAGAAGTCCAACACAAGTCAAACAAAGTCAGTCACAAGTCGAACACACGTCAATCGAACATCGACAACTCAACCTTACGTCATTATCAGTCTTAATATTTGGGAAACGAACTAATAATAAAGCCAGCAGATTTGTGTTTACTCATGTGCTGAATTGTGAATATCAATTAACTCGATAAAACCTTCAGATCTCTGCCTTTCTTAAACACTACCCCGTGAAAGACGCAAACCATCTTCATTCGTTACCTGCAATCTATCAAAATGTACATAAAGCCAAACACTTTCTTCGTGAAAATATCAGGTCGATATTTGCATTTTACGGATGTATTGTTTCTCCACTTGTTCGGCTTCCCAGTAAAATGTAATTTTAATTCAGCGTGGGTTTTGTTTTGCAATTTTGTGTTATGTACGTACGTGTGTGTATTTACAGTTGGTCGTTCGGCATTGTCCTGTACGAGATATATACTCTAGGGGGCGTCCCATACCCCGGCATGGACGGCTTTGAGGTGGTGCGTAAACTAGAGGACGGCTACCGAATGGAACAGCCTAGCGGCGGCTGCCCTGACAAAATGTAAGTGGGAGGCACGGAAATGTGCTTTTCTCGAAATGTACTTTCCTGTGATCTACACAGTTATGCGAAGTGTCCCAAGGCGAATTTAGTCATGAGCTCAAGAGGACGAGTTAGAAGTGAAGTCACTGTCCGCCACATTACCACTCCCAGAACAATACGTTTAAAAATAACATTAGTCGCAAATCTTCTTTTTTATATAAACTCTTGTTTAAAAACAATTAAGACAATTCCAAATAGCTTTCCGGATTCTACATGCAGATCAGCTAAGTTAATCCGCCCCAATTATTTATTGAATTATACTGAAAGCCTATAATTAATATAGTTGCAATTTAAAGTGATCAGCAGTATTCTTGTTACCGAAACCGTGACATGTCCCCCCGTCTATTTCAACCGAAGGTACATTGTCATGTTAGAGTGCTGGCACGAGAACCCAGACCTTAGACCCACCTTCACCGCACTCTTCAACAACCTTGACCGCATGCTGAGCGAGATGAGCTCGGAATACTTCACCGAGCTGGACTTTGACGACCGACTCTCGCTGAACGCAGAGAGCATCAACTATGGCTACCAGAACCACCGAGACAGCGGCCACTACGACTGCCTCAAGGCGATGAGACGGAGCCCCGTCCCTCGCGTGACCGTAGAGTGCGTGGACAATGTCAAACAGGTGTTGTCAATCAAAGATTCTGTGTTATCATAAACCTTTGGAGACAAGTTCTTAGCGGCTGCTAACCAAATTATTGTATGCCAGACCGCAAATAGAAAGCACATACAACATATAGATTGTTAATTTGGGAAGATATTTAAATATGTTAATGCTGTCATGCGCGTGCATTGTCGGTAGACCCACGTTTAGACTGTCAAACACATAATGGAACCATTATAAGCATCATGCCGTTTATTTGGCGCCAATTCTATACAAATGAATTGTTGTACTTTTGAATTGTAAGTTTTGGGTGGAGTCGCAAAACACGGCCGCCTGAATTTTGCTACACTGAGTAAAAATAAAGTTAAACTAAGGCCATGAAGCACTAATCTTGGCTTTTTGTCTTTGTTTTCAAACGCTACAGGTGTGCACGGACACATCGAAATGTTAGGATTCTATTTGGAAGTATAATTCTGCCGAGCTGTCATTGCTGCTTTTGCTGACACCTAAATGTATGCACAGCTTAGCTCAGCTGAGCTCCAGGAGGTCAAAGTCGGCCATTGCTGCTTTCGCTGACACCTGAATGTATCTACAGCTTACCTCAGCTCTAGGAGGTCCAAGTCGGTCATTGCTGCTTTTGATGACACCTGAATGGTATGCACAGCTTACCACAGCTCCAGGAGGTCAAAGTCGGTCATTGCTGCTTTCGTTGACACCTGAATGTATCTACAGCTTACCACAGCTCCAGGAGGTCAAAGTCGGTCATTGCTGTAGTCGCTGACACCTGACGTATCCACAGCGTACCTCAGCTCCTGGAGGTCAAAGTCGGTCATTGCTGCTTTCGCTGACACCCACGGTATGCACAGCTTACCTCAGCTCCGGAGTTCAAAGTCGGTCATTGCTGCTTTCGCTGACACCTGAATGTATGCACAGCTTACCTCAGATCCGGAGTTCAAAGTCGGTCATTGCTGCTTTCGCCGACACCTGAATGTATCCACAGCTTACCTTATCTTTAGTAGGTCAAAGTGGGTCATTGCTGCTTTCGCTGCATCTGAATGTATCTACAGCTTATCTCAGCTCCAGAGTTCAAAGTCGGTCATTGCTGCTTTCGCTGACACCTAATGGTATCCACAGTGTACTACCTCAGCTCCAGGAGGATCAAAGTCGGCCATTGCTGCTTTGGCTGACACATAAATGCATCCACAGCGTACCTCAGCTCCGTAGTTTAAAGTCGGTTCTTGCTGCTTTTGCAGACACCTAAACGTATGTACAGCTTATACCTCAGCTCCAGGAGGATTCGCTCACCGTCTGCCTCTTGATTATGTCCATGAAATGTAGATGGCGCTGTGTGACCACCCGCAAGACTAGAGCTACATAATGTGCATGGCTGCGCCCGTATGACTATAAAGGACACACGGCTGATTTGCGCATGAATCTGTTCAAGTTTTCGTCTTGTCGAATGGAAGCCGAGCAGTGATTGTCTCTTTGCGACCATTTAAGGGGTTTGGTGTCCAAAGTTTATGCCTGAACCCATGTACATGTATCCAATTCCCGATATCCAAGTTGTTTTGTACATGCAGACAAACCGCTGTCGAAGTGTAGTTTAAATATTTAAGTGCATAATTAAGATCATTTTGTCTCGTGAACCCGTGCACTAAACGGTGCTATGTTAACTGCTAATTGCTTAATATTGTGAAAGAATTAAATACACATATAGTATTTTGGTTAATTACAGTCCACCCAAATTGTCACTGCACCTAAACGCCGCGCATATGAGATATTGTTGACCCCAGGTCACATCACTGTGAAAGAAAGAACTTTCAATTCATTATTTTTAAATAAATTAGTTTGGCCTAGGGGTCCTTTTGGTTGTAAGCGATTGTTTGGGGTTTAGGGTGCCCCTAACAGCCACAACAAAATGGAGTCTGTTTTGTCATTACTAATACCTGGTTTAGTTTACTTGAGATGTTTTGTGCGGTTGTTTGTGCACGCACTGCATGATTGAAGTTGATGTAGCATATGCGCGTGGTGTTAGTATTTCTAAGCGCGCTGATTGGATGTATGACGTCTAATTCATGAATAAGTCATGATGCCATATTTGGAATAACACTGGATTGCAGTGTTTATAAATATTTACGTAGGTAAAGGGCAAATCTCAAAATTGAATTTATATCACCGCGACGCAAATTTAATCCTAGGATTTCTTTTAATAGTGCGCATTTTAGTCGCTTTGGATTTTGGCTTTTTGTCAAAATATTGTGTAGTGCAGATAAGCTCTTTTCTTTTATTAAAGTGAGCGTGATTTGCATAACAAATTGCATAATTTCAAATCGACAAATGTAATTATCTAATATATAAAGTGCACTTTGTTTATTTAATACATTCTGTAACGTATAAAAATTAGTATATATTGCACAAAATGTCGAATTGCATTATAAAATAACAATGGAATAGTTATATTTTGTAATTGAGTCACAAAAGAGGAATTATATTGAGTGGCTTAAAATGAAATGTATTATATCAATTTGCTGTTTTTAAATTGATTCAAATGTCTATTATGATATCTATATACTTTTTGTTTAGGTATTTGTTTTGTTTTTATTATTTTCCTTCCTCTGAAATATTTTGGGAAGAGTTTTTGCTTTGTTCGTTTCGTTTTTTTGTTTTTTTGCAAAGAATGAAAAAAACCCGAAAATTTGCTTATTTAATTTTTTCGGAAATTTACAAACGAAATGAAATAATGCCTTTTTTTATTTTTCAATATATTTTATTTTCTACAACCTAAAATATAGAATTAAAGTTTCAGAAAACAAGGATTTCGATATATATATGTATATATTGCACATTCATCGGAAGATGTTTTGTATTGAGTTAATGTAGGCCTTGACTGTAGGCATACCAGCCGCTAGCGAAAGTGTTGGAGTCGGAGTTAGAGTTAGTTTCGTGAAGAAGCTCATCCCGAACTAATGACTTGGTCAGTGTTTGTCTCAATTTACCTGATCTTTCGATCTCTACAATGTTCGCATGGAGAGCATTTTTGTATAATGTAGTGTAGTAGGATGTGAGGGATCGTTGATGACCATCGGTTCAAAATCTTACCTGTATGGGGCCATATTCAAGAAAACTTACTAACTGTATAGCTTACATCAAATTCTTATATTGGAGGGGAAAATTAATTAGTAAATTACCCTTAAATGTTTGAGAATAAGAGAGAGTAATTTACCAGAAAGGGCCTTTTAAAAGAATTGTTGTACTTTTTCACTCCACTTCATTTAAATCACATGATATATCTATATGTTCAATAATTAATCAATAAAAAAGCGATTAAAATAAAGTTAAACAGATTGTGAGTTAGATTATAGTATTATCCCATTGCACCTGATAATCCCCTTTATAAGAAGCGCAGCGATAAACCCTTGCACCAGCTGGGGTGTGTACAAATTCATATCGAAACTGCTACACTGTTAGTTCATCGGATATTTAAACATGCAGTGCAATGAATCGTTAAAGAAAATTAAGGAGGAATAGTCTCCTTCTTGTTTGTTTGTTTGTTTTTTTTTGTTTTTTCTCTCTTTATTTTTTTTTTTTTTTTTTGGGGGGGGGGAGGATTCAACCGCAGACTATGATGCGAAAAATGTAGTGCAACAATATTACCCTTCAACATATTTGTGTAATGGGTAATAAGTGCTAGTCTTATTTCAAGGATGAACTGGGTGCTTAAGATCCTCTTCAGAGACAATGCACTGCTGCGCTAACAGCTGAACGTGCATTGAACAGAAGAGGACACACTTTGAGTCCAAGGTAAGCCTCGTTAAAAGACATCAAGTACTTGTATAGTCAATACAAAATAAACTAAAAGATATCTTGATTTCGACTAGGTATGTTTTATTAGCCCCAGACCCTATTTTTTTAATGATCCTTTCGCAAAGAAAAATATTAGTTATACTAAACCGAGTCATCTACATCTATTCTGCTACTTGTCAAAGCCTGTTCAGCATCCAGACAAGGGTGCGGCTGCCGACGGTGGACAGCTTGTGTACTTGGTTGACAAAATATATACAAGAATAGAAATATGTGCAAGTAAAACCTGATGCGGTGCGAAAGAACCCCCGACCATGCTTCACAAAATAGGGGTGAAGCTAGTCCAAATCGAGATATCTTGGTATCATTTTTTTTCTAGAAAGATTCTCCGTCCATTCAAGTTGTTGTTGGTAGTTTTGGCTTTTGGGTTGTGGAAGTATATGCTTGTCCGTTTTGTATAGGTCACCCTGTATTTTATGATTACCTAAGCTGTACCTCATGTAACCCTCTATCTAGACATTAATATACAGCTTTACCCATCCACCTACATCATGTAGCAACTGACTCTGACCATGGACTTAAATGTTCCCCAGGGACCAAACGTTGCCCCTAACTAGGTCCGTGGTGCCTCTAGGTTTCTGGCTACGTTGAGTCGCCTCGTCACAGACTTAATCTACCAGCAGAGATCATCTTCCATCGTTTTTAATTGCGTGATTTCTGAGAAGACTTGCAGGATTTGTTTCCGCGGTGAGCGGCGATCTACGGCAGGCTGTAATTGCACTCAGCTGATGAGGGCTAATCGGAGAGTTTTCTGTCTCGGTAAGTCCTTGGATTTACTCGATACTTGTATTTACTCGTATACGTGACTAGTGCGCATGACCGTCAAAACTAACCAGTCAATAGTGTGTGCGTAATAGATATTAAAGGGTAAACTCGTTGATGAACGTGGATTAAAGCTCTACCAAAACCAGTGGCGAAATTTCGAATTGCACACAATAATTCATTGCCATTCAAAAATTGGTGCATTCCAGGTGCTTCCATACGCCCTCGTTACGCCGCTTACCAAAACGTCAATATAATAAGGCGATGCTTTTCTTTGTTAACAAGACCGACCGAATGCATCTAGTGACTCGGTCATTCCATCAGTCAGTAAGACTCAGGTCTTATCCGGATAATATTCCAGAAAGTATCAAGAGCAATTAAGTTAATAGTTTAAAGAGTAGTGCATGGCTTTGGGGACTAGGATCCTGACAAAGACACTGGCATTAAACAATATGCGCCAATCTCGGTGGTGGGGGTGGGGTGGGGTGGGGGGGGGGGGGGGGATTTTATACTCCGGAGCGATAGGTTGTTTCCAGTGAAGCAAATAATAATTTAAATTATGGCAGTTTTAATTGCAACCCCGAAATAAATTTGAGTGTAACTTTAGATATTATACTAGTATCCAGGACAAGTAAATATGAAGCATTCTTATGTTGTACTATACACTCGATGAATAACTGGAAATATTGTTCTCCTTTGCGAAACGTTTAAGACGAGTCGGTCATCAAAACCCACGTGATGTTGACGATGCATTCACAATTAATACTAGTTTTCTGTGATTATGATTTTCGATTATGGTAAAAACCAAAAGCGCCAGTAAAATGAGACAACGGATAGAAAGACGAGCCGGAGACTTTGGAATCCGGAGACAGAATTAATGAAAGACCACAGCGGAGTAATTCCAATGTGTATCACGTTTACCCCCGAAGACGGATCCGAAGAAAAGGAACGTGCAGTAACAGTGGCCTGGAGTAATATCCACCATTTGTACGCCGTGTATAAGACGCCGTATGCAACTTTAGAGGGGGGGGGGGGGGGGGGGGGGGGGCATGAGGCTTAAAAGCAAGAGGAAAGATACAACACATAATAATATTAATAAAACATAATCGTGCTTAAAACCCTTGCCATTACGCAGCGATGGAGTCTATAAATCAAATAATTACAAGGGAAAACAAATGTTTATTTATCTCAGTAAAACACGAATACAAGTCACCGATATAACGAGTCACCGATATTTGGGACTCGAGTCGAGTCAAGTCATTTTAAAGAAGTGACTGAAGTTGAGCCAAATGATTTGGTCAAGAAGGTCGAGTCGAGTCACAATGACAGTCGAGTCGAGTCAATTATTGAGCTCACGTAAATTCGAGTCACCAATAATTATATGAACGCTATACAAACAATCTTAGTAAAATCAAGAAAGAAAGTCGTTTGTTGGCTTTTGAAAAAAAAATCGCAAAGCCAATGATGAAACCAAAAGTAAAAACAAAAATGAATTCGAACCCACAATTTATCTGGTCGTTAAAATGCAAAATCACATCTAGAGGATGTACATTTGGACATAAACAGCCGAACCCAGGATGTGAAATTGGAGCATTTTAATGTGATTTTGGAAATCATGACATCCTTCTTTTGGCCGTGTGCCCTTTGAATGCAAAATCACATTATGCTCATTTATATAGTCTGATGAGAGATATGAGTCGACTCGAGTCATTTGCCTGCAGTGACTCGAGTAGAATCGAGTCATTTACGCTCAAAAACCCGAGCTTTGCATGTTTAAATATATTTTTAAAATACAAGGACTACACAAGTCAGCAATACAATTCACTCAAAAGAAAGTTAAATCGCGTATTTTCGGTGACCGTGTCTCGTTGGTTGAGAGACACTGATGAATCAGGTTTTCGTGTTATGTTAATGCCGTGTTTACATTCTAAAAATTATTCGCTGATTAATTTTTGCCACGGCGACATTTTCTAAATTGATATTAGATTACCTATGATGAAGTCCTCGACGACTATTCATTCTGCTGATGACAAAGTCTCAGTTAGGGGTTTTTCAAACCTTTGCTTCGTCTTCGGCTTTGGCTTCGCCTCTGAATTCCAAATCCCTCAGAAGCAAATCGAAATCGATGCAAATGGGAATATTCAAACTCTTGGGTTCATATCAATCTATTAAATGTTTCCAAAGCACAACAGGTACCAGAATGGCCTGTTCCTGCAGTAGAGAGCCTAAAATCGCCTTAAGCCAAAGACGAAACGAAGCCCGGGATTCGAAAATGACCATAACTCACGCATGCGTGTACGGAAAAAACAAATGTGAGCGACTCATTGATTGGCTACTAAACCGTCACGTGGTTTCCATGTGGCAGTGGTCGCAATTCACCCACCGTGGGAAGCGACGCAGGTGGTTTTTCCAGAAACAGTTGGACTATAAGACAACTGAGCGAACCACATTTTGTTTTTAAGGAGTGAATATTTCACCAGTTTTCCGGGAGATGTATAATTTCAATCTGCATAGGAAGCAATAGAAGTCACTGTTAGTTTTGACCACCGTACACCGAAATGATTCGACCGTATTTGCGGGCTGTGACTGTATTAATCACGGTGACCGTTTTACTGGTTAACGTTGGAATAATATCATCAACCACCTGCATCTCGCGCTCGCTAGCGCTGCGTAAGTTGATATTTTCTTCTTAATAATAATACTGGCTGATTTCGAACATTTGTATCAATCTAGATACGTCCTTGGAATGAAATTTAACCTAATCAAATAAAAACGTACTGATGTTTTTTTGTTAAATGATCTGGCCCATTTAATTGAAATGTTGATGTTTTAGTCGTTTTACGGACTGAGTAACGGGGTTTAATTAGAACGGGAACAATTCGTTTATCTTAAAAAGTTGCGGCAATCCGGTGTGTCAGCGTATATTATATACCTAAAAATATACGTTTTTTGTCATTTAGGAAAAAAACAAAACAAGAAGTGTATGGTTGTTTGTAGATGTCCTCTAGAAAAGCTTTTGACGAAATGTCGGTTTTCTTTTCACGATTCTAGTTCAGGTTTTTATATTCAAAGTTATACAATTAGACCTCAAAACACTTGATTTAGAAATTGAACTTTTCAGTTGTACCAAACTATTATTAATTGCCAAACTGGAGTATGGAAACTTTGGTAGACAACATAAAAAAATTGAATTGTGTACGTACGAAACATATCATTGGCATCATCATGATTGAAATATTATTAACAGATTTTCTTCCGGAAAAGTTATTTCTAATTTTGTATTATATATTTACGAATGGTGCAAACAGAGAGTCGCGAAATCTAGTCCACGACAAAGCTAGGTCACTGATGGGAGAACGTCATCTTTGAAAAGCATCTTCATTGCGTTAATAGTGATGCCCGTGATACAATGTACCACGCAACTCAAGATGAAGTCTTCTAAAAACAAATTGGAGCAATTAGACCACAGTTACGGCAGATACTATTTCATCCCTATTCCGCCGCAGCCTCTGCGACCAAACTGAACCTGACTTTCCAAACCCGGCGGGTGACCAGCGAGCGCAGCCTCGACGGCGGCCGGGACGAATGGACGCTGGACGCCGTAGGATCCTGGCAGAGACCGACAGGTACGTAAGATAATACTCCGTCCATTTACTATAGAATCAGATCTTACTTCACTGATACCGCTTTGATGAAGACTAGTCGCTCTCCTTGTTTTCATTACGAGTAGCTCATAATGTTCGATGTGCTACCAGAAATATTATGAAAGGTGATATCTGCCCGATAAACCTCATTGCAACTTTGACATACTCGAGTCTTAAGGGCCTTACTGCTTTAAACAAATTAAGAAGCCATGGTTCGGTTATAATTATAATTATAATTTGAATCCATTACTGTTTTTAATCAAATTAAGTTAGAGTTATCAAGAATGTAGGCTTCAGTTAATATTAGTGCAACTTGCCCTAGTCATAACAAATGCAGTTTTTAATCATTAGTGCATACAATAGAGCAGTAATGTGAGGATTTATTTTATCATAATGTTATGCTTTTAGACTTTGTGCAAACATTAACACAATCAAGACGTGCACTCTCGTCATCAATGCTACGGGGAGCTATTACAAGTATTGTACATGTATAGTAATAAACATTAGAGCATTTCTTTACAAATGTCTGTTAAATCTTGCAATATAATTATTGTTTCCTCCTGGAATTACTGTGTCCCAGGAGTCCTCATTATAATAGGGCCTATGGTGCCAACCATAGGGTCCTTATTAAAGTCGTCTGGTTTCACGGCTTCTCCCTAGAGAATCCGGGTAACAAGTTAATGAGGAAACAAGTGGATCTCTGTCAGTTTCAGACCATTATTGCCACAATTGTCCTACGGCAGAAAACGCAACACCCTGTGTTGGTGTTTGTACCCAAAATGAAATCGCCTATCGCCTTTAGATATTTAATTGGCAATAGATTGGGTGCAAAATTACTGTTTAAAATGCATAACCTCAACACCCAATCTATAACAATAGAACAAGAATAAAATTCACATAATTTATTGGCCCAGGCGGGATTCGAACCTGGGTCACAGAGGTGAAAGACGAGGAAAGAATCGCTACTCCAACCTGACTTCTCCACATTTGATACATTTGTGTTCCACTTGTTTCCGGTCACACTCCCCGTTATATGCGACATTTATTATTTCATAATTCTGGAGCACTCCTAAAACGCAGTCGTCCTGCAAGCGTGGGCATAGTCTTTGCCAAAGACGACAGTAATCGATATTGTGCACGTTGCGTTTAATCTTTTCACGCAATGTGCCTGTAAACGACACGATTATAGACCAGCTCCATTATACCCACACAGTCGTCTTTGCAAAGCTGCGCCAGCGGTTTAACTTTTTCTTAATTTCTCTGCAGGATTTCATAGGGAGCCATGCCAGCAATCGCAGAAGGGCGGTTGTTTACACGCGCAATACGTACTATACCACCTATACGCACAAAATTGCTTTGTGAAGCAGCGCCAATTAATAGACATATGCCACGCAGGCCCGCGCGACTGCTGAATGGGTAGTTGACTTGCATGAAACGGTCACGCCCCATTTGTGCAAGTTTGTAAAGACGGCAGTATAGCTGGACTAATCGTGTTGTAAAGACTATGGGATGGGCTTTAACTGCAGGTGGGTACCCATCTAGCATATAACAGTTAATCCCAATGATACCTGAACTGCAAATTACAAAGTTCAGAGGTGACAAGTCAGGGAAAATTTCTGGACTTTTGATAAAATGACTCATTTTTCTTTTTCTTTCCATGGAAGGCGTTTTTACCGGATATGGGGTAAGACTGTGGGAGGGGTCGAATGAGAACCCTGAAGATTTCTCTTGTGAAATAGATTCCACGTTGTACACCTTGACAGTAAGTCTCAATTTTAATAAATTGCAGAAATTATTTCGTAGTTTGTATTTTCGTAGTTTGTAGTATGTATTGTCCGCGATGACGAAACTAGGGATTTGACACGGGGCATCCGCGGCCCCGCTTAAGACCCCTACCCCTCCCGTGTGGCACCGATCACAAGAGTGTCCCTTTACGTCACCTTTTGGAGTATTCGGTTTGTGTTGTCATGCGAGAAAGTAAAACTAGTATAAGATTGATTTGAAATGTTTCCAAAATATAAAAAATCATTTAATAAAAGATACTACATATTTCTTTTCTATGGAAGCCGACGAAACAAGGATTGACTTTAGAATAGCTATATTTCGGCAATTTATGTTAAGCCCGGTTTATACTCGGCGCGTAAGTGAACGTGAACGCCAATTTGTGAAGTCACAGCAAATGTTTGTGCTGCAAACACATTACCCCTTCGGCGTATGTTCGCATGCGCAGCGAATGACGTCAAATTCGTTCCATGGGCAGTAGCAATGGATGGCTGTGTGGCCTCCTATCAATTTTTGTTTTGGTAGTAAAATGGGCCAAAACTAATAATTGCCTTTACAAATGCCTTATTGGAATACAGGAGAGAGCATCCGAGATTAAAAAAATGTTCAGAGGATGCCCCTGGACCCCCCTAGCAGGGCTAGCCTTTGGTACGCCTTCACTCCGCCCCCTTCACATTACGATTCCGAAGCTGTTGCCTCGTGTATTTTCTCAGAAACTAATAACTCTCCTTTTTTCAGCAGAGTTCGTCTTGTTAGGTACTAAAGATCTGGTTGCTTTTAATCCAATATTCAGGTTTAGAGAAGGTTTCAACAACTGCTGAAACAACTATAGTGGCAGCGTCTGTCCAAGCAATCTCGAGAGCCAAAGTGCTGTCTTTGCTTAACCTAGTATATTTCTCCCTATATTTTCTACATAAACATTTCTTGTTTATCGGATAGTTGACGTTCACCTGTTTCAATTTGCAATACGAAAATATATTTTCAGAGTATTGAACTTTCTTTCAAGATAGTGTAGTGAGCTCCATTAGGTTTATCTAAAAGATTGCTCTACGGTTGTTTAATTACACTCGAGGTAATCTGTTTACTTTGACGTTCTATAGCTGCGATTATAATTTTTTTTCTGGGATGTTATTTCAAAGATTATCCTGCAATCAGCTAAATTGGAATCGGTCCTGATCGACAGCTGTGCAAGCCGAGTAATCTGGGCGAGCAGACGATTTAAAGAAACCCTCGACTCTTCCGAGTCTCGACGGTCGGCTCCGGTCGATACCGGGGCCGTCTAAAGTGACGTGAGGTCCCGCGTGGGTCGCTGGGATTGACTGGTGTCGCCTCTTGGGAATCACGGGGATGATGAAGGGGAGGGGATGTCTGAGCCTTTTTATCGGCGACCCATAATCGCTACTCGGGATGAAATCGCCATTGACTGAGGCAACTTGAGTAGCGTGCTCAAGATACTACGGGGCCGACTCTGGACTATTTAGTGTCAGACAAGAATTATACGTTCTGTTGAACAAAATGTCGCTGGGTGATGGAAAATTACCTTAATTGAATTGTGTTTCAATTAAATTGGATTGAAGTGTTTTCTTTAAATCGAGAACGTTTCTTTGATATGAAACCAATTTTTTTGTTTTTGTGTTGAATTTTAGACAGTTCTGTAAATATTAAGGAAGTGTTCCTTAATTAATAGTGTTGCTTAATCAATTGTTTTGGTACAAATTGTGTTGGTTTTGTTCCTGAGTGCAACTCTCGCACCCACTGCTTCCTAATTATAATGTTTCCCTGAAAAAAAGTGGACTAAATTCCTTTTAGTTTAACGATACAATTTTGTCATTTGCATTCGAGATAATATTTCCATTTTAAAAGTATGTCAAAGTCATTCCCATCCTTGACAAATTGCCTAATTCATATAATGATATCAATATAAATTTCCGCAAAAGGAAACAACAGTGAAAACAAGGATATCTAGAGACCTAAGAAGTTTCTCTCTGTCCAAGACAGCGAAGGATTCAAAGAAAACAGGGATATCCATAGATTCAAGCCTGTGTTCCTGTCTGTCCAAGGCAGCGAAGTAAGGGTTCAGATGACGACTGTATACTCAGCTGGTTTTACGTGACATGCAAAGGGAGCCTCTTTGGACCTCTGTGTTCGATTGTAGTCGAGAGCAACACCAAGAGCGCCTTGCCACTTAGTGGAGATAATGCGAGCTTCGAATTCCAAGGATGTTTATTATTGTCTCACGTGTCCTCCATACAATTGAGCAACTGTTCGTGCCTACTCTTTTTTACATGTAATGCGTTAAGGAGAGGCGCTAAAAAACATGAACTGATAGGTGCTTTGTGTGTATTACCACCATTGTGCAAATATCTTAGGTTGTGAGATTTTCGCTACATCTGCTACATCAGCAATTCCACTTTGTCTCATAGATGACTAACAATCATTCTTTTTGAGGCTATTTTACACTACTTTTGTAAAATGAGCATTATTTCATCGGTGCTTGCTGGAAACTAGGCTGTGTGGCGACAATGAAACAATACCATGCCAAACACATACCATACCATGCATGCCAAACCGAACATATCCCGAGGTTGTCATTTCTCCTTAAATCAGAATGAACATCGATCTTGTGATTGATTCCAAGTTAAAAACAAAATGTCACAAGATCTCGAGATGACGCCACTTCGAATTCGACCTCCGTTGCCGTCTCTAAGAAAACAATCTAACGGGGTTACTATTGATTGCGTGCGCATACAGCAATTACATGCATGCTTTCAGGATCGCCTGAGTCGAAGGATATTGAAAACAGCGAACGTGATATCGAGAGAAAACCGAAAAGAGCAAATCTTGGGGACGCGGGAGATGGCGAGTACCCAAGAACTACCCGGACACCGCCGTCTTTGCTCGGTGATATGCCCCTATCATTCTTCCCCGGAAGTACGCTGCAAACACGGTGTGTTCCGTTATTAACCTCGGCATGTTCGCTACAAAGCTAGCCTCTTGTGTAGCGTTGACGGAGCATGGAATTGGTTTTCTGTTCGTGTACGGTGCCCCATTGTTTGTCAGGTGGCTAGAAAAAAATATCTAATTCCGTTGATATTATAATTTCTAAAGACCTGCCAACGGATTTCTTAAGGTTTATGGAAAAAATCGCTTCACTCCATGTCGCAAATGAAAGCCTGAAAATTCAGAAAATATTCTTTCTCACATTATTTGCAAGATGAGAGTTCAGTTTTACGTATGAACAAAATATTCCGTCTCTTTTATCATTTGTGTGTTTTGCATGTTATGGTTTTTTAAGGTGATTGCTTTTTTTTATAATCACATAGGGTCTACATCAAAATTAAATAAATCTGGAAAGATATACTTTGACTTAGTAATACAAATATTCCTCGGTTTTCAATCCTTTTCCCTCGCAGACGAATGAATCAGTTACATTTCCGGATGTGAATTTCGGATTTGAATATCAAATGAGGGTAAGTTTGTAAATGTTGTCATAAAAGTATTGACGGTAGTGCATGCAGTGCAAATCCCTGTAAAGTTACACACACATCATTACCATTTGTTTGGGGGAAGGGTAAGGTCCACCTAGCCCCCCCCCCCCACCCCCCCCCCCCCCCGTAAAACCGCGCCTGCCGCATGCATTCGCTCGAACACCGCGCCTTTGAGGTATGCTGGGGATTTACTTGTTAGCGCCGCCAAAGATTTGATTCATTTTGTCGATAGAGACCTCGCTTGTCACGAACCAGCCGTTCAGTCTTGGACCACGGACTGGGTTATAGGAATCTGCTGAGCAGAGAAAAACATATTGCTTGACAAGTTTAAGTGCTTACCCCTAAACAAATCGGCTATTGACCAGTTCGCGCCGGAGGACGTATATACACGCAAGGTTCCCCCAGATTCAAAAGGGATGATGCATAAACACGTCACGAGCAAGGCCGGAGATGTATGTCAGCAGCGAGCAAGGCCGGAAATGCGTGGGTGTGCTTCCCGTACCATCGGCCTGAACCCGCCTCGGATCGAGTTTCGTTAAAAATAATCCCGCGCCTCGGCTCGGTGATGTTAAAATAATCCGGCGCGAACTGGTTTTAAAGAGCCAACACAAGCATTGTACATCACGTGAAGTCTTAATTTGCATTGCATTGTTTGGCTATCTTTCTGCATGGCCAATCCTTCGGCGTATACTCTGATCTTGATCACTTGTTGAGTCACTTTCTTGTTTTCTTTCTATTACAGGTTCGAACGTATGACGTTAACAGAAACGTGATGCAACCGACAAATGTTGCCAGTTACATTGATCCTGTTAACTCCCCGGGTAAGATTGACATGTCTAGGACCAGCGTTGTCTGGTCCGTACCTGGCGATACTAAACCTTAACTTTTCATATTGGCTCCAGAATTCCGATTTAACGTGTACATTACTGAATCATGTAGTATTTTTTTTTTTTTTTTTTTTTTTTATCTTTTCGTGTTTGATAGATTGTTATGAAGAGACCAAGAGCGTCGCCTTCTGCACAGGACGGGGTAAGACTCTCACTGGGACGCGCTGTTTTCCCCCCAAACGACATATAGCAGAACGGATAGTTTGTTTATACGTTTTAATATAGGTGCCAAGCATTCCGATAAATTATCTCAGTCTGATAAATCAGCCATTACAGTTCATGACGTAGAGATTGGAGCTTGTGGGTTCAAATCCTCGACGCTGCTGGCTTTTTAGGTCTGATATATTTTTCTTCTAATTTGCGGCTTTGGAGGACTTTTTAGAGGGAAATAAAGTCCGAAATTTCATTGGGTAAAAAATGATCCCTACTGGTTTCCCTCGACCTCGTGCGCACGAGACGAAATCTTTTTTTGATAAGTTTTGATTTTGATTTCCCTAAACCCTACTCAGACCAGAAAGTAATACCTATGATGATTTCAGGGAACAAATGGGACAATCCTGGAGAAACAG
Source organism: Crossaster papposus (assembly GCA_037893245.1). NCBI lineage: Eukaryota > Metazoa > Echinodermata > Asteroidea > Velatida > Solasteridae > Crossaster > Crossaster papposus. The sequence continues at coordinate 144,282 of JBAIAA010000036.1, read as the reverse complement.
AAATAACTCTTTGGACCACTGTATACAGTGTATTTTCGATGGGCCTACTTCGCCTATAGCCGATGTGCCCTCTGACGTCACGTGTTAACATCTGTATTCAAAATGTGCCCGGTAGTTTGCGCACACATCGTGTTTTACATAAGCTTAAAGAGTGACGTCGCAGGTCAGATTGCCTTTGAATTATGTGACCTCTGATGTCACTCTTAACCAAATTTATGTAAAACATGATGCGTGCGCATACTGCCGGGCACATTTGAATACAAATGTAAACAGAGGGCACATCGTCTATATATTTATGCACATAATTGTGTGTATGAATTAAAATTTATTAGGAAAATGGTCTATGGGGTTTACCTTGTATTTAAACGTTTCATTGTTGTGTCTTTTTAGCTGTTCAGACTACGGGTAAACCGGTTGATCTCCGTATAGACCGCAAAATTCGGCAAACTAACGATGCAATTATGGTATATGCGTCGTGGGTGAGGCCGTTACAGTCTATTGGAGATATTAAAACGTATAAGGTGATCTGCAAATCGCTCAACAAATCCACGACCGATGACAACGGGGTCGTGAGGTGGATCGAAGCTAATCAGGTATGAGTCGTTGTCGTAAAATTGGTTTTGTCATAAAAAAAAGGGTGTCTCAACTATGACATTACGCTGTTTAGAGTCTCATTTTTATTAACTTCAACCAGGAGGTTAAAAGGTAGGGTACACCATTTGCAGACATCGACAGATTTTACTACCAAATTATTAAGAAATATCTTACTTATTTGAAAGCAATTAATTATTCTAGGCATCCAGCACAATTATTACGCTAGATATCCTGTCATTGTTCCGAAAAAATGAATTGTATTACCAAAATTCACGATTGATGGACAGCAATCGCGAAAAATAACATAAATACAAAGAACCACTGCCCGACGGGTTGGAAACGAACGCCGTTTTTTCTTGCTTTTTTCTCGGCATCCATGATTGTAAAACTTTGGATAGGTCGGTTAAACGATATTTTCTATAAAATACAACCCACCAAATCCACCCATTTCTGATAATTCAAGCAATTACCAATTGTGTATCCTACCTTCAATTATTAGGTGAATATAAGTAAAGGTGAACAATTAACAAAGAAAAAACAATTCTGGTACTAGAATAATTTCAAACGTAATACCTGAACACTTCCCAGAAATACATCACCAGAAATTTAAAACAAAATTCGAGATTTAATTTGTTTTAGGAGGATGGTGAATGGAACCAAACAGTGCGGTATGTGTTTAACACACCCCTGCCCGATTCACCGGGTGAAGTGTACGAACTAAAGGTAAGGTGTTAATTTGGAAACAGATGCGCAAACATCTTTTTGTGTAACTTTTTTTTTTTTTTTGATCGGTAGCATTTATTTATTTGCCGGTATTAGATTATTTTTGGAAACTGCTTCGCTGCAGTGGTCAACGGCTGTTATATGTTTTGCTCAGCATCTGGTTTAAACCCACAGAATGGCTGAAATTTCCGACTTCAGTTAAACACGTCATCGTACAAAAATCCTTACACAGGCCATGTTTTCTTTGTCCTTTTGTATGAACACAATGCTACAAAACCAACCAAAAACAACAATTAAACCAAATATGTTTCTTAAATGCCTATGCTGTGTTGGTTTTCGATTAGGTGAAGAGTGATATTATTTCAGCTCAATTATACAAAATTTCGTGTACAGATAACAGTAAACACCTTTTTTTTCTTCAAAAAGGTAACACCTGTTATATCCAGTCCCGGCATCATTTTCGGCTATTCAGCATGGTTACTGTTTCGCACAGCAGGTGCCGTGGATCCGAATCCCGCAGAAACAAGACTCTTACCCGGTACGAGCGTTCAAAATACCACCGAATTAGAATAGCTATACTAATCAACAGAAACAAATAATTCAGTTGTCACATCAGCTCAAATAACAATCAAGAAATCTAACGACAGACAGACAATATACATTTGCCCCGGTATCCATGCCCACCATAACAACAGCTTAACCGTGCATTACAATCTAGTTTGAGTAGTAAACGCCTTTGGTGTAATACAAAATGAATATTTTTCTGTTATTAACGGCACTAATTAACATAACAAAACTACTTAACGGTGATTATGCAGCGTAATTAAAAGCAGGCTGGTAATTAAATTGGGGCGTAAAGGTAAAACAAAGCTAAATCAACAAAAAGTGTGCTTAAACTATGCTGAAGTGAACACTTTTTGTCAGACAAAATTGCGACAATTTGTCAGATCTTAAAATATCGCACTGCATGTGATTGGTCAATTTGTTGAGGGGGCACTTGGAAAATATCGTTAAGCAAGTCTTTGTTTACATCGAGAGATGGATCCTTTTGAAGAAAACAAATTTGAGTTCGATTAGTGATTTCTGCCATGATTTGCTAACTTAAGTTTTCCCTTTTGTTCTAAGCTCGAAATTCATGGGTACCTGGGCCTACTCTCACACCGCCACCTAGGCGAGCTCCCGCCGTCATAGGGCTGCCACCCAATGACGAGGAGGTTGGTGTGGCAAACAGCGCCACCACGAGTCCGTCCAGTGGCCTAGGCGAAGCGATCACGCTCACAAGTGAGAGAGACTCTATTCCCACCCCAGGCAAGCCCGCCGCCAGCTCGATCGTGGTGACGGCGTCGGTGGCCGCGGGTGCTGCCTTGGCCTTACTCTTGTCCGTGGTCTTGGCGGCTTACGTCTGCGTCCAGCGCAGGAGGAAGGAGGATGAGTTAAAGAAGGCGGTGTTCATTCGGACGAGGGAAGAGGAGATTAGCATGTATCACCACAAGGGCAGTCTTGAGAAGAACGGTAAGAATTCAGTAATCCATGAACTTATTCATAAATACCACAAAACAGGTCGCGCAAATTCTAGTTTGTGACATCTCTGTTGAAATAAGAGTAGGCCTAAATTGTATTTTATTTGCTACGGCAGATTGTTCTTGTGTGTTGTAAAAGAAAAAATAAATAAAGATTGTACAGTCGTGTGGAATTAAGAACAAAATTTGCCCATCGACGCACATGTTCATTGTGTGCTGAATAAACTGGTTCACTCCTGCAATTTGTTTCTGGTGTGATTTCCCTTTATTATCAATGGAGGGCGGTCTTCAGCCCCTCTGGTTGCAGACTGTACTAGTAAATCAACCGAAAATTGAATACGCGGGCAAAATCATGTTCGCGTGCACTCAAATGTTGTGGGCCGTGGTATGGTAGGCCTACTTATATTATTATGAACGAACACTATTGTTCTTATTAACGGTTTGTAAAAAACCCAAAGAATGTTAGAAGTGGCTGTACACATGACTCCTAGCTTGTGTTAATGTGAAATTCAGATAAAATGTGTTCATAAAAGTGTTCTATTTAGCAAGGGAGCGGAGGCGTCATTTTTTAAGATGGCGATGGGCCTCCCTCTCCCCTCTCCACAAAATTGAACAGAAACTTAAAGATTTTATTTGATGGGTCTTAAACATCTTGGAGTTTTGAGTATTTTTCTTGGATTTTAGAAGTGCAAGTCAAACAAAGTCTATTGTGCAAGCTTATCACCTTCGTACGAATAAAATTCTTACAGAGACTGACTACAAAGAATGTCTTCCTGAGTTTGAGGTCAAGGAACTAGACCGGACTCTTCTTAAGTTGGAGAAGGAGCTAGGAAGCGGTCAGTTCGGCGTGGTCTACAAAGGCTTCGCATTTGGCGTCTACAACAAGGAAGAATATTCACCAGTTGCCGTCAAGAGTCTTAAGTGTACGTCTATAAAATGACTTAGAGGAATTACAAAGAGTATACATTGTGTCTGTTCTGGTCGTGGGCTAATTGAGACTTTTCCGTACCCAAAATGCACAAAAGGTGATAAAACAGATAACCAAATTGAAAGGGAAACGCATGCATTCCAAACCGAGCCTATTATTATTAAGACGATGTTAACAAAAGTATGGAAATACTTCATACAAGAAAACGAATATAAATTTCACTTTAATATTGCTCTCAGTTGTCGAATCAAATGTATATCGTCGCTTCAAGGTCAAAACTCAGTAAAACTCAATAATCTGACATCTCCCCGACGCAAAACATTCAAAGTAAGATGTGACATATATAGCACATGTACGTATCAACTGATGTATTCCGAGGCAATTCTTTTTATGGTCACGTCATCCAGGTAATGCGAGTTTGGCCATGAAGGAGGACTTCTTAGATGAGATCAAGCTGATCATTGAGATAGGAACACATCCTAACATACTCTCCGTACTCGGCTGCTGTACGGTGGATGAGCCCTACTACCTCATCACAGAGTTTATGAAATATGGCGATCTGCTTCACTTCTTGTGGAAGTGTAGGGAGGTACGGAATTTAATGTGTGCTTGGAAACCGGGGGATGTGATTATATCCAAGTTGAAAGCCAGTCCTTGATATTTGTTCCTACCGATTTTTTTAACATATTCGTGTTTGTTTAATACTAGCGAAGAATACAGGGTGCCCCAAAATACCGACAAGCATGCTTTCGCTGCTCTGTGGATAAATTGGTATAATCATGCATGGGGGTCTTTCTGGAAGAAATGATACCAAGATATAGGTTTTGGAGCTAAAACACCTTGACCAAATCAGGGTTCTTGGTTTCATTTTTCGGAGTGGTGGAGGTGCATGTGCTTGTTCGGTTTTTTTTTAAAGTTTTTTTTAAATTTTTTATTTTTATTTTATTTTATTTTTTTAATTTTTTTGGGGGGTGGGGGGTGGGGAATTTTGTATATTGCCATTCATAATTATCTTTCCGTCTAAAAGTCGAAACAAGCGCCAGGGGGGTGATTGTCCATAATTTCTTTTTGGGTTTTGCCAAACAGGAGAACCGGCCCGATGACGACATGATTTACTTGCTATCAGAGACCAACAAGATACAGATCACTCGACAAATCACACGAGGCATGGTAAATACATCTAAATATTCATAGTGTCCAAATTAGTCTTTAGTATTTTTTTAACAGATAAATAAAAGCTACGAATAATGTCATACAACCAAAAATAATGTAAACTTGTTTTTCTACAAATATTTCAAATTCAGCAATGGGGTATTTGTTTCTGGAATCAGGTTGATCTCCGGTAGGTACTATAGATAAAAGATGCGTTGTTATACCGATAAAATCTAGTCAGGAATCGGCAAGTTTTTGCCAATAATGGAATTCACTTTCTATACTCGTGCAAAATTGTCTGTGCTAAAAAAAAACCAACAGAATTTCAGAAGTCGCCATCTCCATAAACGGTTGTATCCCAGTAACAACACAAGGTACTGGATGTTTATGGATGTGAGAAGAAACTAAGTTTTGGAGTCGGTTTATTCATACCAGGTATATAGTTGCGTCGCATGTAAAGTTTTATTTGAGCCAATGCGGCGTGCGTACATTTATTTCACCAAGGAATACCTGTCCAACACACGTTACTACCACGGTGACCTGGCGGCGCGCAACGTACTAGTCGGTGAGGAGCTCGTGATCAAGATCTCCGACTTTGGCCTGGCTGACGACATCTATCAGAACGGCTACAAGCGACTGGCTCCTCAGAGGAAACGACCGGTTAAATGGGTCAGTCTAGAGACCAACAAGGAAGGCAAATGCACCATACAAAGCGATGTGTAAGTATCGGTTACGTGTGGTCATAAAAAAAAGGTTTTGAAGCTCGTTGAGTGGTTACTATATGCTGATTATTGTACTGCTAGTTTTTACTGAGCATGACTTTTTTTGTGCTAAGCAATTTTTTGATAAATATTTTATGAAATTGGCCCTAGTCCATGTGTGGAACACTTCATCGTCCTGTCGTCATCAGATTGAAGAATAAAGACGTCTCATTTGCCAGACTGGTTGATGTTCTTTTCTCTCTTTAGATGGTCCTTTGGCATCGTCTTGTATGAGATATATACCTTGGGAAGCATGCCGTACCCTGGACTAGATGGACGCGAGGTTATTCGTCGTCTGCAGACTGGTTACCGTATGGACAAGCCAGACTCCTGCCCCGAGGACATGTGAGCCATTGGCATTGTTATTAAAAGTCCCGGAAAATTTGTATAGTCTGAGAAATTTAGTAATCACGTATTACTTTGAATTTATGGACAACAAGAAGTTACTATAAGTTCACGTATGGCTGATTGGACATCTTGTCATATATATGCCGTTTTCCAAACCCCAGCTCCGTCTTCGTCGCAGGCTTCATTCGTGCAGTTTATCAATGGGCTGGAGTCAGATACGGAGCCGAAGCCAGGGGTTTGGAAAACGGCCTAAGTTTCTGATTTTGCTCTTTCCGATTCTGTTTGCTTTCATTTCGGCGTTGTAGCGCTTCTCATATTTAATCTGTGCGCGCGGATTCAGGTCTTTCGTTAACTTAAACAGTCGCAGAATGACGGTAATTTGTTTACATTTTATCGAATAGCTATGACATCATGAGGCAATGCTGGCGAGAGAAGCCCTCCGAACGACCAACGTTCACCAACCTCTTCAACACATTCGACAAGATGCTGGTGGCCCACTGCGACTACATGCCACTTGAGGGCGCCGTGTACGACCACTGCATCCCGACAACCGGCGGCAACGGTAGGGCGCAGGCGCAGGCGCGGAGCGAGAAGGGGGAGGTGAGTGGCGCCATGGCAACCAGGTCAAAGCTCACTCTGGACGAGGAGGAGGAAATGACAAAGAGTGACCCGGAGCATAATGACACCACCAGGCTCTTTCATAAAGATAAAATTGAAGATTAGGGAACGAGCACAAAGATTATCAAAGATGTAATGTACAAATATGGGATGTTTATGAGTGCAATGATGATAATACTTGCACGAGTTGAAAGATGAAAATGTTCCATTTAACGAGGCAAAGCTGAGCTGATTGGATCATTTCATTTTTCAACTAATGACAATATTCTGATCATTGTTTTATATATCAAGTAGATATTAGTCAATAAATTGGAGGTTAAAACTGTAAGATTAAACCAAGTTTACTAAATTGTAATACGGTGGGCGTGTTGTACTGATGTGTACAAAAACGCGTGCATTGGTGGTCTAGCGTGCAATAGATCAAAGGGATGGGATGGAAATGCACGGTGAACAAAATTGTGAAAACTAAATTCACCTATGCGCCTATCAATTCCTTCCCTCCCCCCTCCCCTGGGGCTTCAGGTCATGTTGTCCCCCAGAAGTTAAATCTATGAGTAGAGGTGGATCGGAGTAGCCCGCCCATGTATGTTGGTGATTGTCACCTAAATGTTGCCACATGGTGGGGATTTGGACACTTTAAAAGTGACAGGGCAGCCTGGGGGAGAGGTGGGGAAAGCAATTGATAGACGCATTACCAAAAATATTCACTACAGATATGTTTTAGTGTCATATAGATTTGTAATCGTTGGTGTGTATTACAAATGTTTGTGGTGAAGCAAGATGAGCCCAATATGCAGTAACTGTAGAATTGTCTGTGTTTTTGGTTATTCATACAAAACAAATTCCACTTAATTGATTTGTGCTCATAAATATTATACAACATCTGAATAAATTCCCGTCCTCTGATTGTTGGATTGTTGATCACGTGCATTTAAGTATTTGTCCCAATGCACGGCGCGGCCACACCGCAACATGTTTTGTTTTACGTTCGATGGAAAATATAATTTCATTTGCTGGCAGATGGTATTTTCCATTCCTCTCGGCTTCGCTTAATGGGATAGAATACTTCATCTGTCACCTCAGGAAATTATTCTTACCATTGCACTCACACCCATTCATTATTTATGTATAAATATGCACATTATGTATCATAAAGAGTATTTGGCTAACAAATCAAATTACTTCGTAAGTTCTGTTTTCACTTAACTCAGTGGTATAGAACAAACTTTTATGTAAATATTGTTTAGGTATATTAATGATATCTTTAAGAACGATATCCAGAGTGCAAACTTGTTGAAATTTGAATTAATCGTGTTTTTAATAGCTATAAATATTTTGTCATACTTTTCCTAAGGTTATAACGCTACGACAGTTTGTGATTTCACGAATTGATGGCGCCTACTGACCTAAACAGAAGAAGCACGGAGCCCAAAATGTCTATACATGTTGACTGGCTCCTTCGAGTCGTGTAGTATAAACTAGTTTCCCGAGGTGACCCGGAGCATTATTTTTATTCTAAGCTGAAATATAAGCCGAAACTGAGGGTGGCTAGTTTTACGAGACCGCGAGATAAAGCAGTCAATAGGCTGTTTATGAAGACGTAATGACGCAATGGCTTTGATTGTTCGCTTTGTATAAGAGTGAAGTCGGGACGCTAGACGAAGGGCCGCTGGCGCTTATACAGGAAAGGGCACATGTAAACCACACGTGACGTCATTAGGTCCCAGGTCTATTATAATGGACCGGTGTATATTTAATATCAAATTAAATGTGTATTATGTATAGTCATGCTATGTGTTATCATGGTGTTATTGATGTCACGAAGCTCAGTTCTGTAAAAAGTGTAAAGTGCTTGTAATAAAAATAAGACAATAGTTCCCTGTAAATCAATATTCTGCTCTTTAAAATGGCTTTTAAAGTGGCCTCATATAATATGAAGATTTCACGACAGGGGAAACGACTTGTGTTGGATTAACTTCAGTTACGACAAGTTGAAGTTACTGTCTAATACAACAAGTAGGGAATCGTCCAACCCGTCAGGAAACCAACAATAATGTAACGAGGCTGGTTAAGAAATATTATATATAGAATTATGTAATGCCAAATAAATTGTAATTTTACAATGCATGTATAAAATTAAACCCGAGTACGAAGCATTGGGTTATTATTTGTCTTGTTAGCTTATTCATGTACATTTGATGTTCTGCTAAACGTAAACTAGACAAAATAAAGCATTTCCCATTACCTTGAACACAACATATTTAACCTCGATAAAAGATTGTTTTCTTAATCAGTTTAAGTGTGCTAAATTAATGTGTGAAGTATCAAGACTCAACCCCCTTTGGCTGATAGTGTTGCTAAGGAGTTTGTGTTGGTAACAATATTTTCTCAAAAGATAAATTTGGTTTGTGAACTTTAAAGCCTGTTATCGCCATTTCTACTTTTCTGTCCTGATATTCGTTAAACTAAGTCAATAAAGTGACAACACTTTTGTCAGATTTTGTCCAAACTTCTTGATACATACCTTAAAATGAAAGTTTGTTGTTGGAACATAAATTTATACCAAAACCCCAATATTACAATTTTACCGCCAAGTGTTGGGTTTTGCTAGAGCTGGTCACCAATGTATATGCACCTTGACTAAATCTCGCCAACGGGGGCGCTATAGTCCAGACCTTTATTGTGGAGGTTTATCAACGAGTTGATTAACTGAAGAATCGGTCTGATTTGGGTTCATAGTTAGGCTTTATTGTACAATAGCAATGATTTCTATCAGTGGCCTTATAAACCGTTGTCTAGAAAAAACCCAGCAATCATCTGTTGGCAAGTTATTTTAGCCCGTTTCCAAGTAAAATGTGACTACATTTATCGTGATAATTCTATCACTGAAACTGAACAAAAGCCCAGAATGCAACTGAGTATCAGTATACACACCAAGACTCCCCCTTAGTCCCCCATCCCCATACACTCTCTACACTATTGTTACCTACACCGCCCTAAAAACCTAAAAAGAATTCCTGAGAAACAACAACATTCCGAAAGCACAATTACCACCAAGGGGGAAGGGGGTCTCTCCGTCCCATATCTTACTTCATAATGAGTATCAGTGGGATTTTAAAGGTAAATAGGTCCGAAGCTTGTTCTTTTGTGAATGGGCAGGCCTTTCAAAGACATCGGTCGACTCTTGGGTGCATCTTAGTGCGTATTGTCGACGAAGGTGAGCTGGTTTCTGTTGGTTTCTGTTAAATGCTTTTCCATGTGGAAAGAAATTGATGAACAGATTCAATTCCAGGACAGTAGGCACGACGGGGGAAAATTTGAAGCTTCAACTTGACGTCATGCGCATCTTACTCTCGATCAAATGCACCAATAACTCACGCTCATATCCCAAGAACACCTCCAACTGCAATTAATACCCATTGTGTAGGTGAACCTACGGACTGGTCGGTGGGCGCACGCACGACGGCTGGAGGTGGAGGTTACACGCTGAGACCATCACCAACTCCACACGCTGCGGCGATGATCCACGGACGAACCTGTCCAAATGAAGAGAGAACACAAAACAGGTTTGGAAAAGGTGACGCTGGTAATAATCTTCATGAGAAGACTTTCGTGACTTCTCCTAAAGCCACCTAAAGTTTACAAATACAGAGAATATAATTAAGCAGGAGATTGTGTCTGCTTCACACCAATAAGTCTGTTTACCTTTAAAACAAGGCACGCGGTAAATATCAAACACGACTCTTAAGTCATTTTGAAATAATAACAAATATCCCTGTCTTGTTATCTTTGTGATTAAATACACGACTTGCGATCTAACTGTTTCTTTTGAGTTCGTACCCGTACTCAACTTTGGACCTTTGAAATTCAATAATTATTTTCTCAATGAGAGTCATTGCGCCCTCTGTTGACGGGACGACCCTCAGATTGTGGCATGCGAGATTGTTAATAAATTAATTTGCGTAAAAAATAAAAAATCAGTCCCATTTTTACATGTGAATGCTTAGCAGTAATGCTTAGCAGTAATGCTTGGCAGTAATGTATGTAACGCAGATGTCATGCAAGAGATTATTTTTATAAGGAACCGAAGACTGTGATGAAGTTACAGTCTTGTAGACCAGTTGGCCTAACGATGATTGGAAAATAATCTTGCTATAGTGCCAAACTTGAGAAATTAATTGTAAACCGTTTGGTGTACATGTGAGATATGGTGCTGTTTGGAGGGTGCGTTATGGGTTATAATCAATGGGGAATAACATACAGTGTGAGGACCCAGTCTTCACTGCGTGATGGACCGATATTTCCACAGACTTTTGTATTCTTGTTCAGAGTAGTGTAATATTGACCAAAACGTAAGACTGACATAATATGAACGTTTGGAAGTGCTTCTAACACTATTGCGGTGATTTTAATTACTAAATTATTTTTTACTAAAGTTTTTACTAAATTCCAAAAATAAAGACTAATGTCCTCTTTTAGGAGCAGATGGGATAATGCTCTTTCGTCTTGGGATTCCGCGCCTTATGCACCTCATTGCATTCACGATGTGCATTGCGAGGTGTGGAAAGTATTCTGTCAGTGTCTGTCATCCATCAGATTCACATAATGTCAACGAATACTCCACACAGTCCCGCCATGCCAACACGTATTATTATCTCTCCTCATGTTAACAAAACCAGTCGACATGTTGAACAGGGAATGTAATTTTACAACGGGAATGACCAGTGTGATCAGGAGAGCCTCGGGTTGCTGGAGCTTGACGACTGAGGCTGAGGCTAAGGGATCATACTCATCGTCTGGTATACGTATGCATGGATGCTTATAATTAAAGTGACGTCCATGTTTCCGTGTGTTTTAAAACTGAATGATCAGGGAATGACGGAAAATTAAACGATTATTTTTTTTAGATTGATACATCTTTCTGCATAATAACGTTGCTCATGTAATAATTTAAATGATGAAGACATGCTAAAAAAGAAAAGTATTTTTACGATATCTATTCTATCTATTTTGAATACATTTGCCTTAGTTGTCATTATTTATAGATAATTTTGTCTGAGAAACTGGCCATAATTCTAGTGAAAAAGGGTCTGGAATCTGAGGAAAAATATGGGCATTTTTTGTCATTACACGATGTGTTGTCTGTGAAAAAGCTGAAACATCCAAGGTCACTTTAATCTTCCGTTTTGGAGCACTGGCGAGATAATTGTTTGAAAACACAGTTAATAAATGAATAAATAATGATAATTGCTAGTTTGCAGTCGTGATTGATCCAGCTATAAATGTCGCTGATTGTTTCCATGAACAGCGCCTAAATTTAGTATCATGCAGGTGCGTTTTACGATCCCTACTTCACCCAAGGCCGGCGCCGGTCCACTCTGGCTCTATCAGGACTGCTTAGCCTAGAGTCACCTACACCATTATGCTGAACAAATTACGAAAAAAATCGATTCCTGCAGATTGATTGTGAATGATTCACTAATTTAGGGTATTTAAAAGGTGGGGTAAGATAATCAAATTTACTGGCAAATAGGCTGCTTGGAATCATGCACATCTGAAATAATCAAAAGACATGTTAAGAAGTAAACAAAAATAGAAGAAATATTTATATATCAAAAATGTATATTTACCGATTATTACTGTTAACAAAAATAATTTAAAAATGCAATTAAAAAAACCGCATTAAAATGTTTTAACAAATTAATCAAGTATTAAAAGCTAATCGAAAATTGCTCTAAACATAATGTTAAAGGTTAGTAACATTCATATAAAAGAGGAATAGTTTTCTGGACCCAACTAAAAGACGTAATCAATAGATTACAATACTGTATATTAAAATGTGTGTTAAATGTTTGCTAAAAAGAGAAAAAAGAGGCGAGGTTGAACTTGAAGTTTCTATATTAAGAGGTCGAAACGGTCAAAGGTTATAGGTCAAAGATAAAACCGAGACCAGCACAAGAAACGACAGTAAACATCAATTAGTCGCATTTAGAATTTACCCAAAGATAAAAACAAAAATGTGGTTCTTTCACTTCCCGCGTGTTGCCTTTCTAAACAAATAAAAAAAAATTCCACTTACGATCATACTTTTGCACTGAAATAATTGAGTTTTGTAAACGTAAGTATAAATTGTCGTTGCAAGATGTTTAATTGGCTTTCATATATAACGTGTTGTATTTGACGTTATATGGCGCGCTACATATTATTATAACATACATGTACTTAATGGTCTGACCTGAACAAGCGAGGGCACCGTACCTCAGTCGCTTGACGGGAAAGATTGCTCCTACTAAGGTCACCGGGACCAATAGCACGTAAATGAAGGCGAAGATTAGACGGGACACTAATTGAAAAGCGTAATTGGAGAGACACTCCAATAGCGAAATAAACCATGTAAGGTTTAATTAACTGCAACATTATATCAATTAAGTTTAGCTTTATTAATGTAATTCTCAATATTGTTCTTTTAACTTTATAATTTGCCAATGAATCAGTGGATTTTGGGGTCCGTTTTTTATTATTTATTATTATTATTATTATTATTATTATTATTATTTTTTTTTTTGGGGGGGGAGGAGGTGGGCGGAGGAGTTTTGTGTTTTTGAAGATAAATATAAAATAATCCTCCTCAAATGTTGGGGCGAATTCCGAAAATACGAGAAAATTGGGGTTCACCCTCATTACAAAAAAATATATGTATATTTTAAACTAACAATTACTCTGTTGTATTTGATTTTGTATAATAATTAGCTCCTAAAACATTTGGAGCTGTAAAAAAAAAATATTTTACACTGTATAACATTATCATGAAGAAAAGTTGCAAAATATGTTTACCATTTTGAACCAACCAGTTAAAAAAAGCCCACTTCGTAAATTCTCGTCATTATGAATATATTATTCAGACCGAGCTGGAATATATTGATAGCGAGAGGGGATGAATGACGTCAACGGCTACCTACCTTGAACCCTATTCTGTTGATTCAGCTTGGCACGGCCAAAACATACACCGGCTTGGATTTTATGCTCGGAGTTCAAGGTTTCGAATCTCATGGATTTTCCCTCTCTCTCTCTCTCTTCTTAAATATCGGAGGGGAGGGGGTGGGTGAGGGAGGGGGAAAGATGGTCTATTGTAGCGGCGAATATGCATGACCGTTTGTCATAGCTCCCCACTTGTGATAGAAGAGGTAGTATTTATATCACACGTTCCATAATGCTATCTCATAATTCTGAACGATGTATGTTCTAACTGAAAAGAGTCGCTTTACTGTAAAGCTATAAGATTGAATATCTACAATAGGTTTAGTTTTATATTAATTCAATTGCCAACCACGTTTAGACAGTGGTAAGATGGGTTATTTTAACACAAGTGACACTACTCTGTAAAATAATATTCAATCTTTATGTTGTGTTTATACTTTCGGTTTCGTTCCGGACAATAAATATACAAGAAATAGTTTTCTCGGAGTGTTTAATTCCCACCCCAGGCTCCCATTTGTTTAGCTAGGCTAAGAAGGGAAAGGCCAATACCATATTGGGAATAACATGAATAGCGTCTGAGGGTGATGTGTAAGTCTTATACTAGTTGCAGTCTTGCCCGAGCAGGTTGCTGGGAGCGCACCGCGTCCGGTGTTGTATTTCATCAGCGTCGTGTCAAGCCCAGTTCCTTCTCGGCGCGCGAGAGCCAACGCAAACGCGTTGAACACAACGCGTTGAACACATTTTCAACTCCGGCGAATTATTCGCAGCGAATGCTTTGTGACGTCAAATTCGTATCGCATTCGCTTGATTGCGTGAAGTACGGACTGGCCTTCAGAATGTCTAATTTGGTTTTGTTTGATCGGGAGATTGCACGGGACTCGCCGCTATATTCCCGTCGGGCCGACGAGGTGAGTACGGGGGTATGATCAGGTTTCATCCCCGGGCTCGTTCCGGGACAACTTGCGACCAGTGCCTCGTGCCTCGTGACTCGAGTGTCTGTGGTTCATTTAAAGCCTACCTTTGCCCGTCGACTTACCACACAGTGGTACCAGGTTCGAATGTCACTAGTGACAAACAAGCCACTTGGTGTGTTCCCTTTGGAAAACAAAGTAGGCCTTCTCTCAAAACATTTCCCGCTACAATCCTTGAGTGTCCTAGCTAAATTAGAAAAGAATTGTCGGGCTTTTGACTAAACCATAAATGTATGTCTGTCTTTAAGAAGAAATCGCAAAAGTTCAATTCCCTTTTCCCAAAATATCTGCTGCGTTTGTCTTTGATAGCGTCTGCTATTCTACAATGTTCATACGCAGTTGGTATACCAGACCTTATAGTATTTAAGAAGCGCTGGGCGTCGACAATTAGCAATGGACATCTATCGCATCGAACCTTAAGCTTGTCCATTAACGTTATTAATTCAGATGCTACCTTCGTCCACTACTTTACGTAAATTTCCCAATAATAATAACAACAAGGCAGCGGCTTGACAATGCTTCTTGTAGTACATAACCCGGGCAATAGTCTTGGAGATCTTGATTTAAGCATGCATCCTGCATGGTAGGCTTCCAAGCAAAAGCGCTAATTCCATAATAAGATTTAATCTTAAAAGAAATGACCATGATCTCAACTCATTGGATTCTATATAAAGTTTCTAATTAATAAGAGCCCTATTTTTCCACTGCAATTTTTGAAAATAATTATGGCTGTACAAAGCATCTAGGACTGTTTTAATTCAGCATTTTTATTCAGTGGCGGATCCAGAAGCCCTTACTGTTCAACTATGGGCCACAATAATATATGGAATACTAGACAGCAGGTTAGCTGACCGACCCATTCCACATGACTTCCAGACTACAGACCAACTACGCCGACCATGGCAAAGTGGCCGGGAAATACAGGCATTACACGTATTACGTATGTAGATGTTTATTCAGTACATTAATTAAATGGGCGCGCAGAGCTATGTGAGTTCTGGAATTTGCAGAAATGCAAATCTGGCCAGGATAACAGAGTCGGATTTGATTGCACATAATACTGTGCATATCTTCAGCCAAAATTAAATGTCTTTGATTTAGACCTTTGTTTGGAAAAGGTTTACGAGAAGAAAATGTAGGAAACAACTAAACAGGTTCGGTGACATGCCTAAAGTAACAGCGCTAACCGGGTACCAGGGGAACTATCTATTCAATACACAATAACGAACCGACATTCCTCCCGGTGTTCAACGCTGTGCTGCCGGCGGTTCCGGCAACCAGCGATCGAGAAAAAAAATAGTCGATCGAGAGTAAATTAAATTTGCCGGTTGTGTGTAATGACGCTACTAACGGAGAGTCGCCGTGCCACTCGTAGCGGTTATGTGCTGCGGTTGCCTCACATGACGCACTGCACTGAAGAGAATTGAAATATTCTCCCGTCCGGCCGCACACACAGCGAACTGAACACACACGCGCATCCCGGACCCTTTACACGACAGACCAACATTGGAAAGAGGTTTCATCCATCTGAAGCCATATTACACTCCAGCAGCGAAAGAGAGATAATCGAGTTAGAATTATAATTATTCCCGTTTGTTTCCGATTCCAGTTTGTGTGTGTGTTTGTATTACGGCGGTATACGTAGACAACCTTCATCAGTCGCTCCGTGTTGACATTGTGTGAGAGGTCGGAGATGGTACGATTCATACAGTAAACGGTAAGCATGCAATTTATTATTACTACACCTGATCATTTCAATAAAAGCAGATCCCTGTATACCGGCCTACAAGACTCGTCTGAGACCGTGATTAATGAACGTCTTTCAGTGTACTTTCATTCTTCAACAACTTGTCAACATTTGACTGTATTTTGTGTCTTTTGTGGTAGTGTTTCTTGTTGTTGTTACGAGCAAGGAATAAGCTAGGTCGCCTCGTCTTGCATGTTAATACCTTAAACGGTGTGGTATTGATACACCAACACAGTGTAGATTATCAATTTCTGTATGATCAAAAACGTAGAAGCTGTTATACACAGAAACAAATTAAGCAGCGAATGTTTTCTTGCAACAAATTGTCTGTGTAAAGGTAAAGGTAGAATGAAACATTTTTAAATTGAGCTTCATGTATTTGACAAAATAGTCATACATTGTTTTGATGTTGCAGAATATTTTATAAAAATAATATATTTGTAGGAGTTTTGTATATTGACGGTAAGCATTATAGCTTGACTGGTAAATTTAAAATCGGACGCTGAGGTTGTCTTTTTGATTTCAGCGTACAGCATGATATTTAATCACTGATTATTATTCACGTTATTATTGTATGTTTTCATGTGTGTTTCGATTTATTATGGAGTGTCGTGTGCCCTTGGGCAAGGCACGTTGTCACTCATTTCGGTACTTTTCTGTTATTTCCCTGCCAACAAATTATCAACTCAAACTACTATAAATTCACTATAAATTCAAACCGAAAGTGAAAACAAGTGAAATACAAGTTTAAATATGTCTTCTACATCAACTCAAACTAAACTTGGCTTTGATTAACATTAAATAAACTGCTCAGTTTGGTGGCCAGTACACCGCAATGTCCGCCCAAATCCTGTTGAACAAGTTCAAGTTTCGGTGGCGCTGTCGCCACATCCACTCGCAAAGGTGTGGGTTAGGGTTAGTGTTTGGGTTAGGGTATAATATACCCTATATTACACCCTAACCCAAACAATAACCCTAATCCACATCCTAACACTAGTTTTTGAGTAATTTAAGTACAATACAAAAATATTTTTTTGGCGGGGAATAACGAAAGATACCCTCATTTCTTCTTCCCACCCTGGAGTACCAGAAAGGGCGGAGCCTGATAGTTGTTATTAGTTGCTCTGTGCTGAAAACGGCAGCGTTGAGATGTATACTCCCCAGGGAGCTGAGATGGTATTTGGAATGTTTCGAGGGTCCAATGGTAGTACCATTGGTAAATACGTGCGCTATACAATAATTATATATTATTATTGAAATAATGATTTGGCTGCCCTAGCCGCGCCAGCTGCACTAGCACCCATTCACATTGGGAAGACATTCCATAATGTTTAGTATTTAAACAATTATGAATGTTTAGTTATTACAAAATTATGCGTCGACAAGTATCAAGTGACGCCCTTTATATATA
Source organism: Crossaster papposus (assembly GCA_037893245.1). NCBI lineage: Eukaryota > Metazoa > Echinodermata > Asteroidea > Velatida > Solasteridae > Crossaster > Crossaster papposus. The sequence goes on along the minus strand of JBAIAA010000036.1, from coordinate 126,531 downwards.
CATGTCACATCAGTAATACAAGGCGAGGGCCTTTTCCTACGTCCTTGCTCCTTTTTTGGGGGTAATTATGCTAAGCCGGTTACCTGCCTCATCAAGCAAGTGTGGAGTCCGCACTGACTGTGCAAACAGAACAGAGTGTAAATCAGAACATTTAGTGAGTAATACAGTCATGTCAAATCTAATTTAATATGTGTCTGCGAATTCGCACTAAAAGGTTTACTAGCCGGCTGAGTCTGCATTTCTAGAAGAACATAGTTCCATTAATTATCTCCTCTGAGCTCACTGACCCAAAAAAATAAGCGGATTTGAGAAATAAGATTCCAAACCAAACGAAAACTAGGCCCTAGTCCTTAAATTCACTTCTTCGGTGATACACTTTCGATCGAATGTATAAACCATTTTCTTACTAAAGTCGAGTTTACTCGACCGTTTTGAGCATACTGTTGGAAAAAAACTAAGGAAACGGAGGCTTTATTGTTCCCTCATAAACATTGGTGTGTCCTTGTTAACATTGAAGGTTTAAGACATCGGAATTTCTTTGTGGAATGTCTTAATGATTTGTCACGACAGAATGTTCTAGGCTATTAGCTGTTTCGCAAGAGGCTCCCCGGATCGCTCAGTACTTAGCAGTTGTTGCCTGCTGTTTACACATTGCTCACAAAGACAGGATTTAAAAAAAATCTGCCTTGTGAATATTTTTTTAAATATTTAATCTCGCAACAGGAAATGTCGCCAATTAACAGAAAATGTCTTGAATTATAATTTAAATCGTTAAATAATTATCTGTAAGTCGTTAAATGGTTCAACTTTTTTCGACAATGATAGTTAATTTCAGAAAATACAAATTGAAAATTATTGTTCTCATCCTCCCGTTTGTGTCAAAAAACATTATCTATTAAGCCTGTAAAATAATGCAATCAAATTAGTTTGCTGTTGTTGAGTGGTGTTATGAAATCTCCAAGCTGTACAATGTACTTCCCGCCGTGACTCTTGTTACGCAGTTTGATCATTAAAATGCTTTTGACCTTACGCCATGACTCTCAATCATACCATTCCAAGAAACATTCATGTGCAGGGGCATAATGTGCAGGGGCATATATTTGTATCTCTCTGCACCACATCAGCATATAGCAATCGTCAATAAGCTATCTGTCTCGTCGTTGACACAGCATGCACGACATCAGCAGTAATTCCTGAACGAGTAAATTACCCAGCTGCCCCGGCCTGTCTGTTGTCTGCTGGGGCCTGACGCAGAGCAAAATGTTCCCGCCTAAAGCGGTGCACAGTCGGACGTCACATTCTCTCATGTTGTAGGGGTAGCAGTCGCACAGGCCGCATGTTTGCACCCACTGTGCAGTCTGTATCTTCTTGCACGCAATCGTATTACCATTTTTTCCCCTCTGTGGTATACGTTGGTGGTAGGACGAGTCAGCTTATTATTTAATTTGCGCATGCGCACATCAATATTTGTTTGACCCAGCTATACTTTGATCCAAAATTCTACTAGCTATTTATGTAAGCATAAAGAAGTCGGACAAAAGTTAATGAAACATTTATTGTTTACATGCTGCAGCCAAAAGTTTAGGAACGTACACTTTAATTTGGAACAAGTTTTATTCTTTTCAATTTTGTTGGTATACCCACCATGCACCACACCAGAAATTGTGTATCCTTAGGGGCCCCGTGCCTGTACAAATGTACATGTACTTCCTATGGGTGATGCAAATATTTCGCTGGTAGTTCGCATCGTGTTCGTCGTTAATTTGATACTCGTATACCAGTGGGGTTGCTTTGTGTGTTCACTGACTCTCCTCATGGCGTTTTCATTAAGAATATCATATCGGAAACCAGACACTTAAATTGAAGTCAAGTAAGATGGCGTCGATATTACTCCCCAACTCTCTTTTTTTCCCCGCAGACTTGAAAATCATGATATCCGCACGCACTGATTAAGCTACTATAGTGACGCCGATTTCATATGCCCATCGTCAAGGGATCGTATAAGTACTTTGGGTAGAGTAACAGCTGTTGTACTGGTTTCGACTTTGCTTTAATTTATTATCTTAACCAATAACGACCCTCACTCTTAACCTCGTTCTGCTCGGCATCAACCTTGTTCTCGTCAATTTTAAGATATTCGTTTGTCATTATCATATACACCACTGTATATACAGCTGTTAATGAGAGTTCTTTATGGCGGCCTGGAAATGTCTTGCGGTTTTTGTAATGCACGATTATAAGCTCAACCTTGTGCTTTGTAAATACTTCAATACGTAAATGACAATATCAGATGGTCGTAATCTGTATTATAATATCAAAATTATTAATTCACTTCTAATTGAAACAGTGACAAAAACGACGTGCTTTGATTTTGTGTCGATTAAAAAAAAAAGAAAAAAAAGAGCATCGCCTCCATGAGTGCAAGGGGTAAGTTTGGCGTATCAGTTCTTTCTTCGCCTTTCACTGCTGTGAACCAGGTTCGAATCCAATATGTGCTTTGGGTTTTCAGTCTCTGCCTGATTCCAAATGGGTTTTTCCCAGAATATAATTCTGGGGTTTTCCTCTCACCACTAAAACTGTAATTCTTTCTACATCTTCTACCAAGTGAATCCACGAGAAATAAGTCGAAAGACTTATGTCGGTCATTCCGGCCTATTGCCGAATACATAATAACTAAATATATAAATAATTAAACATATAAAAAAGGAGTATTAAAATGTCATTGTAAATAATCGTCACCAGTGCACTCTCCCCTTATTCTCATCAACATCGACTATTCTCATTTTTTGGTTAAGAGGACTTTCTTCCTAACTAATGCGCCAGAAGACAAGCCTATCGGACTTAAGAGCCGAAACGGATAACGCTTAAGCCATCTTCAGGGCCGCCGAGAGATTAGGCATCGGTTCACTGAGCCGTGCGAATTGGAGTGCCTTATCTTACTTTCGTCTGTGTAAATCATTTATTCTGTGTGTTCACGAGTGGTTTTATGTGCATTCAACGGTTTTGTAGTTTTTGATTTGTGTGATACAGCACATTATAATAGCAACGTGTGGATGCCTTTGTCCTTGTAAACAACATCAAAGACCATCAAATACATCATCATGAACTCGCTCTCTGGCAATAACACAATCATTGAACCAACGATCAAATTGGGTGTTGGGTATAAAGGTATATAAAGTTAGGTAACTGGTCCCATTGGTGGTGCTCTTAATTAAAGTAGCATTGAATCAATGATCAAATTGTTCCGTGGGTTTAAAGGTATTAGGTAACTGGTTCCATCGGGGTATAATATTGGAGGATGGAGGATGGCTGAGTGTTCATAACGAATCATTGAACCAACGAACAGATTGGTGTTTTGTTGGTATTAATGTATATAATGCCATGTATTGGGGCATATTTAGATAACGGAGGGCTGTTTCGTGTTTTGTTGGTATTAATGTATATAATGCCATGTATTGGGGCATATTTAGAGAATGGAGGGCTGTTTCGTGCTCATAGAAAATACTAATTGATCCAATGATCACATTGGCTATCGGTATTAAAGGTATACAGTTATTTAACTGGCTCCATCGGGGTATAATTCAACAATATCAGCTGAGGCAACCCTGCTCTCAACACGGTCAATGACTCGTCACCATCCCAAACCCAAATAATTTCCAAGTTTCCAATCAGTGGTGACTTACTATGATTGACCCTGTCATGAATGTCAGGATTGTTTTCGATCATATGACCACGATTGATTCCACCAATTAGAAGGTTCACGCGTGCCTGACTCACTGGTGTCCATTTATACCGCCGGTAATCGGCCACATCAACGCGAAACGATGGGCAGCTACAGTTCAAGTGAGTTCACTTCTAGGTTTGGTCCAAGTCACGAGTAGAGACACACAATAATTGCATCGATGTGGGAAAAACTGAGTAATTTTGAAGAGATGGCCTCGGGAGAAGCTTGGTAACAACGCGCACCAAAGACGGATACATGGTTGCCACCCATCTGTATTGGTTGTTACGTTGGTGTGTTATAGCATACTTGGAAGGGTAAACGTTGTGGAACCACCATTTACAAAGAAAGAGAGCTGGAGAACTTTGGAAAGCTTTCAAGATGTACACGTACTTGCAGGAGGATTGAGGAGAAAGAAATTTGAATTATGACAAATGCTGGACAACCCTTTAAATTACCACAAGGCTTTGTCACCATTAAACTCATCGGATTATCCCGTATGGAACATTTGCTTGCGGCACCCGCTGCTATTGAGATTCAAACCAGCCATGCTCGGCTATTAGAAAGCAGGAGGTAGTGGGTTCGAGTCCCACCTCGGCGATTATTTTATTATGATCTATCGGGACAACACCGAGTATACAGTGTTTGCGTCGGTAAAGGGTGAACACCCAATTTTGAACCTAAATATACCAGCCCCGTTGTTCACAATTCAGAATGGTTACGACGACCCGTAAACGAAGTGTGTGCCGATGTACCCACATTCTCAAATAGACCCTTTAAAGGAGTTTTACCTCATTTTAAAACAATTTTGTTACAAAACATTACTTGTTTGCAAGACCTACGTATTAACATAAACTGTACTTGTTGATTAATGTGAGAGATTTCCTGGCATAAGAACAAATCTTCAGTTAACCACAGATTCCGAAAAAAGTCTGCGTGATTTCAAAATAGCGCCATACCCTTCTTCATTTTGTACAATCATACCGTATACGTTCCACTATTGCTGTGGTAAAATTGTTTCTTAAAATATAGGCGTCTGCCCTATGCCCTGCCCCTCCGCAGGTTGTCTCTAAACGAGCCGCTAAACAAAATCGACCCTCGTTCCCCACATAACCAGTCGATGTCCTGCGTCAAATCGATGTGAATAAACGACTGACGTGAGACCAATCATTATGGCGAATGGCGTGTGAAACAGATACCAAGACAACATGTCGATATAAATGGCTGCAGAATGCGCAAAAAAAGGAATACGAAATTTGAGCTATTCTCCTTCGCCAAATAGCACAAAACGCAAGCAAGTTTTGCATTACAACAAATCAGGGCTTCGTCATTATTCACCAAATCCCAGACTAGATACTGGAATTAACAAAGGCCCACGAGATCGTGTACGTCATTTAAATCACGAATTTGTTTAGGTTGTCGCCATTATGTCGGGGAAAACTCGTCATCACTTTTTACTGTCTTGGTTTGTCGTGGTCTTTTCAAGCAACACACATGCGTGTCGTTGCACTGCAGGGTACGGCCTGCATCTGAGAAAGCAAGCCAAATTGGAAGACACTAGTGGAAAATGATGTAAAGGACGATGAATAATAAGACCCAAGAAAATTACTCCCCCTCCGCTAGGTACCTTTACAACTTTATCGTCAGAGGGCACCCTTGAGGAAATGGTTGCCCTGTAGAGTTGGATGAACGGTGTAACGGTTCTAATTGGAAACCAGAAAAAGGGCGCAGACCTCCGCCCCAAACAGACTAAACACGGCCTGCGTAACATGGCTAACAGAGGGCGCTATTTAAGAAAACGGTCCAGCACAACGCCATATCTGCCAGCGTAAAAACAAATCATTCAAAGTAATCCAAAATGCCTGATCTGCATCTATATCATTCCGGAAATGTTATGGTATCATCTTTGACCCATAAGCTATATCTATTCACTATTATAACTTTCGTTAAAATCCACCCAGTATAGTTTTTCCGTAATCCTGCTGGCAAGCGAACAGACAAACACCCCAACAAACAAACAAACATGACTGTTTTGGTGGAGGTAATTACAGCCCTGTACTCGTATACTCTTATTCTACTTATATTAAAACCTTATAAATTGCTCTGTTTCGCCCAAAGAAAGTAATAAGGACTACAAGAACAGTAATTTGTCTTGGTTTTTTCAAAATCTCTGAACACAAAACTTTAAACAGGTCAGCGTCACAATATTTACTATAAATATTAATTCCCCATAACCTATCCATTTTAGAAAATAACAGCAAAAGCAAATGGTGTTTGTCTTTCCTTGCATTGATGACTATATGAATAAATCCTTCATTTAAATCACAATAGCCCATCGGCACAATACAACCTAACACAATACAACCTAACACCTGCAACCCTTTTTATGCCTCTCTCTTTCTCTAATTAGATATGAACTGTTTGCCATTGTCCAGTGTAACGGTACATGGCAACGTGTGGGACAGGTCTATAACAGCCTGTGTAAGCAGCTAGCGGCGATCGTTAATCACAAAGGTGCACGTTTGTGGATGAACAACATCTAACGGAATGCTAAATACAATGGAACTCGGATTTGAATTTGTGAGTATGGACTTGATTTATGTCGGGCAGGTTGGCGAGACATTGTTCAATCAAATGATAAAGGTATGGAATTTGGCAAACAGCCAAAGAATATTATGAGAAAGATATTTGGCTGTATAGGGCCATCGTAGATTTGTCCTTTGAACAATATTCGTGGTGGCCCTCAAAAACTAGACATTCAAGCATATCTCAACGGGCAAGCATTATACCTGATACCAAAACTACCTTTACCAATGGATGGAGAATCTTTTAAGAAGAAAAATGATACCAAGATATCTTTATTTGTGCTATATTTTTAGCTCCAGACCCCATTTTGTGAAGTGAAGTCGGTGCACTTTCGCACCGAGAAAATCTAAACCGTGCCTTATTAAATTCGCAGGCACGGTTTAGTTATTTCTCGGCGGGAAAGGATCCCCGACTGTGCTTCACAAAATAGGATATTGAGATAAACCTACTAGCCCAAATCAAGATATCTTGGTATCATATTTCTTCTCGAAAGATTTGTCATCCATTGGTATAGGTAGTTTTGGCATCAGGGTAGTGAATGTATGCTTGTCCGTTTTTGTATAGGCCACCCTGTATAGGTAGAATAAAAGCAATAACAGTTTTTAAAATGGTTGCCCCTTTACGTTATTTTACCGAATCCGCGATGACGCTCAATAGCCATAATCTCTCTCATGACATAATGTGTGCCAAATTTCAATTATATCAAATTGTGCACCAATTTGCCTGAATACTTTTCTAAATCTATTAGTTTATAAAATTCTATCTGGATTTGCTGTTTAACGCAAGGAAGATTGGAAAGTCTTTGTGTAGAACTCTGAAAATGTAGCATTATCTACTATAGCGCCAGACTGCAAACTCATAGATTTTGTTGGGCTGAAATCGACACCTGAAATTGCCCGTGAATGTTTTTTCGATTGCGATTGTTTAATAAAAATCGCCCGAAGGTTCAACTCTGAGCGGTCTCTTATTTCAGCTGTGAATACCAATGCATATTTCGATGTCGTTAAAGGTATAGGATACACCATTTGCAGATATCAAAAATATTTACTACCAAATTATTAAAAATATCTTTCTCATTTAAAAGTAAATACTGTGATTCTAGGCATCCATCAAAATGTTTGCGCTAGATATCCTGTAATTATTCCGAAAAATATAATTTTATAAAGACAAATTCGCGATCGCCAGCCGGCGATCGCGAAAAAACAAAAATAACATAAGAATAACTACTCAACGCCGGTTAAAAACAAACGCCGTTTTTCGTGCTTTTCTCGGCATCAATGATTGTAAAACTTTGGACAGGTCAGTTAAATGATATTTACTATAAAATACAACCCTATAAATCTACCCATTCAGGATAATTCAAGCAATTACCAATGGTGTATTTTACCTTTAACCGCCGTATGCTACTGGTATTCGTTTCCCCGCACGTTTACCGCTGCTCATACATGTACACCTCTGCAATTCCATATGCGTATACACTTTTGGGTTTCACTTGGAATGTAAAACAGGTACATGTAATAGAATAGCTTCGAGCATCGTCTGTACTCTTCGAATTATGTATTTCTTTCCTCACGCAAACTCCCAGAGCTTTCTGTAATTTTCTTTACCGTGATGAACACACCTAGACATAATGCCTTAATGTTTATAACTTAACTTATACATAATTCCTGCATAACTCGTGTCGTGTTATTGTCAAGGCATTAATTATTCTATGTACGTAATAATATGTCTTGGCCCTCTCTACTAAGGATATCATTATTTACATATAATATTATTTTTAAGTCATCATGACAAAATAATTATGGCAAAAGTCTTCAGTCTGTCTTGGGTAATCAGCAGCTGATTTGAACTGTATTGTAATTGATTAGTCACTGATTTGAAATTAACGTGGTTACAATTTAGAAGTCTTAAAATAAACAATAGCGACAGTATTTTAGTTAATTTAGTGAGTTTTCCGTAAATTAAACACACATCGTAATTAAAATTTAAGACTGGATCCTGCATCATTTCTCTTTTTGTTGTTGTAATTTTGAGATTAAGTTTCAAGATGCATTTGAAATATACCGAGTGACCCACTTTCCTATCTTGATGTCTAAAGATATATGGTATTATAGTGGTATGGTGAGATACGCTGACGACATCGTCCAGAGAAATCCTATTCCGTGCAAGGCAACGCGTATAGGCATTGATTGTAGCGTAAAACAGTCGCGTGTTCATTGCACGAACAAATGTTACACCCTCGAAGGTCGTAATAACGGCAGATATTGAGTTACCAATGAAATCAAAGTACGGACGCTCTTTCCAAATAAACACACAATTAAACCAAGTGTCTACGTTGGAATAATGTGGGAACGAGTTGTACACCCGTGACCTTTATTATTCATGCGGATGTAAAGCCCCGTGCCCAGGGGGGCCATATGGAAACATCTGCAGCTTACCTCACTAGTATTACTATTAGGATTTAAACACGACTTGCCCGTATCGTGCACAGATATTAACAGCAGCTCAAGCGATGTGCTATACACAGCTGATATTGATTCGCGTGTATAATCAGGGAACGCTTTGCTTTTCTTTTTACACTGCCACGGTCGTTTGAGTAAAAACGGTTTCTGCTCCACGTAGGACACCACGCCAAACGAGGCGGTATTATGGCGCGTACTGGGGCCAATTTCATAGAGCTGCTAAGCATAAAAATTTGCTTAGCACAAAAAAGTCTTCCTCATTAAAAACAGGGTACCAGCCACATTTCAACGTGTTTTCCATGCTAAGCAAAAAAACAGCTGATTATTAATCCAAAGCAATAAAGATCATGTGGAAATTTGGTCTGTAACCTTGTTTTTGCCAAGGACAAATTGGCATGCTAAGCAAATTGTTGTGCTTAGCAGCTCTATGAAATTGGCCCCTGTACTGGTACAAGATAATCGCTTCAGTCTGGTGAAAGAGTGCGTTTGATACACGCAGTCAGGGCGCAGTGTTTCCCATAATAAAGTGTACGGTCTCAGCCGTTCAAGAATTCACAAGGTTTTAACGATAATTCCGTAGTTCCCCTCCGAAAACCGACATAAAATCTCTTAAGTTGTAGTTTCAGGATGGAATTGAAAACGAGTGAAACTTCTATAATTTCTGCGTCGATTGATGCCAATTTTTAATGATGTGAAATGAAGTATAGATCTTGATCTTTTTCGACACCCCTTGTAATTGTACGTTTTAAGTGACCCTGACTGTTTCGGGAAAGTTTGAGTAAACATTTCGGATGAATAAGTGAATAACAGTTGCAAAAATAAGTTAATCTAACATTACCAAACTTGTCACAGATTTAGTTTGGAGTCTTTCATTTTATATAGAAAAATGATAGTTTTTGCCAACCGTAAATTCGCGACAGTGACAGCACCGTTTTAACCCATATTTTATTTTAAATATTTCATCACTTTTTATTTGTTTTTGAAATCTTGTTTAGCAATAATAAGGCTAAACCTTTTTCTACTTTACTTTTGAATAACATTATTGTTTTAAAGGCTATTTTCGGCAACATTTATATCAAAATGTGGTGTCCAATCTCATGAATTGTTATTTTACCGAGAAAGTTATGCCTACGAAGCAAATAAAAGAAAGATATACAAGAAGATATGCACTGGCAATGTGTTTGCATAGGCCTTTGACAAAATGCACATTAAAATGTACACACAAGTGTTCCGCTTTTATTTATACTAAGGATTATTTATCTGTCCAGAGATCAAATGAATTGAATGGAGTCTGGACGAGGCCATGTGCTGTAAATTATTATTATTAACATTGTAGAACTACATGATGGAAATTATTATTTGTTCGTTAGGCATATATAGGCCTAGGCCTATGTATATTATACGAAGATTAACCTTTCATTAACACAAAAATGCATTTTCAGATAGAAAAGAGTATATTGCGAAGAAATTGTTGACGTTTGAACAAGATGTTTCGATACTCAATCGATTATCGTCCCGTACCGCTGGTCCCCTTTCAACACGTCCACGCACCGACTGCAGTAAATCGTTGGCCCCTGACGTTTGCACATCGCCTGTTGGTACATCCACAAAGATGACGAAATGATCCCATGCGCCTGCCGAGAGATCAGTCACTCAGCCCGCGTGAAGCGCTGTCATAATACCTGGTCATTATTCACATTCTCATCACAGATGATCCCTCTGACGGTCTTTCCTGTTTCTTCCTGGCTGCACACTCTAGATTCCTGGGCCCGCAACCCGGTGAGTTCCGATGTGCCTGTCGCTACCTCATCCCCTGCCGCCCGGTGAACGAATGCCTGCAAAGCGCAGAGACGAGGTGACACGGTCGATGCAACAAACATGGATGCTATATCGTTTTGTGCACCATTGGCGGTGCTACTGTTGTCCGTCATTTTATCCATCTTCCCGCAAGGTAAGGAAAACATATTCTTCCCAGTCATTTGTTTGGTTTTCCTGTGTGGTGTTGTGTGTGTGACATCGGTACACATTTTAAAAATACGAGTTATACTGACCTAATTATTTATTATTACACTGATTGTAATAGTAGTTTTGCTTGGATGTTTAAAATGCTATTCACAATTTGGTGTGATCTAAACGAGTATGATCTGCAAATCAGACGACGTACGATCTGCAAATCAAACGACGTACGTCGTTTGGTTCTTCAAAACACTTCGTGTTCTATCAATTTTTGTTAGTCAACTGAAAGCTTCTATTTGAAATCTGTACAGTTTAAGACAAATACAAATACCAGAACCAGTGTACGTTATTATCGAAACATTGCACCCGAAAAGCATTCAAAGCAAAATCAAACCATACTAATCTAACAATTTAGCTCAAGTCGGCGTACTATTTGCTACAAAAAACACCACTTTAAAAAACCAAAATGCTCATAGTTTAATAACAAAATGTTGCACTGTATATTCAGTCATGTGCAAATTAATATACATGTTTATACGGTATAGGCGCTTAATCACACTCAGTCGCAGAAGATGTGTCTTCGAGATGTCAAAGAGATGACTGCACGTGCACATTGGGAATAGACTTTAACGGCAGTGTTATGATTAAGACAGACGGGAACACCTGCCGTGTTGCTTTTAATATACCGGTATATATTCTGCGAATATTGCCATTGCAATTATCATAATATGGATCAGTTGAGAATTTGATTAGCGTAAAATGTAGTATGTTGGGTTATAACACAATAATACTATTCTAATGAATTTAGATTTATTAAGAATTATGTTGTACACTCCCAAACTAAGTTATGTTCTTATAATTAGGTGTGCACAAAAACACAAAACAAAAAAACACGACTAAACACTCCTGGCTCAAACCCTTGTAATTGAAATTAAATAAACTGACAAATTTGAGTCAATTTCGATCAAATCAGTTTTTTATTAAATCAGTTTGGTCAAACAGATTTCGTCATGGGTCACAAAGTTAAACAATTAGTTGTTATCTTTATTCATCGTTGATACATCAGAACATGGTCTGAATTCAATAAAATAACAATCAAGGGCTACTTAAGATAATTTGCTGTCTAATTTCGTCTTTTGGGGTGAAGCGTTAACAGTCGACTTAGCTTGAGCAAGTGGCATTTAATAATATCGAGCGCATGTATTTTGAATTACAGGTAAGATTCCGTGGTGTTTACATTCAACAACGTGGCCACGCGGTAAACATGTGGATAGAGCCAATATGCATTGCACACATGACTTGAACAAGTCTCATCTTTCAGATATTTCGATCCTGTGTAGACCTTGCAAGTAGCAGTATATATAAGAAGAATAAAACTCATAGTTATAGTCGTATTAAATTGAATTCACCTGCCATCGAGTTAAGTCCGTATAGCCACCGTGACGGATACCATTTTAGTCCTCACCAATACCAAGTGAAAGAATGATTGCTTTTTACACTAATTATTGTTGTTCAAATATATATGTTGTTAGATCTACCTCTTTGTAATTCAACGGTGCTAAATAGTCAACAAAATAACAAGAGACAATAATATGTTGCCACTAAGACCGAAACTGTAAACATTTGCTAAGTTTGCGGGAAAAAACAGTGAACAAAAAAATGGTACTGTTTATATATTCCTTTTTGTCAAGTAATTGATATTTTTCACATGGACAATGCATGCAAAAAGAAATTATGAAGGAATTAACTATACTCTTAGGAATCTGATCTATTCGAAACATTTCAACTATATACACGCGCCATATGACTGGCGGGAAATGATATAAATGCCGCAGTTATTTTGCGGCTAGTTGCCATGTGTATTTGTCATCAATCTTTTTCTCGGGAATCTCAACAATTCCATACACAGAATGACGATCTGTATTCTCGGGTTTTGACGACCGTGATTGTTAGTAGCAGCGGGTGGATGAGCAATTAACCTCATTTGAATTGAAAAGGAAAATCAGTTGAATACAATTAGGAGCAAATACACGTGAATGCATGGCATTCGTTGATGTATGTGTTGTACATATTAATTGATTGAAAAGGAAAATCAGTTGAATACAATTATGAGCAATTACACGTGAATGGCATTCGATTGATGTATGTGTTGTACATAATCGATTGAAAAGGAAAATCAGTTGAATAAAATGAACAATTACACGTGAATGGCATTCGTTGATGTATGTGTTGTACATATTAATCGATTGAAAAGAAAAAAAATCGTTGAATAAAATGAGGAGCAAATACACGTGATTGGCATTCGATTGCTAGATGTGTTGTACATAAATAATCCTTCCTTTATACTCAACTCCACTCCACTCCCTTAATCCCTCCTTTGGGTTCCAACCCTGCATGCTTGTGCCCCCCACCACCCCCCTCATGTTTGTTTCCTGAACCACTGCCATGTTGCCTCTGAAGATCTTGTTATTAAAGATCCGAATATCAGGCCATTTGATTATTAATTTGATATATTTTTTAATTTCAAGAAACAAAATATATTGGCGCGTTTAGTCATTGTTCCCAGCAGGCGCATTGTATGTGAATTATGAACTGGCTATATTACATAGCTGTTCAATTGCCATATCGTTTTGCATCATGTCATATATCTCGGTCTTCAACACCAAACAGCCGTCGCCCTTCTTTCCAATTCCCTGGTGAAATCCGAAGCTTTATCAAGTTCATGTTGATAGCTGGTTCGTGTTGTCGTCTCTCGTAGGGCGACTCCAGCCCGATTAGGTGAAACAGTAATTGCTCGCGTGTACGCGGTGAGATTAATCAACCGCACCCGGTCGTAAACTCCGCGTATACTTTTTTCTCCTAAGACCTATCCCCCTTCTCTTTCTTTACTGTTGTGACACCGACTTGTCACAGCTAAGAGGAGGTACAGGGGGTTCTCTTTATGCACCGCTGCCTCCTTTTATGATGACAGCACGGTGAGCCGCAACACTGATGAGTTTTTTCACTGCCTGCTTACATCTTGACGTCCTCTCACGCACATAGCCCGCCACTTTACGCGAGGAAACGATGGACATAATGCGCGATGTACCCTTCTCATTCTGAACCTTTGAACCTTTCCTGCCTCGCCCGGTTTCTATTTCCTGTCACGTGACAACCTAGTGTCGATTTTAAGACGTCTCTGCTCGGTGATGGAATCTGTGGAATTTTCGTCTTATGCTGTGACAAAGGACTCTAAACTCCCTGTGAAATTATTCCTGCCGTCATTTTGAAAAAATATTAAAAGAAGTCCAAAGATGCGTCTCAAAGACGCAATTTTGCAAAGACGCAATTTTGTAAATTTACTTTCGAAGTAGGTCCAAAATCGAAATCTTAGAATAATAATTCTCGGAATATGTGTTGACAGCATTCACAGAGCTCAAACTTCACCAGGTTAAAGGGGCACATTGCTTTGGATCGGGCGTTTTCATGCCACAAATGAAACGAATATGGTTGAGAAGTGTTTTTTTGTAAGTGGAATATAACGATTCACACAACTATTCCTTTAAATTGCGTTTTTTTGTAGAACCAACTGTTTGACTCCACAAATTAACGGACCGTGTTCACTAGTCGTATTTCCAGTCACACGTGTCCTTTGAAAACGCATGTGCATACTACACTGTACCTCGGACACCATAGACATCTAATAAAACCTAGACATGCGTTATTGTTCTCAGAACACACACAGTTTGAATTTTGTTTTACCCGTAACTTAAAGGTATGATACACCATTTGCAGATATCGAAAATATTTACTACCGAATTATTAAGAAATATCTTACTCATTTGAAAGTAAATAATGATTCTAGGCAACCAGCAAAATGATTGCGCTAGATATCCTGTAATTATTCCGAAAAACATAATTTTCTAAAGAGAAATTCGCGATCGCCAGACGGCGATCGCGAAAAAAACAAAGTTAACATAAGAATAACTGCTGGGAACCGGTTGAAAACAAACGCTGTTTTTCGTGCTTTTCTCGGCATCCATGATTGTAAAACTTTAGACAGGTCAGTTAAACGATATTTACTATAAAATACAACCCCCCAAGTCTACCCATTTATAATAATTCAAGCAAATACCAATGGTGTATCCTACCTTTACCTGAACGCGTCACGCCGATATTCTTTACGCGAATCAATATTCAGAACAGTTTTGAAAACGATGATGTCTAGTATGTCTTTAGATGCTTGCTAAAGTGGCATGGAACCTCGATTCCGTGTGTGGTATCGACCATGTATTTAATGTACTATTTGCGGCACCAGTCTGGTTACACGAGATACAGCCCATCATTATTTCATGACGGCCGGAAATGCGTCTACGGATAACCCAAAATTTCCGCCGCGTCAAACGTAAACAGCGTGTTTTTCCCCCGTCTTTTGGGGGGAACGGCAAGACGATAGCTTCGTTTTCTTTTAACCAGAATGTTTGAAATAGGATAAGTGAACAATTCAAAACATAATATATTCAGGGATTTCAGGGCAATACACCCCTTTAAACACCATTCTTTAGATGTTGATAACTGTGCTGCTTCAAATGATAAAAATGCACAACTGACATGGTATACTATAACTTTAAAAGAGCAGTTGTGTGTAAACCACTTCCTAAAAAGAATTCAGGGTGGCTTTTAATCGCTTGTAAACGATACTATGTGCTTTATACGTGCATAATAAACCTCCCATAGCATGAAGTGTGCATGTGTACCCTTGATAAATAAAGTCAAGTATAGCACGTAAATAGGGAAGTGATCACCAGATGAATTCTGAAGATAATGAAATGTAATTCATTATCAAAATACACTCGGGGGCTGTTCCTTCGTTCTTTAAATAGAAACTTGTTTGACGTCACTCATTCGTGTGACAGTAAGAGGCTAAGAAGGGCATTCCCTTGGGGGTCGATGGGGGTTTGGTGCGATTATCGGATATAGAGCACGATTACTGCAGCGGGGGTATGTTCGCCAAGGATTCGCTATGATAATGTTCTCGCCACATTAAAGAAATAGGGGTTGCCTGCTGAAGAACTGGCCTGTTAATAATGATATTACAAGGCGCCTGAAGCCGAAGGCGGCCACCCTGATCTAAATTTAAGACTCTATAATATCTCCTGTATATCTAGTCTGGAATACTGACGGGGGAAAAGGAATTACATTAGTTGGGAGTGGGCGATATGGTACGGCGACGTGAACTGGATGGAGACAAAATAAGCTTGTTTATAAAATACCGAGTGAGGCAAACTTTGGTGCATGGATGAACACAACGCGGGAAGTGAGAAAAGAAAGCGTGTATTTCTGCAGGTGCAGCTGCGCAGACGACGGAAATGAGTGCTGTGCGCTAGTATGAAATACATAAATTATGTAATACATAATTGATATGTGGGATATAATATCTTTTATCTCGAAAGTCACATTATAACACGACTCTATTTGTTCACTCAGAGATACAATTCAGTGCCAACGTTTTAACCAAAATGCAAAAGGCTGAATGATTGTTTTCTGCAACTATATAGAGTTTGTAATATTATACAATATAGTGGACGATGATGCCGTTTTGTTATTCTGCATATATAAAAAGGTAAGGGTCTTACATTGAACCCGATGAAGGGAACATGGTTAATTTACTTCATTTGCTTCTTGTTTTTTGTTTCGTTTAGGAAACTGTTTTTCTTCAAAAGAGCTAGCCGCTTGACATGTCGAACGCTCTGCAAGATCATTGGTAGCCGGTTCTTATGGCAAAGTCTTGTATTTACTTTGCTCATACCCACCGCCCAAACACTGGGATTAGTTTTGGGTACCAGCGAATGTATTTATCAAAACCAAATGATCGCCATATCTTATAGGTTAATGCAGACTTTGTAGTTTAAAGAAATAATATATTATAGAAGCAGTTTTATTGTAGCCTTAACCTGCGTTTTCCTTCATTTTGTCCGAAGTTTGTCAGTTCAGATTTACACGTCCTTGAATCGATGTTGGAGATTTCCATCCAGTAATACAGTCATGTGGCGAATTGATATGAAAATTCTGATTTAATGACTCAGTGGTATAAATGCAGAAGAAATGAGCAGGCCTAAATGTTTAGAACACAAGCTGTGCATCACTTGTACAATTATGTCAAAGTCCTTCCTTTTAAAATGCGACCGTCAATGTTCCCAACAAGCCGCTCATCTGGATCATAAACCAAAGTACGAATGAAAAAAACCAACCGTCGCTTTAAATTAATCGTCAGCGATAAGCAAAGCAAGCGAGCGAGGGAGCCGAAAGTGAAACCGTCTCGAAATTCCGTCATTAGAGCCGGGCGATGTTCGATGGCATCCCAAGCATTCGGGCCCAGGGAGAGGTAGTTTTCTGAAACATTTCTGCCACCAGATATTTTTCTGTGCGTTCTGTCGTGTGGAGATCCTTACAGTGCTCGGGGGTTTGGGGCACACTATCCGGGTTTCTTCCATTATTATCTTTGAGACATTAATGTTACAGGACAATTATAATACCGTGGTTCGTCAATGCCCCTGGATATTCAGTGTAACGGACTGGCTTATATGAAAGAAAACCCAATGCCCTTGCACTTGAAGTTCCGCGAGATGAAAGTTTATCCAGATTGGTACTCGGTTTGAGTTGACGCGACATCTCTCGTTACCAAAACGAACCCCGGGCTGCACATATTTTGACATTTCGACGTTTATCAACGTTTATCACCCAGCCTTGTAATAATTGCAGTGACTTATGTTCTATGACCTGAACTACGGTAAATCATGTGAAAGTACAACCGTGCCATTGGTGCCTTTGGTGATCGGCAACTTTGAATGACCCTAATTCGGACGACAAAAGCCTGTTTATTCTGCCAATTAATTACCGTGAGATGGAATCAGTGTAGGCCTACATTATTATTTACATACTTTTGAGGAAAAGGCTTATCCAGAATATGTAGAATCCTAATCAAGCACGTACTTGTCAATCACAATATTAAACCAATTAAGTGTAGCCAGAAACATCACGGGCACTTATTACACACGAAGATATCGGCCAGTTTTATTCAGCCTTGTCTTGTCACTCACCAAGATACTAAAATAGTAAATTATCACTGCGCACGTACAATGTATACAATCACTGATGAACTTGCATAACTGTGGAGGAATTTGGCGACTACAATAACAAATTATTAAGTAAATAAGGAGTTGTGTCTAAAATAGTACGTATACCATTGTACGTAAAGATATACATGTAATTTGATGTATCCTTAAAGTTGAAAGAGTCTTCACATCTAACTTAATATTATATCATAACACAAGTAAGCGCACATAGTCGTGAACCACATAACGATCGAGGCTCGATATTGTGTTTTCCTTTATTTCTATGTTATACCCAATCCCCATTGCTTTGCGCTTGCACCGTCGATCGAGGACCGAATGTTTCCATTCATACCGCCGACCGAGGGGCTTTTGTTTCCTTTGTTCTCCTTTGTGTCTCGCCCCTCGGTCGTTATGTGCCGGAACACACAATGGGGAAGACCTTTGTTACCCTCTTTTGTTTTCCTTTGTCCTATTGTAATATTTAACGCTATGGCGTTTCCACTCTGGGGTAAATAGATTTCTAAGGATTTTCGCTCTTGGGTAAATTTATCATATTGTCCTATTGTGTTACCTTTCCCATAGGGCTGCGTGTATACGAGCGCTGACATGAATACGGTATATATACACAGCGATGACGCCTTTTCTGCTTAAGCACATTTTGCTTAAGCACAGAAACCCTTACTTGGTAAATCAAGATAGGAGCGAACATTCCATGTGATCGTAATGCTAAGCTAACAACAGCTAAATACCAATCACAAATATACATCACATGGAGTTGTGACTGGTAAGCTTGATTCACTAACCAATAATGTTTTGTGCTTAAGCAATGTTTATGCTTAAGCTGCTCTATGAAATTGGCCCAGTTTTGAAAGGATTATATTTCTACCGTGTACTTGACAAGTATAAGGTTCCTGGAATGAGGTTAATATCGGCGAGGAAGTAGCCGTACGTGTTATGTTTGGTTCACTCGCATAATACCCCGAGGTACTCTGAAAGTAAAATTGTATTAATTTTAAACTGAGAGGGCTTTTCATCATTCAGTTAAAGTTCAGCTTTGGTGTTTTACAATTAGGTTTTGGAAAGAAAACGGACTACGGCTCTTTTTGTGAAATATCTGGAAATTGAGGACTGCCAAATAGGGCAAGTGTGTTAATAAGTTGACAACGACATCAACTTTGTAATCGTACTGGACTTCAGCATTAATTGTTTTACTCAGCACATTGTGGTTGAGCCTGAAAGATACCCTCGTGTCCCTGTACCCTATACACACTCTGGATACAGACAATTGTTACCCAACACTCCCTAGATATTTAAGATTCAGGGAACACAAAGATTGTGTAGGCCTATGTAGTGTCAAGACCACACATTGGCGCTATACTGCCAGTGCCAGTATCAATACAGGTGGAGTAATTTGTTAAACGGGCACTTATTACAAGCACACATGTCTGTTTGTTGAAGACTAATTGTATCCCGGTGGCAAATCACGTCTGTGATCAATTCCCCATCGCCGTGTTCTTCATTAGTGGTGTAGAGAACGACACCTATCGCGCGCGAAGGTGACGACTGATACACAAGGGACGTGTGCGCTATAATACACGGTGTAATTTAGGCTTAGTGCAGAGTTACACAGAGCTTTAGCGCTCTAATCCTCCCTGATCGATGCGACGTGCGCACTGAGCAATTGCCTTCACACGATTCAAGGACGCGCTTTGGTCGAAGCGCAAAACAAAGGCGATAATTAGACATGGTTTGATTAAACCATAGCTCAATGAATAAACTAACAACGCCCCGTTTGAAAACACGTCGGGTTGGAAGTTGTGCTGCGTAATGGCGCGATCAGGATATACTAACTGATTTGTCATTACTGAGTTCTTTAATAATCGATCAGCAATTACAAGGTGCGATTCCTATAGGCTTTCCACACTTCTTTTATGGATTACTTAATTTATCTCATTCATTTAACATCCAACAGCGATATAGCGCTAATTACAGGATGGATAAATGAAAGAAGACAATGTGAAGAAGTTACAGTTTTAGAGGTGGGAGGAATCTTCACAGAAAAATATTATGGGGAAAACGCACGGAATCGGGCAGGGACTGAAAACCCAATCCACATTATTGGCCCCGGGCGGGATTCGAACCCAGGTCACAGCGGTGGAAGTCGAGGAAAGATCCGCTGCGGCAACCTGACTTTCCTTAGCCTTCGCATTATGGATTTTAGTTTGGAGAGCAATTACAGGTCGAGTGATAAAAAGAAGTCGCCTGGATTGATTATTCTTTCCTCTCTAAAAACAGTTACATTTGACGCACAAGTATCAACGAGGCATGCATCGATTGTGTTCTTTGTCTCCATGTTCTTTGTCTCCGATGTGGAAAACATTACGTGTGTATTGAAATTGATCCATGCATGTTATCAGAAGTTATGCATATTTTACCGAATGTATCCATTTTCACAGCTGCCCACCGTATGCCATTCGAGCTCAGCAAGAACCACAGAACAAACCAGTTCGATATTCAAACTGCGCATGTGCAAAACAAGATTCGACAATTTTTTTTCTCGTCGGAAAAACGCGGCAAATAAAATGTACAGACATGGCTACTGTATGAGGGACGTGGTAACCGAATCTGCATTTTGTGTCAATTGTTTTCGTGCAATCGAAAAGACGATGGTTAAATGGTAAATTAACACATGTGGACACTAAATTTTGTGACAGATCTTAGTAGAGCCTATTAAGACGGGTATAACTTGGTAAAATATTAAATACGTGACATTTTAAAAGTACTTGTTTGTCATTATTTGTAAAATAGAGCCAAGTCACGTATTGTTTTCCCTTTAAATTCGGTTACTTTCGTTTCAACTCGCCGTGTTTTTTGTAACCAAAGATAGCGTGTTGGTCAAAGCATTTGCAGACGATCGCGAGCTCAAACATTATTGCAGACAATTCGAATCGCCGCATTACCTAAAAGACAGTAATGATTTCAAATGGAATAAAGATTTTTTGTCCTAAATAAATGCAGTGTGTGACACTTGACACACGGCGGTGTTTTCGTGAAGCTCCTTTGCAATGGATCAGATGGTTGATTCTAATCGGATTCTTTTCACATCTGTTGGTCATTGCCTGCGAATGTTTGACATACCCGTAATTTGTATTGCGATCAAGTAGCTCTTCAAACGACTATTGCTCTAATACATTTCACAGTCTGTGCATCTAAGATGATATAGTTGAAGGTTTGCATGGACTCGACCAGTATTGGTTGCAGCATGTGATAAAACTTAAACAGATTTACTAAACGATGCAACAGTAAACCTATCGAGTATAGTGTAGATCGTGTGCCGTCTGTGTACATTTATATTCAAATTTGCGCACGCATCCTGTTTTACATAAAAGAGGTGGCATCAGAGGTCACATAGTTCAAAGGCGATCTGACCTGCGACGTCACTTCTCAACCATTGTTTTGTTGTTGGCAAAACACGATTCGTGGACACATTTGAATATACATGTTGATGTAAACCGCGGGTAGGCGTCTATAAATATGAAGCTTTCGAAGATCATATCAATGTCCATGTGAAATGTTTTGTGTGTGCACATGTCATTCTAGAAGAAAATCATAAATTTTATATTAGCATTTTCTATAGATCAAGATGAATATGAACTAACAGATATTCCTGCAATTCCATGGGTGTCAAAATAGACAATGGATGTACAATTATTGCATTTTTTTCAATTGGTAATTTACTTCTATACTCAACATTTCCCTATCGTTATTGTTTTACGGCAAAAGGGTTTATTTACAGCGATGTTGTTATTCATTGCTGTATAACTATTTTCTTTGATACCGTTTGGTGTTAGATGTGTGTACAGTGTTACAGGATAAGGTATATGTACTACTTTTAATGATCTAAAATGTTGGGGTTGTTGTGGTTAATGAGTCTGTCTCCGTCTTGAAAGCGTCTCAACCAGTACCCAAAATAAACACTATAGAGTATAGTTCAACATCATATCTATCCTATTTTGCCTCGGCGGTAAATATTTTTGTGAATGGCACCCAAACAAAGACGCGAGCGTGCAGTACTCAGATTTGCTATGAGTAATTCACTTAATTTAGAAAGCGCAAGGCGATTCCCTAGCCTTTGTAACGCGCCTTGGCGGGGAAAATAGGGGAGGGGGGGGGGGGGGGGGGAGAAACGGCGCTGCCCCTCGGTGTTTTGCGCGCGTAAACATTACATACAAATAGAGTCGCGTGAGAACACGTGACCCCAGTAATTAAATTTCTGCAAATGCTTGGGATCGGCGGGTGCTGTTATTAGTGCGCCGTGGCAATGTCGGAAGGCGCCGGGAGCCAGTGAAAGACAGTTTCCAATTATTATGGGATTTCATTATTATAGGGGAAAGGGCAGAATGAAATAATCGTTAAATTTGGGAATTAATTCCTATTCCGAATACAAGCCATGAGTTGATTGGGTTCGATTGTACGCATGGGTTTGTCTAGGTTTTTTCCCTTTTATTTCTGTCACGTGACGCAAACATAATGCCATACTTTACCTAAACTGCTCCCACATCTCAAAATGTGTTTGATATGATCACCTTCGAATGTTATCTTAATAGGGTATGTTTGCTGTCTGCGTAATTTGGGTTTTACACGTTTTAATTTTTATTTTTTGCTGCATGTTCGATGTTTGCTTGTTTCGTGTTTTATATGATCGTTTTTCTATATTTGTATGTCTGTTGTACAAATACATGCATATATTTATATTTTTTCGAAGAGGGGTCTGGATGAACACATAATTTTAATGACAATTTTATATACTTTTGTTTTTTCCTTGACATCTTCTGTTCATTTTATCATATTTTAATATCAATATATGTAAAATAAATAATTAAGTAGTTGACTTTGATTTAAAATTGTCTGTGATTCTGCCAAGCTGTATGTTTGATGGTTTATGTTCTTGGTCTTGATACTGATCAACAAGCGAAACACCAAGACAGTGTGGAATATTCACGTGAAGCTTTACGTATTGATGCAAAATGCGTAGTTTGTATAATGTACAATTTCCCTGTTTGCCTGCAGCAAACACATGGTGTACTCAAAACGTAGCTACTGTTATAAATTACGATTGAGATGTTGGTTGTGGTATATTACCATATGGCGAGTCGCGGTAGTTTATGGTGTAAATGGAGGACACATGCCTGGCGACACGAAGGTGAATTGGGGTTAGGGTTAGAATCGAGGACGTCCTCGATTGAGATTCGTCTACAAAACCAATGAGAGCCGTACGAACAAAGGAAATTATCGAGAGGAACAAAAGAAACTCCTCGATTTACACCATAAACAAACGTGAGTGCGTTGTCGTGTGTATATATTCGGCGCACTCTGATGTATTACCCATTCTTGGTTCTACAATTTGTTCACCTTCCTCAGATATGTCATTTTTTTGCCTCGGTTTGACGCCTTGGTAATGGTGTGATTAAAGCAGACTATAACCACGATGCGAGTTATGATTGTAGTCTCTAATTGGCGGACGAGCAAAGATGTCTTAATCCACGGTGTTGCTGACGAATTGAAGCTGAATTTACATTTTCACGAGATGTTAAGGGGAACAGTTCTTTGAGTTCAGTGTATTCACACTTACTAGCGGTATACGTATAAAGCTTACTCTACATAAGGATTTTCACACGATAATGTTTTAACTCACAGATCAGGGTTTCACAAACATAACAAATTCTCGCGGCCTGTGTAGTTTCGGATATGTATCTGATGAGCCCAAAAGCTCAGCCTTCAGCTCATACAAATTAAGAATATTGTCCCGATGGTTTCAAAATACGAGCTTTGAGTACGGCCCGGGATCTGCTAGCTAGAGTTATGCCCGCAATGTCGCCTGCCCGTCGCCTATACGCGTCATGCGATAGCACGACGCCATTATGGACCATATCTGTCTCATGTGTGTGTTGCTGTTTTGTGTGTGTAGTATCTTCCCTCCTTTTAACTCGTCATTAGAATATCATAATGGAGTCTCATTGGTTTGTTCGCCGGCAGGAAACATGACAACTGTGTGCGCCCGGAGTTCCAGGGTGGTCTCGTATAGGTATGAGAAGGCATAAGTTTTCCCCAATGTTGATCGAGAGAATGTTATGCCTACAAGGTTGATGAGGATCGAGGAAGCCAAAAACAGATCGTTGCATGGAATAAAGAAAACCGTTTTCAATGAGCCAATTCGGTATTCCAACTGCACGATATTTCTTTAGAGATAACATTTTATTGTATGCGTGGAAAAGCATAGCGGGTACCAGCAAATTTATAGAGATCGCCGTGTTTTGAATTAACATTAAAAAACAAAAACACCACCCAAACCCACACATTTGGACACCGAAGTGTTTTTAGGGGTTTGGTGTGTTTAAATTTGTATTCGAACAATGTAAGGTTTCCATCGTCTTTTTAGGTTGCACGAAAACTATGTACAACATGCGAATCATACAACGTCCCCCATAGCATTTATCTTCCGCGTGTATCCCAAGAGCAAAATGTGCACATGCGCAGTTGGAATACCGAGCTGGGTTATTTTCGCACTGCGTTTAAAGCTAAGCTTAGGAGTCGACTTAGAAATTCTACCATGTAATGCCATGTCGTCATTACTGAAATTTTACGAGGGATTCCTCGAACTGGTTGTAATTTTTGTTCTTCCAAAAAATGTTACAAACAGCAATAATCTACATTCAAATAGAGCCGTTTTCCAAATGTAGGATAATGTTTAATTGATCTGTATAGTAGGCCTACATACTTACATGTATAGCATTTTTTTATTATCTCTAACTCAAGGGAAATATAAATGTTTGGTACATTAATGATAATGAAACCTGTGCATTCACAAAACCACAACAAATCTTACTTAATCAAACATAATAAACTTAAAAAAATAAAAAATTCCTCTGAAATAATAACTCTAAATTAGACGCAGCATAAGTTAAACAAAAACCAAGCGAAAGTATTTATTGATCATTCTGGTACTACAAATACCCCTTTAAAATTGAAAACATGATTAACTAATAATAGCCAGCTGAAAAAGCTTACAAATATTATTTTGTCGCGAAAATATATAATGTTATGTTCACCAGTAAATAGTTATCGATACCATGAACTATACACATAGATAGACGACAGAATAACTAAGTAGCACAGCTGACAGTCTGATAAAGGCCGACTGAAGGTCCCAATGCCATGTTTCCGTCCAATTATTTTCACCTCGAGTTGCAGAGAAAAGTCACCAACATATCTCGATGTGCGGCACGGCTGGGCCTGGCGCAGACGGGGCAATGTGTAACGGGATCGGAGCGAGGCTGTCGTCACCCCAGTTGGTATGGGCGGAGACGTAGCGATGCAAATATCAAACTGTTTAAAGTACAATGCGAGAGCAAGAACAGGTTCTACTCTGGAGAAGGGTAGAGAGCTAATAAACTTAACTCCATTAGGGACATCTTTGCGTATAGGGCTGAATTATGTCTAATTTGTCATCTGTGGTAATTTTATTATACCAAGGAGCGGATGAGTATGTAGAAACTAGACTTGTATTCGAGTCCCTGGCAAGTCCTAGTCTCAAGTCAAGTCACTAGATATTCAAATGAGCTTTGCATTAACATTCCTTTGTCAATCATGCTCAACCAGTTTTTGTGACTGCCTTTATGAAAGGACTTGTGACTTGACTTGTGACTGGACCTGTGAAAGGACTTGTGAAAGGACTTGCAGGGATTCAAATACAATTACTCTGACAGAAACTGACATTACATACATTCGACCTTTTTTTCTGAATCGACACATAGTTGAACATAGATGTAGTGAGCCACATCCAACTCAATATACATTTTTTATACAGTGTAACGAGTTCAATCTTTCTGTAAAATTACCTACATCTATCGATTTTCAGCTAAACTCGGATGTTTTTATAGGCCTACTATTATATCGACCGAAATCATAAAGATTTGTCGTGAATAGTTTGTCAATTTACAATATGCCTCATAAATGTTTGAGTTTCAATAGTGTCTGTATTAGGTTGACTTCAAAGTCGTGCGAGATTTTACGAGAATACGCCACATCCGGGAACCGTGTATGATAAGTTACAACGTGTCAACCATCCTATTTAAAAAAAAATCGTTTGCATCATGACTGGTTCCATCCGATCAAGAGGCAATAAATGGGTTATTTTGAAAGAAAATTAAAGCATTCCCATTTACAACATATTATCAAAATACTGCAAATTTATGACTATTATAAAATCCCATTTGTTGACCTCGAATTCTGTTTAACGATTACGCAGATAACAGTTTGGTAAATTCAAACGCGGGAGTCTGTGACTAGACTAGTCAGTGTTTGGTACCGAGACACTCGCAGAGCAAGCGATTGTGAACTGGCGACACGGTCTATATAGCTACATGTACTGTACATTGTGTTTGAAAAGCATGGTTTACTGTATGTATGTATATTGATGCCATTTCTAGTATAGGAACACCCGGATGTCATAGTTTCTGCACATTATCTATGCCCGTCATATATTTTCTTCCTTAACTTCCTTATATAGCCTGTGAAGCTTTTAAGGAAGTTCTTTGTTTCAAGATTTTCTTTTGAGTGGGAACCCTCAACCGTATAGTGTAACTACCCGTCGTCTGATATTGTCAAGACAGTGAGAAATTTGATTTAAACATCAAATTCGGTCAGAGAGTGGGCAGCGTGTTCCACGGTAAGGCTATCCGTTCTTCAATGGGTGTCATGGGTGTCGTAACTTTCAAGAACGCCATCTGATAGGGCTCGCACATGACCGGTCCTTTCACAATGAATGTTCGCGTGCGGTTTCTCAGCGATTTCCGTCCGTTAAGTGGGCTCTGCGATGCGGCACTTTCAGTCTGAAAATGTCAAAATTAACATGATGGTGGGTAGTATAGGTCCGTGCGTAGTCTCCTTATATATCGCTTCCTACTCAATCAACGGGAACATACGATTAAAGGTCTGGATATCGCCACTTCGTGGTAGCCTATGTGTATTTATTTTGTCCTGGCTATGATAATGCAGCTCATGTGCAGACAGCCTCCAGACACATTCATATCGCATGCCTCGCACCATGGCTCAAATCTATATGCTTGTACACAGAATGGTTAAGGATTATGTTGTAAATGTGGCGCACTTATATTTCTGTTAAAAAATTTTTTTTGATAAGTATAAGTTGAGCATGTAGGTCCTATGGCGGATGTTGATACCGGGCAATAATCTTAAGTGGTTTTGAGTTGTACAGCCTTCTTGGGAAGAATTCTGGACCCGGATCGATGCTTTTGGGAAGATCCTGCCTCTGATTTTCGTTTCAATGCCACAGTGCGGGAAGTTCACTTTGCAACAACACAAAATAAATCCAATCAAATTATGAAAACCAACAGAGTGAGTGGTGAGTATAATTACTTAATGAGATTGCATCGGGAATGAAAAGTCATCTCCGTTTGGAAATTACACCTTGCCTATGGGCGCCACAAAACGCGTCTTCACTTCAGTCGGACCAAGAGAGAATTGATGACTGCCCATATTTTGGAAACATCGGCAGTTTACGTTTCGCCCTCCCGGGTATTAGAAGAGAGGATTGCTGCGGAGGATTTGCTGCTTATGACCGGCCCCTGAAAGGCGCTTTATGATCAAACAAAGTCAAGTGTGTTGATTCTGCGGTTTATATGAGCCGCATTTACACCATCTCCGAATGCTTGATCTGGAAAGATAAATTACCCTACTAGTGAGTACCTCTTGCTCGACGAGTGGTTTTTCTGGTCGGAATTCTCGCCGCGGACTTGACAGAGAAAACCCCCTGCCTTTGGCGATGACCCTTGTACTAGACTGTGATCCGGTCATGCATTTCTTAATGGCATGGGAGCTCAGGTTAATTAAGTTTGGGATCGGACCGTGATCGGACATAGCAATGGAATTGCGCAATTTCAAGTAAACCTGTCCCCAAAAAATGTCGACTTCTCACCCATTGCACACTATATTTTACGGATTAATTGTCTTTATGAAGATTTCCTGCGTGTCTCTTTACAACCTGACTAAGTATACATCATTATTCTCAGTTGACAATTTTCCGCAAATGCTCATTTCAAAATTGTACACTTCGTTTCTGTTCATGAGATAAACGGTTATTTAATTTGTGCACTATTTTCCAAAATGAAGCACCTCGCACAGCGTGTAATGAGGCGCAACGTACACCACGACATGCCCGTATACCATGACCACCAGTCTTACCAAATCAATGCCCAGCGAAACGAAACAAGAAAATCGATGAGAATTTGCGGGCCAAATGTCAGATTTCACCTTTAATTTAGCACTGCACGAAATGGGCGAGGGTAGGGGGGGGGGGGGGGGGGGGGGCATAGTGCATACACGCGCACTTACATGAGCAATACGAGACAGACATTAGGGGTGGCAAATTATTCATACGCATTGGCGCGCGTCGCCAGCCTGCATCCGACAGAATACCAACCGGTTCTTGCTGCACCACTCGTAGACGCCAGTGTGAAGCTATACGTTGTACGCTTCTTAGCCCGCGGCTACTTTCCTTCGCGGGACTCCATCTCAACCGTACCTCTGTCCCGGGTACTTTGCCCTTCGGCCGGCCCACTCGATAACGGCATTCATTAACGTAATCAAATCCTGGAACGAGGTGGCGAATAGACTGGTACCCGGACTGGGCCCCCGGCTCGACGTATAGATTCATATCGCGGGGTGCATCGGACTTGGTGAGGGCGAATCCATTGCCCAGTCGTTGTCACAAAGACAACAACACGTATCAATGTTATCTCAGCGACGAAAGCTGATCTTGCTTCCTTTTCCAGACCTTTAGTTTTGCAATTTTGTTTCATTCTGACTATAATCAGCAATTACTGTTATCCTCAACATTTCAAATAGCAAAAACATTGTAGGTCTCAACTCTCAAAACACCCGAAACCAAAATTTGTTTAATAATCATGGTCAATGCTACATTATGATAAAGGAAATAAATAATGGTTGGCCGGTATTAAACAAGTACATTTGTATGTTTAAAACCGGCTCGTGAGCCTGCGTTTGTTTATGGTGTAAATGGAGGACACATGCCTGGCGACACAAAGGTGAATTGGGGTTAGGGTTAGAATCGAGGACGACCTTGATTGAGATTCGTGTACAAAACCAATGAGAGCCGTCGGAAAATGTTAGAGTACAAACAAAGAAAATTATCGAGAGGAACAAAAGAAACTCCTCGATTTAGTTAATATACAAACGCAAACGGATGCGTTATTACTCGAGCCTAAGGCGAGAGCATCACCAATGTCCAGGCCCATGAGCCGGTTTTAGAGATAGGCCTACTTGTTTAATAAAGCCCGCTGCACATGAGAGCTTCCTGCTAAGCAAAAAGTCTTCCGAGGCCGTTTGCTCAGCGCATAGCTTACCGTGTGCTGAGTTTTCTGCCTCGCGAGGCCGTGAGGCAAATATCTAGACTGTTTGATTTCTTTCACCTCACGAGGCGAAAATCTAGTAACCGTTCGCGGTGAATCTGAGCTGTGTGCTAAGTAGTCTTTGCCAAAGACGAATGCGTTCGATATTTGCGTTCGATAAAATGCTTCTAGCAGTTTAACTTTTTTTCTTATTTCTCCGCGGGCTTTTCTAGGGAGCCGATCAGCGATCGCAGAACTGCGATTACCAATACGTACTACACGCGCGCACAAAATTCCTTATGAAGCAGCGCTAATTAGATATACATGTACATGTACAACGCTGGCTATAGCGCGACGCTGATTGGTTAGTTGACTTAAGCTTTGAGCGTGTAGGTATGGCTACACTGTGTCAGGCATATATGAATTATGTTTAAACAGAAAAGTGTCTTCATGTATGTAAGTTCTGAACCCCTCCAAAAATAATACAAAGATGTTTTAAATGTCACTGCCTAAATGTTGAATTTAAATAAAGAGAAAATCCAATAAAATATATTCATGAATATGAATATGAATATACCAAATGCAGATTGCAGAAATCAATAGCTGTGTATCAAAATTACAGTTCTCTTGAATTTTTTTATCCCATGTACTTCAAATAAAGAAGAAATTTCAAGATCCGTTAACCCAAATCGAAATTATTATGTAAAACTGCACATACAAAAAGCCATATAGGGTGCATCTTAATAATCTGCAGGCCACATTGCAGATGTGTCGCTGAAACATAAAGAGCTGTATAAATATTTTTTAAAGCAATATCAATTTTCAATATTACTGTCTAACATTTTGAATCATTAGTATAAAAGAGAAAGTGCAACATATTGCGCAGACTGATACCACACCTTAGACTTCGCCTCCATATTGAATTTTGTTTTAATTTAGTTGTGGTTGGAACGGAACACTGGAGCCGTCACGTCAATTTGTTGTGGTCATATCAGATCGTGACAGCTGCGCTTAATAATTGAAGATGAAGAGAAGAAGCCATATTCCCCGTCACCAACGGCAGCTGTCTGTACCAATGAAACCCGTGCCAATCCGCATCCTTAATATTATAGTATCCATTTGTCAGTAGTGCATTTTGTTATTGTTTGAAGCAGGAAAAATTCCCAAAATATAAAGATTATGTGCTTGACGAAATTTTACCTCTGAAATTATATATTCCGAGAAAATAATATTCTAAGATTTCGATTTTGAACCAACTACTAAATGGACGTTTCCAAAAATGTTTCTCTGAGATGTAATTTTGGAATCTTATATTATTTTCTTCAAAATGACAGCAAGCTAAGAGGAATAATTTCACAGGACATTTAAAGTCGATAATATCTTTGCACCAAATAAGCCTTTTAGCAATAATTTGGTTGATTACTTTTTTTCTGGTAGTTTCAAAAGGTTTTGCCGTACTAACAATGGTGTACAATTAACATAATGTGTCTCGCATTAGTATACAGGAGTCCTTGAAATTATTTAAAAAAATCCATTAACTATACTAAGTCAAAATATATAAGTCAAAATTATTTATTTGTTCGACTTTTTGTAAATGATATGGATCATTCAGAGATGGTTAACGCCCATGGACAAGGTTTGATTGAATTCGTCCGTGTTCAATCGATTTCAAGAATTGTTAACTCAAATGTATCGCACGCTGGTACAACCGTGCACAGACGTATTTGGTACGGTGTATTAAAAGACAAGAAATTGAAACGTGGAAATATAAATAATTTTCTTTTATAAGTGTATACCTACTTCTTTCTTACATGACTTATACTTATGACTTACATGACTATACATGAAAGTATATACTTTTTTTTTTGCATGTGTAGAGATATTGTTTTGTCCAGTTGTTTAGGCATACAATTGTCGAAGAAATGGATACACATACAAGTATTTGGAAAAGATATAATTTTGAAAATTAATATACACGATAAATGGTTATTTAAGGGTGTAGATTTACGTTATACAAGGAAAATATTGTAAAATATGTAAATGTGTTTCAAGTAGAAATGAAATAATCAAAACATTGAAATACCAAAGATAGCATACAATCACGCGACGAATTTAAATAAAATGTATATGACATTGATTGCAAAATGACAAAATTGTTTCATGTACGTTCGGCAACTGCGGACAACGAAATTGAATTGTCTTTCACTAAAACGTAAGGCAAAAGTACGAACATTGACCAAAGGTCATGAATTTTTGAGACGAAATTGAAGTTGAATGAAAAAATGTGCGGGAAACCTATAAATGTTAAGAAAGTGCCTTTTGCAAGAATGATGTTTCAAAGTTTGTATACAGTTCAGAAGATTGGAAATTTTCGAAATACTTATTATTGTAAAATGTATGTTCTCTTTAAAGACCAACTCACAGCGTTATCGGCCACATACATGTATACTTCTGCCGTTAGACTCAGTACCAATTCTAGGGTGAAAGGTCTACGTTGGATGTATTATCTATACATATTTTACTAAATCTCAATTTATTGTTATTATGGAGTTCATTGTAATTTAAGTGCTCAGTTAAAAAATCGAAAAAGGTATTGGAGGTGGAAAATATATAAAATCTGCAGTTTTTCAGTTTTTCAGTGACGGGAACTTGTGTGTTTAGTAAGGACACAATAATTAATTGGCTGTTTTGTTTACACCTGTCGTTCCCAGGATGCCTTGCGTCCGAGGCAGAGGAGAGACTGTTTAATACTTTATTCACCGGCTACAATCGCCTCATCCGTCCAGTACGAAACAACACGGAGACGCTAAGAGTGGAGTTTGGACTGACCATGTCGCAACTGATTGACGTGGTGAGTACAATTAAAGTGTCGTGGTCAATGTGTGACACCGAACACATGAAACACAATTAGTCAACAAAGTAAAAACGAACATGATTGGATAACATAGCGTCACGTTACTTACAGGCGCCGTGTTGCTAATTGGCTGCGGTTTTCGAAGCTATAGTCGTAGATTTTCAAAATTAATAGTCACAATATGTGTACATGCATTCTTTGTCTTGTTTACACATTTTTTAGTTCACTTATACCTTAACAAAATATTAGTAAATTGGTGGTTTTCGTTCTCATTGCAGGATGAAAAAAATCAAATTATGACAACGAATGTGTGGCTGAAACAGGTATGTAATTCAAATTAATAACACTTTCGTTTTATATTTTGCTCAATACGGAGACCAGAATTACTAAAGCTGCACCTAAACTGTTACTGAGTGTGTCAATAGAGCAGCAAATTTCAAGCAAAAGTTCTTGTCTTGTTTAAGCATGCATGCAGTAGTCAATGCATCGATAATACACGACTTTACCTATTACAATAACCGGGTTGGCGCAGTGATTACCCCTGCATTGTTTTAAAGTTTCTCTTAATGAGATTTTCTTCCCAAAGATTAACCAAGAATTGTTGTCTGTTCGTAACAAAATGTCCCACTTTAATCTCATGCAGTGATGGTATGCGGCTATGGTATAGTGGCTGCAGCCACTGCACATAAACTTGTGTGTAATTTCAAGCCGTATCCACAGTAATTCGGACACGGCCTATAACTTATTATGGCCTATCTCAAAGAAAGACCAGTGTATTGATAATCGCTGTTTTGCTTGAAATTGTACGCACAAAGCTGTCGAATAGAACGATGTTGGAATTAATAAGGTATGAATGGTATTAAGTTTTTTTTATGGTACTTTCTTGCTTACAGCAATGGTTTGACTACAAGTTATCCTGGAAACCAGATGAATATGATGGAATCACAATACTCCGAGTACCCGCCCTTATGATATGGCTTCCAGATATTGTGCTTTACAACAAGTAAGTCCAGAATACACCTTTTCAATTTTGGGAAACGGAAAAGGCCAACAAAAAATCCACTTGAACCTGTGAATCAATAGTCTTATACATTCCGAAGCGTTTATATGGCTTGACCTTGGTATCACGTAAAAGCAATCGTGTTGGGATCTGATGTTAGGGGTAAGATTGGCGATACTAAAGTCGAAATCGGGTTTTTCTGAACGAGTCTCGTTTAGTTTGTGGTCATTTTTAAACGAATGTCATGTGAAAGACTGGCCGCAACGCAGAAAAATGGCTATACCACCGTATTGGTCAATACAGGACGGCTGACACTGACGTCTTCGAAGGGAACAATGTTATACACAGCCCTGGAGTAGAGGCTGGAGGATCCTGTTATTCTGGAAGCTAGGCCGTTTTCTAAACCCCAGCTTCGTCTCCGACGTTGACTTCATTCATGCAGTTTGGCATTGGAGACGGAGCCTAAGTAAGGTTCGGGAAACGGCCTTAATTACGAGCGACTGGGTAGGCCTACCCTAAAACTCGCAGCAAAGATCAAATATCAGGTTGAATGAATCGTTACCATAACCTTAATAGGGAAGCAAATCAATTTAGCTCGACTTGGACAATCTACAGGATTTTTACAGGATTTTATTTGGAGTGTTATTTATTTCACCTGATTTTTGTTTGTTTTTCCATTAACAGTGCCGACGGGAAATACGAAGTCACATTAATGACAAAAGCTCTCGTATATTCCGACGGGACAATATATTGGCTTCCACCAGCCATCTACAAGAGCTCGTGCAAGATAGACGTTCGGTACTTCCCGTTTGACCAGCAGGAATGCATTATGAAATTTGGCTCCTGGACCTACGACGGCTTGCTGATTGACCTGATGCCCCTGGGCGGGCCCGATGTAGATCTAGAGGACTATTGGCAGAGCGGGGAGTGGTACATCATCGGTACGCCTGGTACCAAACACACGGTGAAGTACCCCTGCTGTGACGAGATCTACACGGATATCACGTTCAATATGATCATCCGAAGGAAGCCGCTCTTCTACACCGTCAACCTGATCCTGCCGTGTGTGCTTATTTCCTTCCTGACTGTGCTGGTCTTCTACCTGCCCTCGGACTCTGGAGAGAAGATCACACTGTGTATCTCGGTGCTCCTCGCCTTGACCGTGTTCCTGCTCCTGATCGCTGAGATCATCCCTCCTACCTCCCTGCTCATCCCGCTCATTGGTCGCTACCTTCTCTTCACCATGGTTCTGGTCACTCTATCTATTGTCATCACCGTTATAGTCCTGAACATCCACTACCGGGCCCCCAGCACGCACATCATGCAACCGTGGGTTCGGCGCGTCTTTCTGGAGATCCTACCTCCTCTCTTGTACATGAAACGCCCTCAGCGGTACCCCAGCAAGGTCAACAAGGGCACCCAGAAAGACCCTAATTATTTCGAGCTGAAAGAGGTCGTGCACAAGGACGCAGACTCCACGAGGAGTAATGGTAGAGACATTTATGACAATCATCATTCGGGCTTCAAACTCAGAACGCTGTCGGACGACGTGGCAGGCAGTGACGGCGAGTCATCTAAGTCCTCCGGTGGCACTCGCTACTCTAAGGAGTTTAAACAAGCGGTCGACGGCGTGCGATTTATTGCCACGCACTTAAAAACCGAGGAAGATTACAACAGGGTAGGTAGTATGTTTAATGATAGATGCTGCGTTTTGAAAAGTCAGAAAAATTATCCTGTTTTCTTCTGTTGAGGTCATTGGCCCACGCCACCACCCACGCCCCGCTTGGCAAGGCAGAGACGGGGCGCAGTAGAGCCTGCTATTGGATTTGTACAGATAGCGCAGTTTGTTTACATTCATTCTATGTATTCAATAGCTTCGTGCGTGGCTTCATCGGGGTTATTTCTTTAAAGTCATTCCGCAGTGGTATTTGTCCTTTATTAGTCTGCATAACGGGCCTCCTTTAATTCAGTGTAAACTTTCCAAGACGACGAAAAATACCAAGAAACGTAAACGTTATTTTCGTTCACAACCAAAGGTAATTTTTTGTATAAGTGTTTTCTCATTAAGCATCTTGCCGCAAACTTCACAGTCTATGATAACAAATTATAGTATTTTTTCTGTCGATTTATTGTTATATCTCGAATATCAACAACTTTTGTGTAATAATAATATAAAAAAGTGATTGAAAATACGTTCTCCGGTTACCTATTTTTATACAAAACGGACTGGATACAATCTGACCGCAAGAGGGCGTTTTATACGAGTTGAAGCACGGACAAGTAACAAACCTAATGTCGCCCTGAAAGCAGCGGTGCTGTATATTTACCTCTAGAAAATTGCCTTGTGGAGACCTATTCACCCCATTTGTCCACATTGTGTTCAGGTCTCCACAGTGTAGCGTTTTTTTAATCACCGCCGGACGCTTTCAAGACTGACAGTCTTTCTCAATTTGTCCTTTGCAGATGACAGACGATTGGAAATACGTTGCCACGGTGATTGACCGGATATTTTTGTGGGTGTTTCTCATTTGCGTCATTTGTGGTACCAGCGGAATCATCCTATCAGCGCCGCTTATATTCGAGCCAGTCGTGGAGCAGGACGACAGTATCTGATTGGAGCTTTGTTTGCGGTGCATTGTGGGATTGATGGGTGTTGCTTTGAGAAGCAATCGTTGCATCAGGTATAGACACTGTTGTCTTATCAATCTTGAGTAGTCGGAGCGAGTATCTTATCCATCTTGAGTAGCCGGAGCGAGTATTATTGTAACGTACCACAGCACGTTTGGCAAGTGCAGATCATGAGGGAATACTGCTTGGAAGGGGAGAACGTTTAGTTTTGAAAATGGGTCAATTTCAAACCGCCGACCATGATCCGAGTGTGCCGCACAATCTTGTACATACACGCATTGAACTCGGTGCTTTTATCAGACACTGCTGTTCTTTGTTTTTTTGCAGGAAACTACGAGAATCGATTTGTTTGTTTCTCGCAACGTTTGGAAAACCGTCAACGAATAATACATTGTATAAGATACCTATTAACGTGTTTTGGACTACAATTTACTGTAATTAGCGCCCAGGCAGGTTACATGGAACTTTCTGTTCGTTCAGTGATTGTAAATTGATGCAGACAATAATTTCAGTTCGGTATTGCGATGAAGTAGTCCAGGCCAAAGGTTATTCGGGATAAAACGGCGAACGCCACGTCACGCGATGTTACGCGAACGCGCATTCTGAGTGTAATCATAAATATCAGAAGAATAAATAACTAGCTTATGGTGCGCGCATTTTTTTCTGGGCGCCGCCATTAGCACGTGAACAGGGTTAAGGTTTTTAATAAGCGTCATATTATCTACCGCTTCATTGCATTTACTACCGTTATTTGTACAAACGTTTTTCTTCAAATTGAAAGTCCTTCAATTTGGTAATTGATTTTATAGTGGGTGTGTGCGTATGATGAAAATACATACATTTTGTAATTGAAAAAAAAGAAGGATTTGATCGTCTAGTTATTTATTCTTCTGATAACTATGATTGTAATTAACACGTGCGCGTTGAGCGACCGCCTGGGGCGCCCACCATACGTGCGCGTTATTTATCCCGAATGACCCGTGACCTATATCACTGTACATTGTGCGCAGTTGAAATTTCGAACTGGCGTGTTCTATTGGAGACGGACGATTGAGGGCTTCGAATGCAGCAGTTGAGCTGCTGATCGGAAGGAGTTAGGTTCGCTCGATCCTCTAGGTGGCGCTTTTTATACCGAAGTAGTCATGGCGAAACACATTTGACTACTAAAACATTCTTTATATCCGTACGAAACCTTTAAAGATGAATTTACTGAAGTATTTTTTGTACAGCTACTTCATTGCGTTATTGGTAGAGTAATGAGTTCAAATCGTGACCTGTTGGTAAATTTTACATGGTTATCCATATAGAGTAACAAAAAACACAATGAGGCATCACACGTAATTTCAAATGTCGTTTAGTGCATTTATTTATCATCTATTTATCTCTGAAAACATCATATTCAGCTTTTGTTTTTTTAGCGAAGCAACCATGTCAAGTTGGGTCAGTCAACTGGAAGTTTGAAGCGCTTCAGTGTTTGACCTAATTTGTTTTCCCCCCATTTTAACGTCTTGTAAAATAACCCAGTAACATTAGATTTTTGTTAATGTATAAAGATGACTTTGCAATATGAGTGAATTATAATAATTATAGTGTGGCCGGACCCACGACTCATTTTTTGTAGTTATGTAATTATAATATTGATAATCTTGTTTACATGATTTCGGGCGGGACTGAATGATAGCGTTCACAGCACGGTGGTATTAAACAAGCGAAAATCAAAGCTGTATATTTTCAATGGACAGTTTTACCGTAAAAAACGTTCATGCGTCATGTTGCCGACATGGTTTTTTTTCAGGTCTTTTTCTTTTGGTGGGAACTAATGTAATTATTCTGTGAATATGTACCGATTTATTGTAAATATGAAATTGTACCGAATGTGCAGAAATACAGGGGTCCTGTTGTGGCGTTTAAATAAGGATTGCCAGAGGAGAAAGGTAATGTTGGTGATACGGGTTACGGGCTTGTGGGCAGGCTGTTGATTTTTATATACCAAACAGCTCGGGAAACTGAAGAAATTCATGCCAGAATTATTACTGCATGTTAAGCGTTTGTAATATTCTGACATAACATGTTTGCGTTCGAGTGATTGGAAATAGAGAACGCCCAATAGGTATTGTTAAAGCCGCCATTGTGGTGAGCCATTATAACGTCGCAAGCAGTTCATTTGTGACGCTTAACCTTGAAGCCCATTTATTTGGTAATAATTATTAATTTTGTTGCCTATAATAGCTCTCATGTTTGACCCCGACAACTTCCGTGGTGAATGTTATAGTTCATAACACATAATAACATTTGGTTTTAATCCAGAATAATGATTTCCAATTATTGTAACTGACCAGCTGTATTTTGGTGTATACGGTCAAACAAAATTCTAACTCTATTTATTGCCCAGACAAACCCATATTTGTTAGAAACGTGTACAATCCACATGTTGAAATTTGTATCAACAACCAGCAACATATATTCTTTAAAAAATGTATAAAATAACAGGATTTATAAGAACTAAAGCCAAATGATGTAACGGTATATTTCCACAATTAATAGTTTTAGTCGAAAAATGTTCACCTCAAACAATGTTGGTGTTGGGCGAACAGTTGTCTACTACTCCCAAGTTTAAGCTGATTTCTGTTGTTCTGCTATACAAACAAATGGGAAGACAACATCACATAATTATGGAATTTCTTTTTGTATATTTGCAAAATGACTGATTTGTCTGTTTTCTATGTTTACTTTAGCGCTGATTTTCAACTGAGGGTCTATTTATAGGTCCCGGCAATGCTTTGAATATTTACGGGAAATTTTATTCTAAACTTTTTGCTGTTTATTATACAACCGAGCTTGAAATTTGGTTCATTGGGGACCCTTAGATTTGATACGCATACGGGATACGTATGCGGCTCGGAAAAAGTCGCCCATTAAATCGTCATTTTGTGTGATAATTTCATCATGTTTAGATTATACATTTCAACAATTTGAGATGAGATGTAAATGCCAATAGTGTATCAGATGAAATAACAACGGAAAAATGGTAATTTTTATTAAGCAACATTTTCGTTCCGCATTTGTATCCCGTACGCGAAGCAAAATCTAGTGGTTCCTATATTGTAAAACCGCCGGTCGGGTAATTTCGGGTTTTCAAGAAGATTTTTATTGCTGGTAGTGTTGGGGAGTACAAATATGAAACGTGTTATAACTAACCGTGGGATTGGTACTTTTCATACATTTATTCTACATTTATTTACTGTAGGTTTTGGTGTGAGCTCAGAATTATTATTGAACCACAGGAAAAAAAGCTGGTTCGCATGTTTAACGCTTGAACGCAAGGCACATAAAACAAGACCTCAAGATGTTCGAAAACAGACACTTGATTTTACTAAATAAACAAATGTAATTTTATCAATTTTATCTTCTAGTATAATTTGTTTTTTAAAATATACGACATGTTGTCCATTAATGACATTGGTCAGCCATTTTTTGTTAATTCTATTATATACTTCCAAGAGAATGTTGCTCTAAAAAAGCAAATAAACGGAAATGAATTTAAAGTCGTCCTGGTCATGTTATTACTTTTTGAGAGCATGAACTGTAGTTTAGAATTGGGACTTTTCCCACTGTTTCAAGTTAAATGCAATAATTGTCTTGTAAACGTCGCCCTCTAGCGTTGAGGCAACGATGGTTTAATTGATAGCTGGTGCCTTTGGATGTCAGCCTTGTCCCTTGGTATACGAGGGAATATCACTGACCTCTACACCTGGACGGATCATTGTCCATATTCTGCTGTGCCAACGCTTGAAGTCGGCGCGAACTGGAAGTGCAACATGGCGGACCCAAGACGTCACTTCTGTGAGCCAATGAAATGTCCAGGTGTAGAGGTCAGTGGATTTACTCTATACATTTTGTATTTATAAATATTACGTCATACGTACCGTACCCACTGAACCTTACACCTGGACATTTCATTGGCTCACAGAGTGATGTCGTGGGTCCGCCATGTTGCACTTCCAGTTCGCGCCGACTTCAAGTGTGAAACAATGATGATCTGTCCATGTGTACAGGTCAGTGGGGAATATATTTAAATATATAAACCTGAAAGGCTCTGAAATAATCAAATTTGCCATACGAATGTTTTGAAACACTTTACAATCAACTACGACGAGATCAACCTCGTCCCCAAGAGTTGCTTTATTTCAACCTCGTTTCCAATATAAACCCCTGGCTGTGAAACTTGCTCCTACACATGTGTAAGACATTATTACGTTATGACAACAAACAATAATCATATTATACACATACAAGACTGTAAATCTGTCACCAAGACAACATCGCTATATTACTGTTTTATTGGGTGATAAACAGACCTGTTATATTCAAACTTTAAATCACACCTTCACGAAAAGAAATTCCACCAGG
This sequence comes from Crossaster papposus, assembly GCA_037893245.1. Classification (NCBI taxonomy): domain Eukaryota; kingdom Metazoa; phylum Echinodermata; class Asteroidea; order Velatida; family Solasteridae; genus Crossaster; species Crossaster papposus. The sequence goes on along the minus strand of JBAIAA010000036.1, from coordinate 86,391 downwards.
GAACACCTGTTTTTTCAACTCTGAATCTTACAATAATGTAAAATTTTACATGTTATTACGATTCAAACAATTAGTGAACTTTAAAAGCCATCAAATATATTAATTTGAATACAAAAACAGTCCTTGTTCAACTTATATGAACAACTTTGAACAACAAAAGTTGAAAACACCACACTGCGCAGCTAAATGCTGAGCATGAGATGGGGTTTCCTCGGAAAGTGTTAATCGTGTTTTAATTTTGAAGAATAGTTCAAAAGAGTGTTATTGCAATCACATGTCAGATTTGTGTGTAAAGAAATAGAAGTATGTTTCTTTTGAGCAATTTTGTGTTTGTCGATTTTTTAATTCTTAAGTTTAAAATTGTTATGTCAAATGCAAAAACTGTTAGTGCCATAAAAACAATCAGTTCAGGAGACTGTAACAAGTCTATTTCCACTTGATGCCTCTTAACACCTTCTGGAAAACCTGGAATTAGCATTTACCTTTACAAAACATGTCAAAAACCTCTTATTATTATAAGCAACACACTGGGATTTCTTTATTTACAGGTTTAATTTTAATTTTTTGCAAAACAACTAAAACTTACCAGCCATGAATATTTTGACCTGCAAATGCCCCAACCGTTCCCGCAGTTATAATCAGAAATGGATTTATACAACCGTAAGTATAGTTTATAAACGATTTATTATATGCGAGACGTATTCTAAAAAAATTTACAAGACATCCACAAAATTGCGTACATTTTTTGACAAGACACGATTACAATATACAAACATTGATGCTTCTAGTAGTATAGTAAAACTAGCTCACCGAGGTGATCCATGGAGCATTCCCGAGGCGAAGCTGGGTGAAAATGAAATGCTCCATGGATCACAGAGGGAGGCTAGTTTTACTACACCAAGAAATAAGGCATTCGATGTTTGTTTTATAACACCTCGCCAACAGACTCTGCTTGGTTTTAATAATTATTTTAATACAGTTAAAATGAACTTCGATTTCAATACAAAATTGGTGGAAAATGTCTTTGCCCTTTTCTAAACCACCCCTTCACGAAATTTTTGAATCCAGCTCTGTAGTGCTAGTGCTGGCTCTTTGAAACAATACGCGCTACGCTCAACGCTCAACGTGCACATCAGCATGCATTTGCACACAAATACCGCGCCATGGGTAAAGTGGTTGCTAATGGTATAATACCTATAGATTGCTATGGTATAGCACTTTTGGCCGTGCACAGACAAATAGTAAAAACAGAAAATACCATGTGACTAGTTCTCGGCCAATCAAGACACAGAATCTATGGGTGAGGTGTTATAATAGCAACAATGACTGAGTAGCTGTCCGTTCTTTTGTAATGATACTTTTTCATCTTTCGCACTCCTTAAGATTCCAAGTTGGATTGGTTCTAAGTCAGAGTCGGCGTGACTCTTTGTCCGGTCAAGCTTAATTATCCGGGTCAAGCTTTGAACTCTGAGTCACGCTTGACCGAAAAGGTGTCAAATCAAATAAAACAATGTCTCACTTTTACCCACAATAAAGTACGGGGTTAACTCTGATTCAGGTTCAGGGCCCAGTTTGACCCAGGAATCGTATAACTTCATGTACACAGAGTGCGCAAGGTTTTAAAGTGCATCAAAGTTTACGCAGAGTTCAAGATGCAGCTTACACCAAATTAACGGAAGCATTAATCTTTTTGCACATTTCAATAATGAACCATTTAATTAAAATCGACCTCTTTAAACATTAAGTACTTAACTTACACACAATGGTAAACGTATACAGTCCTCGCAACAGATTTTCTGTTCAACAGATTACTGACGGAACTCTATTTTCCATTAATTAATTCAGTTTATAAAGGTTGGACTTAATTTATTTAATATTTGTACACTCTTTTATCTTTTAATATATATATTTCATCTTTATAGTTATGTCAGATCCTTAATAAAATACCGTTGTTGAACTTCACTTAAAGTTTAACAAACAGTACTATCTACATGTACAATAAAAAAATAACACACAATCTTAAAAATGGTATTTTGACTGATTGCAAAATGAGTATAGACCAAAATTATACAACAAATGAGCCTGTTTTACATCTTTGCTCCGTTATTAATATTGGCCGTTGACTTTACAAACAAATGTTGGGTGTTTTAGAGAGTGTATCGAACAAAGGGTTCAACAAAGATCTTCAGGAAGCTTGTTGCTACATTAGCAATTTCAATATTAATAGTTGTTATTTATCCTCCGAATCACAAAGTTTTTGCGTCAACTCTAACGTATATAAATTAGTGTACAACCCTCACTATGCCGATACATTTTTCGAACAATACACACGATAGCATATACTCAATTTTCACTTGGCCGTTTAGCATTTAACTACTTTTGCTAACGTCCTTGCAGGGCCACCTTACATCTAGACCCTAGCATTCTTCGAGGACAACATGGAAATATATCCAATAACCTCCAAACAAATTTTACTCTTACCCGTTAACAAACTACACTCGGAAGATAATTATTGAAAACATTTATCCTGCACAATCAAGTTGCAAATTCTTGTTTAAAAAGTTTACTTTTCGTACTGAAAGACCGTACAAAAATAGCCCCAAAAGTCTGAGTGTCATCTCCTAGACTACATATCACTTCGAATACTTCACAGGTCTGATACCTTGTTTTCATCGAGTACAGATGGACAGTCATACTCCCAACCAATAAGAAAAGTAAGTCTCTCCATAACGTTTGGTATAATTAAAAAAAATACTGAGAATCTTTTAGTCAAATAACCACGATTCAGTACACACATTTATTAGGACCAAACCATTTTGTTGTGTGCAAACAACGATTCTGAGCAAATAATGAAAAAAGGGGCTGAAAAAAGGTGCATTTTTGTGTATTTTGAATAAAATAGTAGACCTAGACCAACATACTATTCAGCATTACATGTTGTTAAAGACTTGCACTTTTGTATTACGGGCAAGTTGTGCGTGAACATTTTGTAAAGTGATCTTTCAACAATTTTAATGATTTCAAATTTTGATGGTCATCATTTCTTCCTTTCTTTTAATTCATATTTTCCCTGTTTTTCAAGGTTTAGTGGTTTTTCAAGGTTTTTCCAATTTGTTTCAGCACCATTTTTCATGAATTGCTTAATTTCGTCGATAAAAATAGTTGTCGAAATAAAGAGTATGGTTGGACTCCTAAGTAACATAAACGAAAGGTACACAGCAGTTTTTGAATTTTGCCAACAAGTATTATGTTGACGTTCTTTTTTTGTTAGGTGTTTTTCCGACCAACCATGATTATAACGACAATATTGCCGTTAAATTTCTGTCTCGGCGCACTACAAATAGTAATTAAACCAAAGAGGTCCCAGAGACTTCATAAACACTGTACTGATGCGACAATGTTGTCAAAGACCCATTCACAACGCTTGTCGTAATTAATCTTTTTGCAAAAACAAGCACAAAATGGTGCCAATCGGACGGGCTATAAAACCCCGCACAGTTTCACGGGGTTGTTTTCTATTCAGCAAACCCGCTGGAATACTGAGATTCCGCTGGTTTCACGTGCCTTTTAGGTCATCTCCGCATTGAAAGACATTCGCAGTACACCACACCACCGCGATACCGGGCAACGACCGATTCCCTTAGGGCCTGAAGTAAGCGGTAAGGAGCAGAATTAACGTGACGAGTAGGGTAGCGATACTGAAGACAACAAGGCAAAGCCGATCTACCACCATGGCCGCAAACTTCCAGTCAGATATCACCTCATCCTCCGTCTCCTTCGTGCGGTACCTGTTAGTCAGGAACCGAAGTTCTTCCAAGATGGGAGCTTTGTTGGAGCACGTCGGGCAGATCTTGTGATCCATACCAAGCATCGGCTCCACCTCTTGCCCGTCCCCAGCCCCGGTGGCGTAATTGGCGTACTTGACTCCGATGGCGTCGGTGGAGTTGAGGTAGCCGTGACAATGCCCCGTCCTGATGCCGTTGCGGGTGGCTTGCTCTCCCAGCCCCGTGGCCCGGTTGCGAAGCGGTGACCTCTCAGCCATCTCCATGTCCTTCCTCGGTCGACCCGTCACGTGCCTTTTCGAGAAACACGGATTTGAAATCGCCTGTCCCGGGCGGGTCATGCGCAGTAACCACGGGAGGTATTCAAGTAAGATGCAACGTAACTGTAAACAAAAGTGAACATGACACAAAGTATTAAACCACACCTACTATCCAAAGGGTATTACTTGAATACACATAACATCAATTTATAAAGGATATTCAATGTATAGTTAAAAGTTGGTATACATCGTTTTCTTTTGTAAATATTTCGAAAAAAACACTTTTTTCCGATGTCAATGCTTTTAGGGTTTAGCATCTTGATGATACTTTTTCAACTATGTTTAGCAAAAGACAAGTTATATGATTTTAATAAGATCATTCGACAATGAGTATTACGGAGTACACCGACAAACATGAACATTTCCGGAAATTGTTTGTAAATTGAGATTGCAACACATGCATTTTAACAATAAGATTGGCTTGATTTCGCATCTGTGTAAACATATAAGGACATATCCGAATCTCTTGTAGGCTAGGTGATGGCCCAATATTAAGCGTGAGCAGGTCGACAATAGACGTAGACGTAGCTCTGGAAGCCCGTTTCGGATGGCCTAGACGTTCCATGTGCGACCTAAAGAGCGCCACCAAGCGTGAGGTATAGGCTCATCCCGTCACGTACCCATCCCTGCATGCTGTGCGTGTTTGGATTGCGGAAGTGGAGGTTCAAACTGATGACCGTACAGACGACAGATAGCCCCACCAAGACGAGCACACAGGTAAAGTATTTAGCTACAGAGAATATCAGAGAGAAACATTGAATAAAATCAGTCCAATATAAACTCTCACTGTTGTCAAGAAAGAACTTTCAACTAGACTGTATAATGCTGCCCTTAAGTTATGCGCCTCAAGTGTTTCTAGAAATAGTGCCTTATGCGCGCTTGAATGCAGACTACAAAGAGCTTTAAAAAATAATAATAATGACGTCACAGCATTGTTATTCTTTAGTCAACTGGTATACATGAAAGCGTTTAAAAGATAGATTACCTTCGCCCTTTCATGGTAGTCTATTCGTTAGTGGAATGAGCTAAGGGTCCAAAGGTCCCGGTTCGAATCCACCAGTACCCATTTTGTCTTAGTCAGTTTTATCTTTGGGACAATTTTAATTAAACTTAGAGGGAAAAGACACTGAGAACATTATTTACGCAATCAGTTCCTCGTAGTCTGCTTTCAAGAGTGGAATCGGCACTATTAGTATTACTGAGGAACTTTTCCATGTGGTGTAACGAAGAAAATACTCGTTCTGGACACATATTACGGGAAGGAAAAATAACATTGCTACATTATCTATTCATTCTTATGGGGTTCGGAAAGTTCATATCTGACAGATTTTCTAATATTTTCTGGGCGAATTTGATTAAATAGATGCGTCTACTTCTTACCAATCAAGGGAACTACGAAAGACGTCTCGGGCATGGCTGAGGCTACCACCATCATGAACACTGTCAGGGACAGTAGGATGGTTACACCTGTTATAGAAAAGAAATAATACAACCAATCATATAACACGAGCACAAACCATATAACAACGTTTACGAATCGTCATTACAATCAATGTTCTATACTGTAGCGTTTTTCTGCTAGAGTTTAAAGGGGGTATTACGTCCTGGCTCCGAAAAGTTAATGTTTTGAATTATTTACTTATCTTATTTATAACATCTGGTTAACATGAAATTAACCTAATGTCTTAATGTTCCCGAGAAAAGACAGAAACAACCGGTTTACATCGGACACGACGGAGTACGCTTATGTAAATCTAATTATACGATACACGTTATGTGTGTCACTTAAATTACGCACAGCACCAATGCACAAATGTGGTTTCTTAAACGTCCGCAAAAGGCATACACTTAACCATACACTAAGGCATAAACTCGTTCTACACAAGAAAAACAAAACGTCCAGAATGGTGGTGTGGATGTTTATATTCTACTTCTAAATGCCCTTTCTGATTATCACCATTTTAACGCGTTTTTTGCCCTCGTTCTACTTTGGTTCTGATTAGACAATATGGAAATATATGTACATATATTTAAAATTACAAAATCTCCAAAACAATTTCAAAACTGATATTATTAGTTACTTCAATGAGAGTCAAAAAAATACAACTTATTATTTTGTGTGTGGAAAATGATAACAATACTCGGCACAGAAATGTGTACAATTTTGCATAGATTGACATTCTTTCTTTTCTTCTCTCTCTTTTTACTTTAATTGCAAACTTGAAGATCTGTACCGAAAGACAATTTCTCGCCGCTGTCAGGCGGTAGACTAAAGCTGAGCACCGTCAGCATTGAGATAAGCACACACGGGATAAGCACGTTGACGAAATAGTAGAGCGATCGACGCCGGATCTTGAGTTTAAAGGTCACGGCAACGTAAGGGGCGCCCTCGAAATCCTCGACTTCCCGCACCACCCACACACCTTTAATAACAAAACAGTTAATTGAAAGAAATGGTATTATGTAAGGACATTACTAAAAGGACAGATTAAACAGAGAGGAATAGAATATGCCACGGTAGAAATACCAGGCATAGTGTTTTGAGAGTTGCAGACGTGAGATTTGAATGAAAATTGGCATGTTGAATGCCTGTTATCCATCGGCGAAAAACGTGTTTTTCTTCGTCTAATCAAGGACAATGCGTGACTATCAAACTAGACTGTAGTGTTTCTATGCCAATAATTGGAAGCATTCGCCTTACTCAGCATTTCCCATTCGCCATGTTCAGTCATAGAATCGGTGAAGGCGCTGTCGTTTTTGGAGACCAAGTCGAGCGCAAAGCCGTCGTAGGTCCAGGAGCTAAACTTGAGCGAGCAGGTCTGTCTATCGAAGGGAAAGTACTCCACGTCGATCTGGCAGGTGCTACGGAGGATACCAGGCGGGATCCAGACACAGTAACCAGACGAGTTGATCAGGACGTTGGTGTGGTAAGTCGCATCGAATCCGTCGTCGGCACTGCGTAAAGCAAGAGTGTGTAATAAGTGTACATCATTTTGAAAGAATTCCATATCTGGACATTAACCGAGTTTCTGTGTACAAAACCTGTGGGCCACGACAGAAAAAAGGTTTTCATTAGTTTTCTTATCCATATAAAAAGTGTTCTTGAACTTCCAAAATTTAAACATCTTTTTTGGTCAAACCTGAGACCTCTTCGTCATAACAACATGTGATGTCCGGATATGGATTTTATTTCCAAAATACCAAATTTATATTTTAAATTGTTTAACGCTGGAATTATCAGAACAATCTCGGTCTCATCACGTATTGAATCTACACTACCGTGTTAACACACGCTATACTAGCCTTAGGCGCTGTCCTGGTACATCCGCCCGAATCAGGTTTGCTTTTAAACGTGTACGCCAATGTCATAACGGAAATAGATCGCGGGGGAAGTATGTACATTGAACTGAATAAACGTCTCCGCGCATACATATACATATGTACACCACTAAGGAATCCTAGAGCAAGAACGACGTCTTATAATTAGATATAGTCACAGCTACAGTACAGTTTGCAAGCCTAGCATCATTTGAACGTCTTGGTAACCCACCAACTGTATAGGTACTAGACTGCAATCTAGTCATCAGGCCTATCTGTTTATATGTAAGATCTTTTGGAGGTTAAGGCAATTTTTTTCTTCAATTTACATTTTGTAGTCTGTCGTATAACAAATGCATCCCCTTTTTTCAAAACTTTCCAACAAAACCCAGTCATAAAGTGGTCTTTTCTAAAGTCAGAAGGCTCCTAATATAGCATAACTCTTTTTTTTTCTTTTTTTTTTTAGATATTGAGTTATCGATCTGTAAGTGGTTTAAATCAAAACGGTATAGCTTTGATCAAAGAATTTCTACGCGCCATGGCATAACGCGACAAAAATTTAAAAAAAGGAAAACAGAACATGTTTAAGAGAAGAGTTCCACCGCATATATTTCCCCCGTTTTGTCAGTAAGCCTGTGTGTGCAAAATGCAATTACCACCATTGGATGCCCGAATGATAACGTACGTGTACCAAAAAACATGGCCTAAAAACAACTTTCCCCGAGATTTGTTTTTGCAAGCTATATGGGATTTGTTTTCAATGGGTCCATTACTCGGACACTCTCGATAAAAGTGACATTTAATTGATTGTACATGAACCATTGATACTGATGGTTCGTGTACAAATCAGAGGGGGCCATACTGCTGATGTTAATTTAACCACATACAGTGAACACACACATACCATCGCCATGACAGTCAATGTGGTGGCCGGATAAGGTAATATTTCCCATAACGGTTCATGATTTCTCCGTCAAAAATGAATTGAATAAAATACATGTATCAACCTTCCGGACAAACCCAGCATTGGTGGTTCGACTAATCATAAGTAGGACTGAAAATCTTATTAGCGTAAATGATTAACCTCTTGAACTCATTAATATGTGCGGCTGGCTTCGAATAAACATGTTACATCTTTAATATGACACTGCGAATGCATAATTCCCCTAGGATATAGCGGTGTGATTTTCGTCAAGCAAACCTATACGAGTATACCTATATTCCCCCACCACACGATACTGCGAAGGGTGGCGATTATTTTGTCCATGCTACATATTTGCCATGGGCTCATATTCAAGAACATTGAGTTGCAAGCAGGAATCTCGGACTTTACTTTCTTTAAAATAAATCCTCCAAAACACTAAATTAGGAAACGAAAATATTCCAGTTGAATTAAACCCTTCTAGTTTTACCTAAGATGAGAAAATAGTTCAGAATAAAAAATTAAAAAGCAAAAAGCGACCTGCAGATCGATATTGAGCGCAATGCAATGGCCACTACATAACTGCAATGCTCATGTGCCTTGTTGTAAACGTATCTCTCACAGCGCCCTCTATCTACTGTTGTTCCCTAAATAGTTATAAAGCCAGTTCAGATTCGACATGTTTTTCTCTTGGGAAAAACGCGGAAGATAATTGCCCACAAAATTGGAGAAGTGGTAACCGAATCTGCATTACGTACATTGTTTGTGCAATTGAAAAGACGATGCAAAAGTTTGGACACACAAGACACCTAAAAACACTTCGATGACCAAAATTGTGTGTATGCATATGGATTATTAGGGTTGTCACCAGTCTGTTTTTGTGTGCTTTATACCTTGGTTCGGCAATCAATGGAAGCAAGGACCTAGGTGAGTCTACTATATACGCCCAGCTTACAGGAGCACGTAGGCTTTGTCTCCCCTCTTCAGTCCGCCTTCCGTGGCGTAGAGTCGTTAATTGCTGATACAACAACCTAGTAACCTAACTCTCATCACTGGAAGTACATGTTTTTTTCTAGCTGCCGTTCGTGCAAGAGTGTCGGGTATCCCTAAGAAGCACCCACCTGCCTCTACAAATCCCACAAGACGAACGCAAGCAATCTCCCCTGATTCCCCGTATGGGTCTATCTGTCCGCAGGATGTCATCTTATCGGACGTTCGTGTATAATACCTCCTTTTTGAGGTTTGACATGGCGATACTACTAGCTATGATTATGGGCTATATACTCAAGTAGGACACCGTATACCTCAGCGTGGATATTCTCATCGGGGAAGTAGTACCAATCTCGGCGGCCCGAAGATCTGGCGGCAATTATTGTAGTTTTTTCTTCGTTAGCAGTTATGCCAGTTAGAACGCAAACAAAACCTGCTGTGGCTGTTTTTTTTCCAACAGGATGAAACATACACTTGCAATAAAGCTGAATTGTGATTTGTTTTCTTCTGAGAATTTCTGAGATTTTCATTGAAATGAGGGCGCTGGGCAAGTGGGGAAAGTGAAATCTCGTTATAACGAACATACTATAACGAAGTTAATGGAATTAACACCCCCTTTGTCTGACAGATACAATTTCCTTGGTTCTATTATAGAACAACCATTGTAACGAACGCGAATCGCGTTCGTTAAAACGGCGTTCCATTGTTATTATCCACCAGTTTTAGGGAGAAAATTATATAATTAGTGGTATCGCTTCAGTGGTAGATCGAGCTCGTATTTCGGAATATTCACGAACTAAAGAATGCTGAACAAGGCTGTGTTAATAGGCCGTTACATTGGAGCTGGTGACTGTAGAACATGTACATGTTCAGTTTTGTATAAAGGAATTCCTGCCTTATTTTCTCTGAAAGATAACATTGAGGCAAGACTTTTCTCGGAAGTAAAATTGCCTTTCATTACGCAGTTCGGTTTACAGTTAAGAAACACAAACAAAAACCACAGTGTCGTAAAACTTGTTAATGTTAATAACAGATATTGCAACTCGTTCACAATAATGTTACCAACAACAATCATGCCATTCAAAACTGTCTACACTGCCAATATTCCAGTACGATTAACCTATCTTCAAAGACACAACGAAGGTATACCTGTTGTACAGCAGTACGTCTGGGGTCCAGATGCGACTTGGAGGTAGACGAATGTTCTTGACGCCGCCGTAATCAGACTGGTTCCATGCCAGAGTTGGGTCGGTCCACCCCTACGAGCAAAATGAGGAAATTACCACATTTTTACGGGAATGTTACAATAAATCTTCTCTTTTATAGATCTTCATTTGAAAGTGTGGTGCAAATCAGTGAAGTAATCGCATGTTACTTTATTAGCCAAATTATATGGTCTCTGCAAGATATACAGGGTGGCCAAAAAGCAACCCCATACTTCCAATATTCAAAAACCTAAACCAATATTTATGGCTAGGAAATATTGTTAGAAGGAAAATGACACCAAGAACTCTCGATTCAGTTTAGTATTATTGAATCTAGTGGCATTTTTGTGAACCAAGGTCAGGGGTTATTTTGTCTTGGATGTTCACTGAGTGTGATAAAACGAATTAAAGCCCTTGACTTTGTTAACAAAAATGACGTTGGAATCAAAACTACTTAACTGAATTGAGAGTTCGTGGTATCATTTTCCTTCAAAGATTTCCTATCCATAAATATCTAAAGTGTAGGTCTCTGAACAGTGGAAGTATAAGGTTGTGGATTTGTTTACCACCTATTTAACTCGTTATGGAAACAAGCAGTATTCCCCTCCATCCCATCTCCAAACCGAGAGAGTTGAACGTCCAACAATCCTCCCGTCCAAGCTGGCTTAGACACGCAACCAGATAGCTCTCGTTAATCCCCAGAAATGCCCGCCATAGCAAGCAATTGAGCCCCACCGTACAACACCATTGACCTTGGTCAACTGCGCGTATTCAAGATTCACACAGAAACAACCCAGATTGAATGTTGATCACTTGTCCATGCAGTCGACGAACTATGCTCGCAATTCAAGGCAGCTGTAACATGGCAGACATTCAGTGCTTCCTTGCCAACACAAACCGTGCTCTAAGAGTTTCTGTTAAGCCACAAGTCCAGATTTCACGCGCCAAAAAAGATGGCATGTTTTGAGCAACGATAGGCAAGCTTTGCCTACGGCTCTGTCATCACATCTCTCTCCTACCTTAAACTTGCATTGTGTTTATCATGTCAGTGAAATGTATTCATCCTGGTGATATCAAGTAAACACTCGAAGGCACTGCGAACATTTTACCCTCAAGAAAAATATATTCTGTTCATACCAACATAAATTATCTCAACTTTTTCGTTTTACCCCTTCCCAATATCACTTGTTTATTATTCAAAAGAGATCCTCTCTGTAATGATTGCAGGCCCGGTAAATCTAAACTGACCCCGCACGGCATCCAGCCGACACCTCTTCCGCCAACGTGACACCCAATGGATGTCGTTTTATAAAGAGGCAACACGTATACGTTCGGCATCTTCCGTAACCTGGGGTTATAATCATTTTCGTAGTAATTCTTGTCGGAGTAGGATCGGGTATTGCTTCGTGTTCTTTATAGAGCATCCAACATTAGATTACAGGGCCGATATTCATAAAAGCCTGCTAAGCTAGTTACCTGCTAAAATGGTCCCTAGTTGACAGCTAAGCCTAGTTTGAAGCTAAGTGATATTCATAAAACTTTGCTAAGCTTAGTTGGTTGCTAAGTTGGCTGCTAACGTTAGAGTTGGTCTGGGGTGTCTCTAAGTCACTAGTTGACGATATGTTTTACATTGGATAACATGGTTCTTGGATTCAAATTTGAGTTTTTGAGAGCCTATTTTTTAGGTTTCCCCATGTTCTGTTGGTTGATGGGAATTGATGAGTATTGAGATGCACTGATGGATGGATAACATTACGGCGATGGAATCCGACCGGGGAGATTATGAAATAAGAACATCCACTGTAGAGTAGTGTGGCAACCATTTTCATTCTATACTTACATAGCTGAGCCATGCGTTGATGACAAGGATCTGGTCCTTCTCGTGCTGTGTGGATAAGAAGAGAATACATGTCTTTAACCATCTTAGAATACATGTCTTTAACCATCTTAGAATACATGTCCTTGAACATCTTTTTAAAGGCCTTTAAGTTTATATTCCTTAAATTTAGTGTTGTTTGGTTTGACACAAAAACTCAAATATTAGGCACTAACGTTTGCTCGGAATAAATGTAGTTATTTATTTTGTCCATCAATAAAATCAAGGAGCGGAGATGTTCCCTTAAATATACGACGTATGTATATTATCACAATACCAGTCGCATGTATGTAGTAACTAGTATGGAACTGTGTTACTTTATGAGAGCAGGCCAATTTTGATCTTCGTTTCCAGGCGTGGTTGTTACGGTTGACAAGCATCATCACGGTGTCTGATGTATGCCATACACGTACTCCAATCGTAAACGTCAATTGATAAATGGCCGGCCAATCCAATCAATATGTCGCGTCTAGTTTGCAGCTGGCCACGGGAGGCTTATTACTTATTAGACTTTATCACCTGTTTTGAAGTATTCAAACGGGGTCGTAGATTTCTTCCATGCAACACACGCAACATGAATATTAAAAAATTTAAAGGCCTAACTTTATCGACTAGTGATAATCTTACAATAAAGGCAATGGTTTAAAGGCGAACGCGGGCAAAATCACAATGTTTATGCATTTAATTTCTTTGCTATAGAACACTGTAAAATGCGAATGAAATCGGGCCCTAAAAGTTTTCTACTTTGCGACAGAGCAGAGGCGTCAATTTTCAAGATCGCGATGCGCTATAGGACCATTTTTGGGGGAATTTTTTTTCAAGAATGAATTATTAGTTACCCCCACACAATTGAGTAGAAACTGAAAGATGATTAAATGATCTTGTGGACTCTTTACTCTTTACATTTTTAACCAGTTGCCTCATTGTGAGCTTTAAGATGGCAAGTGCGTGATGAAAGCTCACCCGACGTCCTTGGGCGGGCAATCAAGCAAGCACCGCCACGATAATCGCGTCAGACCAAATCCCCGATTAGAAACAGAAGAGAGTAACTACCCCACAATTCCCCTCTCAATCCTAAGAACTTGTTGACGGAAGAAGAATGGCGGAAGGACCGATGATTTTTAGACCGACAGTGGAGAATTTTGTTTATTCTTCCCGCAATGTGTACTTTCATCGAGAAAATGTTAACTTTTTAGTGACGCAGACGATGGAGTCTCTTTCTTTGACATTCGGACCAGGCTTGATTCAGACTGATCTGCAGAGGTGCGTCAACAAAAGAGGGCGCTTTTTCTCCTGACAACGATGTCCCATGGGAGGTTAACATACATTTGCTTTCTGTAATATTAAGGAACTTAGTGGGTTTTCCCATAGTTATCAAGCCATATTCAGACAAATAAGTGGCGACAAAGTTGGGAACTTGTACTATTTTTAAATTTGTTGGATAAGGAAAATGGTGGCTCAAACCAATTGAGAGACGCTTTTGCTTAAACTACATTTGTATACCGCCAAATGTGTATACGGATCTATAGGTGTTTTAGTAAAAAATAGTTTTCACTCTGTCTAGTTGGACAGGGTTGGTTTAGATTTGGAAATTAAATATAAGTTTTCGGGGGACCAATATAGTTGGTTCATCATTGGGCGTGAAGGGTTATTTGACAGGAAATTAATTCATTTTTTGGGGGGTGATCGGTTAATGTGCCTCTAGCAAGATGGCGGACCGTGGCTTCATTCGCGGAGCCAGATCAGTGGTAATACCCGCAGATTGCCACCAGTCGGAAGATACTTACGATATTCATGATTTGCTGGAGCATAAAGCCCGTCTCGACCGTCAGCGGGAGGTCTTTGGAGTCCGCTGGTAGAGTCAACGCTCGGTGTGGGAACTGGTTGGTGTCGAGTAGGCGACTGACTAGCTGTCGCTCATGCCGTCCTACGTGTGACTGGTCTGTTCAAATTATCGGGGAGATCCAAAAACATAAACCATTAAGATGTATTTCTGCAAATGGCGCCATTTGGCTGACGTAACAACAGTTTATGTACCCTTAACAGATGTTGTTACTAGCGTATAACAGATCAGCTGGGTGGTGATTATGCATTTTGGGGCTTTTCCTGGCTGATTTGAGCAAAAGGTGTTTACTGTCCTTGCCTTCCATCTTTGTGACCGAAGTTCGAATCCCGCCTGGGCCAATATGTGGGTTGGGTTTTCAGTCCCTGCCTGATCCTGTGGGTTCCCCTAGAATATTCTTCTGCGCCGGTGTTTCTTCCCACCTCCAAAACTCTAATTTCTTCAGGCTTGCGAGCTTACAGTGCCATTATGCCTCTCTTAAGGATTTATTTACTATTTCAGTACCAGAAATACTGCCAATAATAATTCTGCACAAATATCAAAGTTCTCCAAGAATAAACATTCCATTCTGCACTTTATATTTTTCCAGATATGCGCCAATCTTTGAGAGCCTAGTGCTATGCAATGAGAAATGTGCACGAATAGCCGCAAGGGGCCAGACTGTTCCTTTCATCATCATCCGTCAAAAGTATCCAGGGAACACACATTGTGACTTGCCAAACGCCTTGCGTTAACCCAAATTCCTTCCTTTAGGACGTCAGTATCACGATGCACAATCTGTAATCTGTGGGCTGATTTTAAGTATGGAGCTATAATCAGCTGGAAAAGGCCATTTGTATACATTTTGTAATGTTTTCTAAGATGACAATATGATTCTTTAATTGAGATACTTGAGATTACAAACAAAAAACGATTTTCGGAAACTGCAATGAATTTGAACTAAAACGTTGGGCCTAAATATCATAATTAAATTAAATAACAGATATCAATTATGACCAGGGCAGACTGTGTACAAATATGGTCCTCTGGAGGATATGTCACGTGACCTGTCTTGACAAGTAGCGGTACGGGTTATCGAATCAACACGGTTAATTTGAATAGCAAATTTCACCCGACACCGTCGGCGTGCACACCTCGATGAATGAGCGTACCGACCACACCAGACATCTCCCTGTATCAAGCCTGCCGCACGGCTCCGATGTACTTGACATTCGAACAGCTTAATTTGGGCCGCGCGGAGGGGGTAATAAAACCTGACAGAAAACGACTATAAATCACTTTCCCGTGGTGCTTTTTTCTCTTCTCCTGACGAATGATGTTAAAGGGTTACAACGGCTAGTTGTGAACTTGGTTAGGAAGTCTTACGATAGTTTAAAACTTGATATTCTCAGAATGAAAACATTTACCGTCCCTTACCTGTACCTGTACCTGTACTTTTACTTTTACCTTTACCTTTACCTTTACCCTTATCTTTACCTTTACCTTTACCTTTACCCTTACCCTTACCCTTACCTTTACCCTTACCCTTACCTTTACCTTTACCTTTACCTTTACCTTTACCTTTACCTTTACATTTACATTTACCTGTACCTGTACCTGTACCTGTACCTGTACCTGTACCTGTACCTGTACCTGTACCTGTACCTGTACCTGTACCTGTACCTGTACCTGTACCTGTACCTGTACCTGTACCTGTACGTACCTTTACCTGTATCATTACCTGTACCATTACCTGTACCATTACCTGTACAATTACCTGTACCAGTACCTGTACCTGTACCAGTACCTGTACCATTACCTGTACCTTTACCTGTACCTTTACCTGTACCTTTACCTTTACCTGTACCTTTACCTGTACCTTTACCTGTACCTTTACCTGTACCTTTACCTGTACCTTTACCTGTACCTTTACCTGTACCTTTACCTTTGCCATCTTAAAAATGACTCGTATTATAATCAGGCAAGGCCTATATAACAATAGATAATTTCGCCCATTTAGGTGATATTTTATATATCTCACAAAAATGTACCCCTAAAGTGACGATCTGACCAAAGTTGTCCCAAACTGCCAAAGGGGTTAAGTTACTCCGTTATACGGTATATAGTCTTATGTTCTGGTGAATGTAGTCCTTTGTTATTTGCTTGTTCCGTTCTGAGTTAAATATAGCGTAACGAAGCTCGGCTGTTCAGTCGACACTCTGAATTCACACAAACACGGATCCAATCTTATTTAGTGCCTTTTTTACCCGCATGTTCCACTAGCTACAAGGCACTTAGCGAGTTGGAATAATCGACCGTATACACTTGTTCTCCAACATCACCCCCCCCCCCCCCCCCCCCTCCTAAAATAAAATCGGCCCCTCCCTCCCACACTGCTACACATGTCGATACAGTCTGGCCTCGGGCGCGTGTAGGATAGGTACCCTGCCTTTGGTGAACGCATCGCGCATGCATTACATATACACGCGTATATCGAGATACAGTGATTAGTCTAAATGGCTTAGAGGCTGGGACGCGATCGCCCCCAGCCCACAGTGAACTATGATCAGAGTTTGATTGAATACAATTCGATCGCTCGCAGATTACCAACAATATATTTTGTTTGGGTTTGAACGTTCATTATACCAAAGAGAGTTATTCCCAAATTGTTTTGAATGTTTGCAGTACCTGGTTTGCTGTCTATAGTTAAATACATATTGAATATTTGTATTAATTTCCATATGATCGGCCGACCATCGTTAGAAAAACAAATCCGATTTTTGTTTGTTCAAATACTGCCCCCAATTTACGTAATGTAGTTGGTCTACGTTTAGTTTGCAATCTCTTACACATGCGTGAACGGGTGCAAGCCAGCTAGTCTGGTTCCTTGAGGCTTGACTTGACAATTCTCCGACATCTATAAATTGTTCCGTTTCGTCGGAAGTAGAGTCAGGAAGCTAGAGCTGAAATATTCTTCTTGTTTTTATTAAGTATAAAAACACAACTTTAAACATGTCAGTGTAACAATATTTGCTATGCAATACTAACCCATTAAATCCATCAATTAAAATACAATTACAGCAAAATTAACATGTTGTATATTACTTTTAATTAGTTTATTTTACAGCGCCCACAGCGACGCATGATCAGGTAATGAATCTGTCGCGATAAAACGCGATGATCATGATATGCATGGGGCCAATTTCGTGGAGCTGCTAAGCACAACAAATTGTTTAGCTTGAATATTCTTCCTTGGCTAAAACAGGTTTACAAACCACATTTCAAGTGATGTACAATGTTTGTGACTATTCAGCTGATAAAACACAGTTTTGGCTGGTAACGTGTTTTCACTGAGCACAACGTTTGTGTGCTAAGCAAATAATTATTTGTGCTTAGCAGCTCCAGGCCCATCATCTGGTGATGTCAGCTATGACATTGCACGACGTGTATGACTGACTGATTGTGAAACCATACATGGTGTGTATCTGTGTGTTATCGCGTCTACATTTAATTTACAGATTTTATATCAAATTACCACTTTGCACCTGAAAGAAAGTCTTTCAAATCACGTATTGGTGGCGTCTGTTTCTTCACAATTACTGTGGGATCTCTGACAGTATTGATCGCATGAAGTGGGCTGAACACCTTAACGGGCTCGAACTGTGTTCAATGAAGATGTTACGAATCCATTATAGAAATATTGACCAGAGCAAACTTAGAATTGATGTGAATGTAAAAGAATATCTGGAAATACCAAATCATAAATATTACTCGAGGTACCCAAATCGTGTCAACCCTTTCGAAGCATGCAAGCTCTCAGAACTGAATGCGAAGAATCAACATAATCATTCCTAATTTTAGAGGATCAAGTTATCATTGTTTAGATGAGAGTCGAGCGAAACAAGATTTAGCGGACACTTCAAACCTTTCATATACTCGACACCCGCCACCGGCACCCACCCTTCCAAAAAAAGAAAGAAAGAAAGAAAGATGTGATTGATTAGTCCGTTATTCGCGCAGACATTACGAGTCGGTTTAGAGAGAAAACAGCTCAAGTATTTTAACGAGACGGATTTAGGTTCTGCAGAGGACGGTCTGAAAAATGTCAATTACATTCCGGGGGCTTGGACTTCTTGTAAACAAGTGACTGAACGCCAGGAACGTACACTTGACACGTTGGATAACAAGGGCTATCCTGGATCCTATCTATTGGAAGCAGAGTTATATTCAAGTCCCTGCAAGTCCCCACAAGTCCCTGCAAGTCCATCACAAGTCCTTCAGTCTCAAGTCAAGTCACCTAGTTATTCAGATGAACTGTTAACAAAAGCATTCCTTTGTCATTGTTCAACCAGTTACTTGCGACTGGCTTTATGAAAGGACTTGTGACTGGACTTGTGACTGGACTTATGAAAGGATACAGGGACTCGAATACAACACTGATTGGAAGGGGTCATAAGTAATGGGGTAACTTTGGCAGTTTTCGGGCAAATCGTTTTAGGGGTAAATTTGTGTGAGATTCATAAAATATCACATAAAATCAAGTTTGATACCTTTTTCTACTTTTCTTGATCATTTAGATAAATAAATAAATCCGAAAAACAAGTAAAACCATAAAATATAAATTATTTGAATGTAGTTAGGCCTACCCCTGGGTGCCAAAGTTACGGGGTACCAAAGTTACCACGATTTTACGGTACGCACTATACTTTCGTTTTCTTCTAGACGCAGACTTAGTCAGACTTAGCCACGTAGTTTGCTGAGCATAAACATGTTTTGCTCAAGTAATTTCTTATCGGGCAATGGAATCTCTAGCTAAACGTTAAATCATAAGCCTTGACATTAAGACAGTGTGTCTCGCCCGGCTAAAGCTGGCATACCACCATGACTTGCAGAAATGCTGACTGTTGTTTTTAAAAGCAATATACAACATTCTTCACATTAAAAGAATTACACGAAATGATATTTCGCCGTTGAGCGTTATACCATCTGCCAGAGAAAAGGTGACGGTGTGTCGAATGCACCGACGACGTATCCGTAAAATCCTGGAACATGCCCAGGATATAATCAGACGGAGAGATCAGCAGGTTCGTCTCCTAGCCCGGTGATGGCAATATGCCTAAAGAACAGCTCTCTGTAAACCAAAGAAAGCGTGTAATCGATACCCCCTCCCTCCCCCCTGCCCGATCCCCCCCCCTGCCCGATTCGAGATGAGGCTGGGATGGTGGAATTACCATTTTAGTAGAAACCCTCCATGCAATTCTAAGCGCGTGGTTTGCGCGCATACTACGTTGCATACACCGAGTGCTCTTCTTATATATAGTAATAAACAAAGACGTCCCTTTGAAGAAAGCAGATTGACTTATCTAAAGCCAATTTCATGGAGCCTCACAAAAATAAGCTGAGCATTAAAAAGTCCCTCTTAGTAAAACAGGTTACCAACCAAAACGCCATGAGCTAAGCAAAAAACAGCTGAACACCAATTAAAACATTTGGCCTACCCTTATTTGTCACGGAATAATTTTCATGCTAAGCCATTTTGTTGTGTTTAGCAGCTCATATTGGCATCTGATCTGCTCTGATCTGATCTGATGACATGGACTGATTGGTCAGCTGATTTTACTGTGAAGAAAGTGACTTGCCACATAAAGACAAACATAAAAATGCAAATGGTAAATATTCCATTAAGAAATCTTAGCATTTATTTTTCACAACGTTTTTTGGCCATTAAAAATGTTCGATTCTGCCACTCCAACCAAATTTCTGGATTCTCTCGCTGGCGATGCAGATCATAGGAATTTGAGATCACAGGTTGTAACTTCTTGTCTGAAAGCTCCCGACCACACTTGCAGCTAAACTCAGTAATATCATAGTTGGATATAAGGCTTTAATTATGGGCTAGATAACCAATCTCCAACGCACGGAGATACGAGGCAACTAATGTGGATCGTTGAGGGGAAAAAGGACGGAGGATTGCATTCGAATCAAAACAGCCAACCAAGTTGTAATCGGAATCGCCATTTAAATTCTGATTTCCCAGAGTAAGTAAGACCTGATCGTCAGCGGAAGTCATTGCTGTGACGTCATTGTTCTGAATGAGGATCGTTCTTGCAGAGCTGAGAGTATATCGAATATCGAGTTCGATGGGCAGATGTTTAAACATTAGAGTGTTCACTAAACGAGAGCAGTGTTCAAATGACTGTTTTCTATACATGTATTGCTCTCGTGAAAATGATATGAACCACCTGATAAGGCTATTACGTACTTTTGCAATATTGTTAACCCTATACGTCACCAAATACTACAAAATACAACATGTACTTGAGTAAACTACAGTACTCTTATTACACTGGCCTATGATATTTGAGTACCGGTAGTATTTTGTTGTACAATATTATGTACTGTACCCTCAAATGAATGCCTATGAGACGTCTCAACACACTACATGAATAACACTTAACAACTGTTGATGTGGGTATAAAGCAGTATACACATGACAGACGCATATGTAACACCCGAGGCGATTTGTTGTGATGTGGGATACGAATTATTCAAATAAAATTACGCGCTCAAAACAGAAGAGCATCTTCCAGTTAGCTGTTAGTTTGCTATCGACCACACGTTGGAAATGATCAATTATCAAAAATTGCCGCGAGAGGGCGTCCTCCGGTCCACGTGTATAGATTAGCGAATCCTTTTTTCAGATAAGTTACCCTTTAGTTTCCGTTTTAGTTTTCAAAATGATGTAGACGTCAGCGAAAATTCATTCATAAAAAATTAGGCCCAAGGAAGTCTTGCAACAGCGGCAACCGCATCACACATTTTGTTGTACGTCGGGGCCATTGCGACGCAGCACGCGCTGAGTCTTAAACCAATCGATATCATTTCCCGCCCGAAGTTCAGATCGTAAGTGTTTATAATTTACCCATCTTGGCTTCGACGAAATCGAATTTGTTTCGAGGTGGATGCTTTGTAAATAGGTCAATTTGGCACACCGTGTCTGTATATTTTTTTTTTAGTTTGTGAAGTATGTCGACCGAATTTACCAACATGAGTGCATAATGAATTGCCTCAATCGAGTGCACACAAAAAGCTGGCGTGATACCTTCGATTGCTCACGTAAGGCGTACAACATCGGATGGTTTGTAAACTGAAGATGTTCCTTTAGAATTTGCAAAATATCGGGTTTTTAGGCGAGGAAACTGCCGGTATTTGAGGAGCTTTAGCCCGAGACCTGAACCTCGCAGGCATAGTTCGATTAATGGGGCTCTCGGTTAGTTTTTAGCCAATTCTGACTTGAATGTGTAATGGTACCGCCCCCAATCTTAAATTTACTTTTATAACACCTTCTCGGGAATCTCGGCGGACCTGATGGGATTTGAACCACCGGATGAGAACAAGAAAACAGCTTCATACTGTACTGCTATATGGCATTCGAAGCCGCACACTTGCCCATGTCTTATTCCACCGTCTATTTTCCATAGACCATCTTTGCTCGATTCTATAATGTATTCCATTCATTTACACATCGGACTCGTTCGACGTTCATTAGCGACGCTGTGAATTTAATCTCATGCAGTGGGTGTTCCATTATGCATAGGCCACTTGACTTCACCAATAAGAATCGGACCACTTTAGGCATAACATCTTAAGTGACTATCTGAACCTGCCCTGTAAAATATGCAGATAATGCACTTGTATACCATTTAAGATCAAAAACAGCGGGGACATAACAGTATGGGTGGTGGAACGGGTTTCCGCTAACTGTTATCCAGGGATTTTGTGTGATAAGTGCATTAATTACCAACGTTGATTATGGTATCTTCGATAACATGTTAAGGTTAAAAGACCCATCAGAGGTTTGTACAGATTGCTATTGGTGCAAAGTTAACAAATACAGCGATACAATTTTCTGTCTTTGAGAATACTTATGTATTAATGGTATATACATCTATCTTTCATGTGTAAATAAGTGTTTAAACAAACTACAACAAACGCCTCTGATCATTATCCAATCGTATTATTATTATTTTTTCTCTCTTTTTGTTTCCTCTAGATTTGTTTTGAGTATACCTTTAGGGGGTTATAGGCGGGTTTGCAGGACCTAATCTGCCCTCTGCGTTATTTCACCTGCCGCAGTGAAAA
The DNA here is from genome assembly GCA_037893245.1 of Crossaster papposus. Taxonomy (NCBI): domain Eukaryota; kingdom Metazoa; phylum Echinodermata; class Asteroidea; order Velatida; family Solasteridae; genus Crossaster; species Crossaster papposus. The sequence goes on along the minus strand of JBAIAA010000036.1, from coordinate 64,014 downwards.
TAGACACGAACGAAATGTCGCCTGAGATATCTGGAAATGTAATCGAGCCAGAATTGAATAGATGGTTGCTATTTGAACGAATTGGCTGCCATTTAGCGACATACGAAGAAACAATTATTATAAAAACAGCTGAGTCTATATGACAAAATTGTCTCGGATCAAACAAAATCTGACGGTGTTTTGTTCAACTTGTCTGAGTACCCAAGTCAAACTGCGGCCAATGAACACTTAAATCGCCACACTTATGAGCTCCAGTATATAACACGCGTAGACTATAATACGTCTCCGTAATGCAATTTGAACTTGGATGACAGAACGGATTCGGGTATAAGAGTAGGAATCGGTGACCCGTCAATGCGCTGATCCGATTGGATCTCGGTATAATGATCTCAAGGTGGCCGAATGCTAGGGAGTGAGCTCGGGGTGAAACAGATCAGATATGAAAAGTCCGTTATGTATAGGCGGCTGGCTAAATTAATAAAGAGGCAAGGTAAGACGGGGGGGGGGGGGGGGGGGGGGGGGGGGGGGGGGGGGGGGGGGCAAGCAATAGGTGTCTCTTGGCGTTCTCGTGTTCCCGATGGCGTAAACAAATCAGAGGATTACTGTGTATGCAGAGGGAGGAATCGCACTCGCGGGCTTAAAGGGAACCTAGCGTGATGTAGCGTGAATAATTCCTTGATGCCCGCCCTTAATTATCGGTCACCGTGAAGAGAGGGGAGAGTGGCCTTGGTATTTTGACCAGCGCAATAAACGCAACGGCCGCTGAGTTTGTGACCCCCATCTAGCAAAATTATACATATTAATAATTAAAAACCTTAAAACCAATATTAAACATGACGCTGTAGATGATAATCGTCACCCCTTTAGATGTGCGATAGTATCTTCTAATTATAATTATTGACTCTTTAATTCGTTGCATCATTTCGTTCTCAATTCTGAGACATCGGGCGCCAATTTCATTGAGTACTAAGCACAAACAATTTGCTGAGCATAAACATTCTTCCTTTCCAAAAAGGTTAAAAACCAATTATTTTAGTGATGTACATGTATACTGTCTGTGACTGGTAATCAGCCGGTTTTAGGTTAGCATGAAAAGCACGTGGACTTTTGGTCGGGAACATTGTATTTACTGAGCGAAATATTGTGTGCTTAGCATAATGTTATAATAGCTCTGATAGTTCCCGTGTACACTGTTATAATTATCACGGAACAGTATTTACATGTTTGTCAATCAACAGTGGTTTTGTGATATGTATCATGACTCATAACGCTTTAAAGGGAATGCATTTTACACGCACTTAATTCAGTTTCCTCCGATGATATTTGCCTCAGATGATGATGTCATTGATGTTGTGCACTATTTCCTGCGGGCACAACACACTTCTACACAGAAGGGATCCGTATGCTCAATAACCGCTAGATTCATGTTGGGGGAACAAATGTTAGGTTTTCTAGAATTGACTCCTTCTAGCTACCTCGGGCCAGGAACTTATCAATCACCCCTCGTATGACAATTTGTCCAAATATGAGCTAGTACGAAACGTTTAACAAGTTTACTTTGACTTCTTATTTACCAATAACTCACCGGCGTGCCATGCACCTCAACTAATGAAAAGGGCCAAAAGGACTAACGATTATTTGCCTCGCTTTTTAAAGTTTGGCTGAGTCTTTCAGAGATGACATCAGTTAATTACGAAAGAGCAGCAAGCCACGCTCGGTTGACCAGATGAGTTAATTTGACCCGACTTAACAAGAGCTGTCGTGACATCGTCGCCACGCCTCGTTCGATTTCTCAAATTTGTCCCCCTTTTTTTATAAATTTTAAGGCACCCGGTTTCTTCCACGGGAAGTTCAAGATTATTCCACTTTTAACTTTCCATGGCGCTGCAGGCAATGTTTCAATGGCGGAGGTAAATGGTAATTGTGAGGGGTCCGTACAGGGCGGTGTTAAGACAAATGATGCACGCTTCCTGTTCGATGACTTCGCTCGGAACCACCGCTCATTATACTGGGCGCTGGGAAGGTCTAATGCGCCTCACAGATTTCTGTGAAAGGAACGCACGGTATTCTGGGTAGCGTACCGCGCCGTGACCTTTCGAATTGCATGCAGCACGGTGTTAGAAATTCAAACAAAAATTCGACTTAAAAAAAATGACAACACACCAGGTGCCATAAATTCACATAAATTGTCTTTGATTTATGTAAATGAAAATATTGTAAATTACCTTTAATGCCCTAATCGTGTATATTACACCAACAAAAACGCATGTATTAATTTAGGTTCATTCTCCCTGACGTAAATTATAAAATATTTTGAATAAACATTTGTTGTCTTCACTCCCCACGCTTTGCAGAAAATAATCAGTTCAATGATGTCTTTCCTAGATTCATTAAAATGCAACCTTACCTTTTATAAACGGTGTCTTCTCCGTGTCCTTTGCAAAGGCAACTATTGGGAAAAAGCAAACAGGAATGTTATCTTGTAGATAAACAAAATGTACAATATTGTTGTCTTAAAAAAATGCATGCAGCCTAAGATGTTGAAAGAGGGAGTTTGTAGTATTTCCATACGACACGACACGACACGACATTATTGTTCAATTTCAAACCAACTATGAATACTTTCTTGTACTAATTTTAAGAAATATCTGAGACGTATATCTAAGACGTATCTTTGGAAATAACCTTAATTGTATTGTTTTCTTTAAAATGACAGCATGCCATAAGGAATAATTTCACAGGGAGTTTAGTATCATTGGTACCCTTACAACAATCAAGCTCTTCAACAGTAATTTGGTTGGTTACCTTTTTGAAAACTTCAACACTAGGACCTTTACCTTTAATTTGTCACCGTACGTGAGACTAAATAACGTTCATGTACGTCGTGGTGAACTCAAACTATTTCTTTTGGTAAGCACAGTTCAAATAGCCCGAGGATAAACAAAAAAGTTGAAGTCGGTCGCCTTCTAAAGCGGTACTAAGATTTGAATTAAACATCAACATCAACGGAAGGAATCTGCTCCCAATTCCCCCTAAAGAATACGATGTAATCCGTTAGCAGCTGTCGTTTAATTCAGGCATTTGTTTTTCTGCTTCTATGTTTTCATATGACCATGATGAACGTTAGGTGGAATTTGACAATTTTGAATGTGGGTAACCTGTGGAGATTTGTGGGTTTCGTTTGTTTACAGTTCAAAGTGTAATAACATTATTACACCACTCACATTCCCCTACTATACAGTAGATTTCATTATTTATACCCGATAACAAAAAACATGCTAGTTTAAATTGAATAAAATATAAATAAACAAATCTGAATAACAAATTATATGGTGTTTTTTTATGAATTCTGCGCGATTTGAAATATTCAGTATACCTTTTCCTTTGGAGATTTGGTTCCCATTTTGTGTAAAATTATCGAAATTTTACGAGAACTAGAATGTTTACGTCATAACAAATTGCATAATTAGTCACTGTTGGTGTACATAAACAATTGTGAAGCCCTAGATTTGTTCTTACGTCTGTTAAATTGAAAAGGCACGGTTATTCTTTGAGATGTGGTATCAAGTTACAGATACAGATATCGGATACTCTTCGCATTCAGTGTGAAGCTGGGTACACCTATCCAAGTTCGAGCATGTAGGCAAGTTTACCTTAAAAACCTCTCATATATTATTAAGATCTTTGCGAGAAAAACAGAATGAAAGTTGTTTTCGATTTGAGCTTTTTCGTGTAGTATTATAGCAGCCTTCTGTGGGTGATATACCATAGCCAACAAAGAAACGCAACTTTACTGTAAAACATGTTTAAATGAAATGGTGAATTTATGATTTTATTGTGGCTTGTCATTAAGAATCGAGTCATGAGGAGTGACGACATGGATTAACTAGTTGGTTTTCTTAAGACTGACGGCAGTACTGTGTATCACAAGGAAGGTATATTGAAAGGTAGAATTTGCTAAGACGTTTATTTTCTGTTTGATTAAACAGAAGATGTCTTGGTGAGAAGAAATATAATGCTGTTTTATTTGTACATTGTGAATAGGTACTATAAACTAAGACGATGGCGAGTGTAGTTTATTTTCCCGTTACCCTTCGGGATATCTTTAAGTTGACAAAGTTATGTTGTTCCTGTATACATTTGTCTGCAGCAACTTGTGACCTAATATTGACTGACTCGAACCATCCTTATACACAAAAATGCCAACATGAAAACTCTCCAAACTTTTTTTCTATTGTATAATGTATACACGCTTCACACAATTTTAATAAATTGCCAAGCTTCTCTGGTTCTTTCCAAAGAAAAACCTTGTAAAAATGTCGTCTTGCTCATCTGATTAGTAAACCATGCTTTGGTTACTTGACGTAATACATCGTGTTATAGACAGCCAAGCATGTTGTCACGGCATGACTGCATCAACCCTCCTGTCTTGGAGGCAATTTATGGTATCTCTTCATCCAGTGGCGTTACATCCATCCCTCCTCAAGCTTACCCATATCTAAAGGTCTCTGAAACCAAGCCGGCCAAGTGGCGGACATTTAAGAATGTGCACCTCTTCAACACACCAATCAAGAAATAAAAACACCTCTTGATTTACAATATACAGAGAAGACCAGGAAGGTAAAATAAAACAACATGCTGCTAGGTAAACGTGCATAATCACTTCATCACCGGTCAGGCAAAAGATCTGTTTTGCAGAAGTACGGCCACGCTGAACTCCTTCTTCTTCTACTTCTTCTTCTTCTTCTTCTTCTTTGGTAAGAAGCACCACGCTCCGTTACCCCCGAATGCATAATCATGACCCACATCAGCATTGTACATTGCACTTGATCGGGTTCGGCCTTGAGGGTATTTTGGTTAAACTACGATGGGACAGCAGATGCACGCCGGGGCTGCCAAGTGGCGTGGAGGGTAACGCGGTGACACCACCGGCAAGTCGAAGCGCATATCTCAGTGAATATTTTGACGGTGTGGTGACCAAAACATCTTAGCTTTCACCTAAAATATTGTATAAGGCGTTTGTTTTTCGCAAATCTGTCGTAACAAATAAACGTAACGTCGCCAACTCACGGTCGAAGATATTCCCAAGAACATTTTAAACTTAAAATATTGTTTGGGGGTTTTAAGATCTAGATTTAAAACTGTTGGGAGTCTGCTTGGCATGCAAAATTAAAAAGAAAACAATCCGTTTCTTTTTTTGACAATTTCATTGAAGAATCATTAATAAACTTTGAAGACAAATAAGATGATCTTTATAACTCTTTCCGTCACCTAAAGACCACTGCAATAATTCCCTTTTTGTCATTGTATTTTTTGTCACGGAAACTATTATGGCAGCATGTGTATAACAGACCTTTTAACTAGGACTAATCCGACGTGAAGTGTCGTGAAAATCTGACGTGAAAATAGTGTAAAACTAAAATTAAAAAACCGATAACACCGATTCAAAAAATAAAGATGATCGAAACTACTTTACTTACCCTGCAAACACGGTAGGACCAAAACTGTAAGAACGCCTGTCCAGCACGCAAACATCCTGACACCTACCGGTCCTGACATCGTTCATCAACTAAACTGCTATCTTCGGTAGACGAACATTCATAAATACGGCTGGTACACGCGTGGTCTCGTATAGACCCGTACCCAAGCTATAACGCACTAACGTGCGGCGTCGAATCAAAACTGCTGTTCCCGTGATAATATTTACGAGTGTGTTGCCGATGAATAATATGCCAGGCGAATTGAGTTTGGTTGCCGACAGGCTTTTGGGAGTAGAGTACAGTACAGTCCTGGTTCGGCAATGAAGTATCCGAGAGATGGTGCACGAATACCGCACGAGATTTACATGAGTCCGGCCTTTAGCTATAGCAAATCAGTTGACGCATACACACACCAGATACACAAACTGTCAGCAATACACATAATTTTGTATTCATTAGATTAGCAACCGCAATATTTTGCAGGTAGGAGCAACGGATCGAATCTCACAAACAACTGTGGATGCACGTTCGTGTACTAAATTTTGAATCGTATGCGTGATTAATTTCGCAAAATCCAAAACTTCACAGCGGTGTTGCGGTGAAGAAGCTTGGATTATGCGTTGGGAGCAAGATCAGTATATAGCTGGTAAAGTGACGATAACGAAGTAACAAGCTGAACTCGTTATGTTTGCCGAGGTTTATTGCCTATGCGACCCTGCGATGCATGTTCACGCGAGGACTGATCCGGAGACAGTTTACGGCTTGAGTTTGGACCATCATCCTCCAGACTGGCGCTAGAGAAAATTGTAACTATACCAATTACGAAGTCTTTGCCCTATATCCTACAGGAAAAAACATTGAAGAGATAACTTCTTTATTAATGACGCCACCAGTGTCACGATTCACCTGGTCAACGAGGCCTTCAAGATATCCCCGTACCCTGCTCCGTCTGGAAATTCGCGAGGTGTCGTGTTCGGTAACCCAACCGTGAAGTCACAAACGAGATCATTCACCAACTGATACTGTAGTAAAAAAACCGGCACTTTATAAACCACACGAATCTCGGAATAACCGTCACCGACAAGAATTCCAACATCGTAAAAAGGTTATCATTATTAGCGTCCATGCATTTTGGAGGTACATGTACTCGTTTAAAACAGGTCAAACTATATCCTCTCGTGATTGCCCTTTTAAATTTTCCTTTTTGTATTGGATTTCAATGATAAGTTAACATCCCCAGGCGATATTTCTAACTAGCAAAAGCTTCTACTTTAAAGCAAAAGCAAATTAGCTTGTTTCTCGGAAGCAAAACGCTTCTCAAAAGTTAGCAATTGCTTGTAAAGTTTCAAATTCTCCATTTGGTAGATTGACCTCTTTCTTATCAGACAAGATCGACTGTTACCATCATGTGGCCTAACTGTCTTTCCTCTGCTGTCTGGTAGTTGGATGGAGGTGACACTTCTCAATTTGTTTGTAACGATGGTATAGACTTGGTCAAATTTGACAGCAGTTTAATCAACATCAATCTCTGTAGCCTTTTTGGAAAGTGTACGTCTATAAAAAGCTTTAAGTTTACGCCTTGGTGCACATCTGGATAAATGGCGCTGTTGTTCAGAACTTAATCATTTGCTAGGGAACCTTTAGAAAAAGTTACGAATTAGTCAAAGCAATTGTTATGTATACGTTTGTAAGTATTTGCATATAAGCAATTTCTAAGTTTATGTATTTGGCTCATTATGTCTTGTTTATGGTTGACCTATAGCCTACTAATGATGATGACCCTCGCCTATCCCCAGACGTCTCCACTCGTTATCTATTCAGCGAGTGATCTCCAAACCAGCCTAATTGCCTCGTGTTTGTCATCAATGATGTCTCGAAATCACAGCTCATGCTCTTCATCTATGGTATGAACTCTGAGACTCTCCGACTATAAACAAGTTCCCACTGAATTGCCGGACAGAAAAACCAAATTTGGTGTGTCCGTGTTGATACATTTTTCTAGCATTGATAAATTTATCTAGAATGATACATTTTTCTAGCATTGCTTTTGAATTAGGATCTTCTCGGGGAGGGGGAGGGGTGCACTGTTCAAACAAGTATGGATATACCCGCATTTTACGCAAATTATTCAGAGTACATCCTTAAATTAAAAATATCATTCGATCCAATGAAAACTAAAATATTTGTTTCCTCCAAGTGGCTACTAGAAGACAAGGACATGTCACAATTGCTCTTTACCTAATAGGTTGCATAACTCCTCGACCTGGTAAGTTACTGCTGTCATGCGAGCGTCTTAAGCCGTGTTTCCATTTAACTTTTTTACCCGCGGCCTCGCGCTAACTTACGTTTGTGTAATTCTACCGTGCGTTCCCACTAGTGTTCTTTTGTTTTAAACGGTTTCATACGACATGGTAGACGATGGACGTCTCTTATCCAATCAAAAGCCGTGCACAGCAATACGGCCCTCCCACCGGAGCCCCGTCCAATCGTTGGCCAGATGACGACCGGTCGTTACATTAGGCTTTTGTTATTAAGGCAAAGATAATGTTACATATTCAGCATGAATTAATTTATTTAAATTAAGGAAGTTTTTTCTGCGGTTTGTTATAACAACAATTTAGGCCGACCGGGGACTATAGCTAAGATGCACATCTAGTCGTGGAATTTCTCATCTTTGTTCAATTTCTACTGCCTTGTATCGTGCCGGTTGGAGTCAGCGGGGAATTTAAGTAGCCTGGACAAACGCGTTGCTGCAAGGATAGACCATGCGTAGACATTTTTATTCATAATGGTTTGATGAAAGCCGCGGTGAAACATTTGACGTGGCGATCATTACCAAAATCCCCAAAGTAATTAAATGAAACATTTACTGTATTTTATCCTAGTTTAATAAAGCTAAAAGCCACTAATGAAACCGATAAATTTCCGCTTCGTTTGTGTTCCAAGTTGTGAATATTGTAGTATCAATCAGTCACCCAAATGACGATTAAGCTCTCGGTAGTGAGGCAGGGAGCTTTCTTGAAAAATCATTAAAAGAACATTAGTGTTCGCTCATAATAATTTAGGCAGCCGTATACCACATCAAAATGAGCGGTTGGAGTTTGCTCATTTACATTACAACATTAAAGAGGCGAGGAATAGTGAGCCTTTGCACCCACCGTCGAGCTTGGAAGCAAGTTGAGTGGTTATTTGTTATTCACTAGTAGTAGCATCCAAAATTAGCAAGTATAGATGTTGCAGTCATTAGGCAATGACGTTTAATAACCCCCCCCCCCCCCCTCCCGAGCGCTAGCGGCTTTCATCGAACCCAAACGAATGAAAATGTCTATGCATGGTCGATCCTTACAGTAACGCATTTGTCCAGGCTACTTAAATTCCCTGCTGACTCCAACGGGCACGATACAAGGCATAGAAATTGAACAAAGATGACAAATTTCACGACTTAATGAGCATCTTAGCTAAAGTCCCCTGTGGGCCTACATTTTTGCTATAACAAACCGCAGAAAAAGCTTTCTTAATTTAAATGCAAAAGCCTTACTTTCCCTTAAATTAAACTCACCCCGACAATAAACTTGGAGACCAAATATAGTCAATGAAAATAAGCACAGGCAGGATTCGAACCACCAGTCTTACAATCTATAACCCATTATCCACTAAGCTACTATGAGAGGTCGACAAAAGCCGTTTTTTTCAAGTGCACTTCTGGGCTATACGTGTAACTAGTTGAATGAGCAATACAAACATAATTAGCGTCATTGTTAAAACTACTGAATAATCATGACGCGAGGGGATAGAGCCGCTTATTTATGATACTGTGTAATTACCCCAACCATCCTATAGGAACCAAAATATACGCGCGCAAACGAAACTGATTTTCTTTAAATTTGGCGCCAAGTTTATTTTGATATCACATCAATAAATCGTTTGTAAGGACGCGTGAGGGCGCTGTAACGATTTTCTGGTTGCTGGCAAAATTACATTTTTTAAATAAGTTTACAACTGTAATTTCACCTACAAACTACTACATTGGGGGAAAATACCATAAAAATAGACCTATAACAGAACACGTCACGCTTTCTTTATACGAGCACTTTCGGAGAAGAGAACTTCGGTCTATTGACACAACAAACAAAGAGTTGGGGTTTTTCGAATACAAGTTTAATAATAATCCCAGGCAACTTAAATATGGCCAAATTTCATTTACAACTTGCTAAAAACATTAAATATTTTGAATTATTATTTTATTTTTCGAATACAATATTACTATTTCTGAATTATAAATAATTGGACGATGTTAAATATTATTATTTTTAAAAATGTAAGTTTTAAATCCAAAATGTAAGTTTTCTGAGGCATTCATTCACAAGAGAACAAAGCTAAATGGATGGATTGAGAATTCATAAAAACAAACTTGATACACAAATATTCACACAAAGAACAGACTAGTGTATCTATGAATGCAGGCTTTCTAGCAGAAACAGGGGGAAAGTAGTAGAAAAGTAAGACATAATTTACCCCAAAACAGGACAAAAGTAGAACTTTGGAGGACAACAATCTGAATAAAAATAGGACTTTTGCAGGCTTTCACGGCCTGATATTTTTGTTGATCCTTACCCATGTCCACAGCATCATAAGCCTCATTTGGCATGATCTGTACTCACAACACTTGTGCTCCATCCTCAACTAAGCTCTTGGAAGTACAGTTGCAGTACTCCTGCACCCAAGCCCTTCATTGTGTGATTTACAAACGACAGTGCGCAACACTTGTGCTCCATCCTCAACTAAGCTCTTGGAAGTACAGTTGCAGTACTCCTGCACCCAAGCTCAATGTTAGTTGACAATGTGTATCACTGTGGTGAACATTGTTGAATGAGTTGTGTGGCAAATAAAAAGTGAAACACTAGTAGAAGTAGGAATATTTGAAAGCCTGTTGAATATTCATATGACGAACAAACTGGAGCATGAATAACTAACAATAATTATAAACCAAATGTGCAGCCACAATTTAAAACTGTTCTCACATTCGAGTCAAAACGGCAGTAAAACCAACAATTTCTGGGCGTTTAACAAAACTTATTAGTCTGCCACACTATTCACGTTTTCCTGATCTTCTGCACAGCGAAACCGTTTTCCCCGATCACGACGTCCACAATAGGTCCAGACACCTTGGGTAAATCTTTCACGTGGGGAATCATATCAATGACGATAGTCTGTAGATCTGGAAAACCTGTGCAGTTTGGGAAAAAGAAAGCAGATTTGAGTTTTATGGAGATGGTTGGTACATCACTGATTGTCAGGGTTAAAGATGCAAGCCGATATTGAAATCTTTAATTAATCTTTAATTAAAAGTATATGCCTAATGGCAATTATAAAACTCTGTACATGCTTTTTCTTTTGTTTTTCTCCCGTCAGCTATGATGTGCATCATGCTGTATGTTGCCCGATATATGTTTGTTTCTTGTACACAGCCATTATGTCTCTGAAGAAGATCTTGTTAAGATAGAAATATTAGGCCCTCTTAACTTATTTGATTTGCAATTATATATTTGATATGGTTTTGACCTCTTAAAGCTATTCCAGGAGGGGGTAGGTTTGCTTGACGACCTCTGTCTCTGTCCAGGGAATCTCCAGTCTCGTCCTTGCTCCTGTTACAGACATAGGAAATGAAGTCAAGGTCACCACTGTGATAGTCTTATTACAAGACATCAATGTCTTAATATCAAACAAACATTGAAGTCCAAACGGAATAAATGTTTGAATAACTGTCTTTCACCTCTTCTGGTTTTTTTGTGTTGTTACTTGCTGTGAACCACTACTATCAGCTGTCCTATTTCCAGTAGGGGCAACATCTGATTTGCCACCAGTTTCGCCATTTACTCCCACTGGCGAAGGGTCAGCCGTCTCTCTATTTGGATCTGTTGCTTGCTTATCGCTCAGTCTTGACGGGCAGGCTGTTCCGAATCCAGTGTGTGATCTTGTTGGATTCTCCTCCTGTGTCGGATCCTTACCGATCAGTACACGTTGCAAAACTGTGAGGAATGTGATGAAGGGATAGTGGGCTTATTTATTTAGAACTTCAAATTAAAACTATCGGTAACATATTTTAAGGTATAATTCAAACAAAATGGTATTTATAGAAATTACATTTGGCACCCAAGTGAGGTCTTTTGGTGGGTTGAATTTGACATAATGTGCAAGTCCTTCGCAATATGCTGAGAGTTAGGGGGCTTGAATAAAGAAAGGGGATTATTCAGATCAAATCTGGTTTTGTTTTGTTGACACTTTGAACAGCATGGTTGTCTCAGACAGGATCACATGCAGGTGTCATTATTTTCTAATTTTGGACATGATCCCTTCTGGAAGAGCAGCTCCAATATAATATTTTTTAAAGAAATTCACTCATCCAGTCAGAAACCTATCCAGCTGAAAGATTAACCCAAACTCCCAAAGCTGTTTAAAGGCAACATCTAGTCGAGGGAACATTGAAACTTTTGGTTCAAATGACTGGGTTCTATGGAAGCAATCTTTGTTAGTTTAGGATTGCTGTTAGATCAAGGTCGGTCCTCAACTGCCCAGATTTAACCTAATCACCTTTGGGGGCATCTTTGGGTAGAAGAACAAACTTGGAGACGGCTGTTTTGTGGGCACTTTTATTCAGAAGGCAGGCATCGATAAAACTTGCGTGGAAGACAGTCAGGCAACCAATCAGGTAGTCCTCCGTCTTAAACAAACTGAAAGGGGCAAGGTTGTTATGAACTGGCATAAGCCAAATTCCTGGAGCTGCCAAGCACAAAATAAATTGCTCAGCACAAAAAAAAAAAAAACAGTTTACCAGCTAAAACTCTTTGAGCTTTTCCGGCTAAGCAAAAACCAGCTGAATACCAATCACAAATAATGTAATAAACATGAACAATTTGGTTTGTAACCCTGCTTTTGCCAAGAAAGAATTTTCAAGCTAAGCAAATTTTTGTGCTGAGCAGCTTCAAGCGATTGGCCCCTGGGCCCAATTTGTTAAAGTTAAATTGCAGAAAATTGTGCAAATTATTTGGGAACTACTTACAAGTAAAATTAAAAGACAAAAGTGTTATGTACTTTGTGTTTATGTTGAGGATTGTATTTTTCTTTAAGAAAGTAGTCAGTCAAATTCCTTCTTATTCCTCCATGGTCACCCTAGTGTCTTGGCTATCTCATGGTAGAATTTGAGCAAAATGTGTTTTAAGACGGTCAATCTTACCTTTCTGTGTCCCAGTCCTCAACATCTTGGCTGAAAATAAACTGTGCGTCAGGAATGTTGGCAATCTTGCCTCCGTGCTTTACTGTAACGAAAACATGCATACACGACAAAGGTGTTGTGAAAACACCCGCATTTCGCGAAAAATGTAAGTCCTGCAGGACTTTTGTAACCATTTCATCTGTAACCATCAACAACAAAAACCTGACTGAAATATTATTAATTATTATTAAAAATACTTGACTGTAAGTGTAAGTTTTGAAGACATTTGTGAAAATAGACTCGATTATGTCTTTAGAAGAAAAATAAATAATTGTCTTACCCCAGAGTGCTTTTCTTGGAGGTATAACACTCTTTGCAAACCAGGCTGATAGATTGTTGAAGACTGCTTGGTTGTCCATTCTTTGTTGAACTGGTGTTATTAGTTAATTACTCAATTAGCTAAATACACAGGCATTTATTTACCGGTATTAAATGGTGCTACTGGCTGCTATTTATTGCTAAGAAGAAAGATTACAGGAAATATGTGACAAACCATTATAATTTTTAACATCACTCAACATTTAAGAGGAGCCCGTAACTACACAATCGCCAAATTTCAAATTACAAATAGCATTTTACTTAGGCAACTGAACAATTGCATGATTTGAAACACCCGCCAAGAAACATACGCCGCGCTCTTCTGAGGTCCATGGAGGCTGCCATGTTGGATTATCCCATTACTCTTTGTGCTTCCGGCATTTTAGACAGCAATATTCATGCTCTAATGACAAAAATATCAAAATTTGTGCCAATAAATCACGTTTTGTTGTTAACTAAAGTACAGTGTCATTTACATGGTCCTTTTTTATAATTTGAGCCCAAAGTTATTACTTTTAAAAATTCATTTAAAAAAAATACTTCTTCGCGGATGTGAAACAAGGCCAAGGGTCGGTGATCAGCCGCGCTATTCTAAACCAGTGTGTTTCTGAATTCTAGAGTCGAAAAAAATGGAAAAGAAAAAGACGGAAGAATGTTCCTTTTTACCCAAAGGGTGGAAAAAAGAAGAAGTTATAAGAAAATCTGGTCTGTCTGCGGGTAAAACAGACGTTTACTATCACAGGTAATTGCAATGCTTTCTTTTGCTTGGGTAGTTTTGTACTAAATCGGCGCTGTACTTTCCTTCCTCCATGTTGTAACTTGTCGTACTCGTCAGTGGCCTAACGCGGGTCGATACGGTGTTATAACGCGGTTGGCGGTATAGTCACCGCGGTCACCGGGTCCCTTTTGTCGCCGGCCACTCAACGTAACTACGTCAACAAAATGTTAGAGGTCAATATTGGGTACTAAGATGGCGACTTTGCATTTTACCACGGCCGGAAGTGGCGAACTAAAAGCAACGGGCACTGGAGAAAAACGCACTTATTTGTAATGGACGATGCATTTTTGTTTATGCCTACAGGGACTCATCAGGCATAGTGTTCTATTTTAATACAATGATTTGCAGATATCAACAAATCCTACTACCAAATTATTAAGAAATATCTAAATAAGTAAATAATGATTGTTGTACTTTGTAGGCATTCAGCAAATTGATTGTGCTAGATATCCTGTAATTGTTAGGAAAAATTGAATTTAATAAAAAAACAATTGCGATCGCTGGGCGGACGATCGCGAAAAAAGCAAGAACAAAATAAGAACCACTAGCTGCCCGATGCCGGTTGAAAATGAACGACGTTTTTCTTGCTTTTTTTCAGCATCCATGATCATAAAACTTCGAACAGGTCAGTTAAACGATATTTACTATGAAATACGTGCTGACCTCGTTATCGTGTTATTAACGTTAAATGTAATCAACAAATAAAATTATATCAGGAAAGTTAACATGAATTGATGTGTGGCTCGCAGTTCAGAGCATGTCCAATATTTGAAAACACATTTACTTCGCTAATACAATCATGAAAATGTGTTAGCAATCCCCCCCTCCTCCTCCCCCCCCCCCCCCCCCCCCCCCCTCCTCCTCCCCCCCCCCCCCTAAAAAACAAGAAATCAAGGCGTCTACTTTTACCAAACCAACTATTCAGATGCTCCACAATATATACATCAACCTACTTGAATACAAACATGATTTTATTATGCAGTCCTTGTGGGAAGAAGTTTCGCAGTAAGCCGCAACTCGCCAGGTTTCTTGGAGATGCAATCGACCTGACCTCATTTGATTTCCGGACGGGCAAACTCTTGACGTCAGGAGTTAGGAAGAGCAAGAGGTTAAAGAACATTCATTATGACTACAACAAAGGTACGCGAGAACCCAGGACTTTTTTTTTATGCAAAGAACTTTGGTATGTTAACAGTTCAAACAAAAATAAAATGATTTGATCAGCTAGTACAGAGTTGTTCAGCTAGTAAGAATGTTGTATCCTGACGTTACTTTAGTGGTTGTATACAAAGTCTATGGAGAGTCAAGGAAATTTGTTCCTTACAAAATTGGAAATGTTTTTCAGTCCAAGATTCATGTCTTTTCAACATTTTTGCAATAACTGACCTCCATTGAGATAATACATGTATACAATGGATTTTGAAAGTTTGGGTCGTTTAGGGTTTACGCCCCTCAATTGAAATTGAACTCTTTTGCCACCAAATCTCTCTATGTGCAGGTACGCGGCATGACATCAGCTTGGTTCTCCCGATACGGCAGACAGCGTCTATCTTTAAGCAGCCTGTCACACTGAAGACAAATCATACGACCAATCGAATCAAGGCTGACCCAAAACAAGACACAAAGGAAACGCCCAGACAGGTATGGCCAGCCCAGTAGTTCCTTGCATCAAAATCCTATAATTAGGCTTGAATTATGAAATCAGGGCTGCGTTCCACTCATACAACCAACCGAATCAAAACTGACCCAAAACAAGACACAAAAGAAACGCCCAGACAAAATCCTATAATTAGCTTCGAATTATGAGTTCGAAATCTAAGTGCCCAAGATTTGTCTAGAGTATCATCTTTAATCCTTTCGTTTCTGTCTTTCAGCTTTTCTGGGAGAAGCGTCTGCAGGGCATGCATGCTTGCGACATCGAAGAGGAAATCCTACAATCCATGGAGCTTCCAGAGGGACTCTTCGGTAAGACTAAACCCGCTCATCAGACTCTGCATGTTGAAATATAGTCCAGATAGTTTTGTCTTCATTAGTTCAGGATTGCCTCTGACTTAATAAACAGGAAGAACGTCTTAGCTTCTTTGTGGGGTCAAACCTACATTTGGCAAAGGGTCAAACAGCTAGAAGTACTTGACTCAGTCTGAGGATTTACTTGCTTGTCTTGGGAGATTTTGTAACCAATATTTGAAGTGGTCTTGCGATCTTCCCTTGAGATGGAAGACACTATGAGTAGGCCTAGCTTGACCTGGATGGCCCTGTGTCAATTGAGTCATTTATTTGCAACATTCACTTAAGTGCGCTTGATGGCTCTGTGGACATTTGTTGATTTGTTTTTGTTACAGAAACTGTTTTAGGTTTGAACTTCATGTTTACTTGTCATTTGAAAGACAACAGCTTGCAATGTAGAGCAAGTTTGGGTTCAGCTGATCTAGTTCCTTTTGTCAAATTCCGATTCAACTCGAAAGTATCTCCTGAGCAGACAACAGGCCTTTATTGTAATTTGTTATATATTTTATGTTTAATTTTGAATTTTTAGATTTGTTTTTGGGGGGTATTTTTTATTATTTTTTCACACTTAATTTAGTGCAATAAATAATTAAATATTTATCATAAACTTTTGCAAAACTTGCCCTAGTTTACCTTTCCTCCATTATAAAACCGTGACGTAACTCGTAAGTGACTAGAGAAACCATGGTCCGGGGCTAGGTTGATCATGTTGGACTAGCTACACGTAGTCAAACCACGCAGCATTCGGGTGACAACTAGATTGACTGTGGTCTTGACTCTAGTCGCCCAACCAAACCTACTCTTAGCTGCCCTACGTATTCTGTTTTCCAAACAAGTAATGACCGATCCAGAAAACAGCCATGAAGGACTTGAGAGCATCTAACTAGTCAGGTCAATGTGGTGTACTTGGCTGATGGAGTTCGTAGAAGCCCATAACACATTGGGGATTGCAATAGCAAGTTGCTGGCAAATGCCTTCCTCCAAGAAGACAACATGTATCTTCCTGGGTTCAAAAAGCAGCTAAGCTACCCTCAACTGCTGCAATAACGCTAAAACGATTCAAATTAGGCAGGGCTGGGAAGATCTATGCACCATGGATAAACAACATGAAACTATGTTCAGTACCGGTACATAAATATTTGTTCAATCATCCAAAATCCTCTGGGCGATTTTGGAGGATTGAGGATGAATGGCAAAAAAAGTGTCGGTTGATTTTGGAGGATGCATTGTGTCATTTATCCCTGCATTATGCTTGATAGCATTCGCACTGCTTCTGAATGCCACCAGTAGAACCTCAACCCATTACAGTGATAGGTGGAGGATTTTGTAGGATTGAGGATGGTTTCTAGCCAGAGGGCCTAAGTGGTTATGGTTGATGCATCTATGCACGTACCAACAGCTTGCAATAAGGTTCTAGACTAATTCTCACTACTACAGCCATCTACCCACCTACATGTACCTAATTCTGAAACAGTTTTGTGATTAATTTTCTTGTTTGTTTCACAAAAACTTGTTTCTCTGTCTGCCTAGCTGTTGGTCCGGATATGACGGAGGAAGGTCTCGTACAGAGTATAGCATCTAGCTTACATCTCAGCACTCAACCAATCATGGGACAGACTGGGTCACAGGTAAGCGTCTCCTTTGTGAAGAAAAGACTTGATTGGAAGAGAGTTTGGGCCTTTTCGAATCCCTGGCTTCGTCTTCGTCTTTGGCTTCAAGCAATTTTAGATTCTCAACTGCAAGATTCTCTGCCACATTCTGATGCCTGTTGTGCTTCAGAAACATTCAATCTACCGTAATTTCCTGCGGTAAAGCCGCACGGCGGTTAAGGCGCAGGTCCCTAAAATCACAAAAATAAATTTCAAACGTCAACAGATAAAGCGCACTGCCGAATAAGGCGCATGCTTGAACGCACCCAGAAGAACACCAGGCGCCACCCGGTGTAGGTACATCGCCACAAAGGGGTCATTTTGTTGCCTTAGAAGGATCCCACTATTCCAAGCAAGAATTTGCTGAGTACTTGAGTTTATCTGGCACGCAAACAATGTATGAAAACTTCAAACCAGTAGTCACAATATCGCACGAGGTTTGCCGATACATATCATGTATCACTGCAGTATAAACTGCATGCACATGTACATGTACATGCAGCGATCGCGTGCATGGTATCCCTAATTGCGACACCCCCTAGTCTTTTTTCCAGTCGTTGTGAATGCTCCGCGCTGTGTAGTTCGGATGGTGAATTGCATGAAGCCGGAACGTAGACGAAAAAACGTTTAGAAAAAGGCCACATAGTACGGGCCAGCTTTTTATCGCTGTTGTACGCGTCATGCAGCGCACGCTGTAGTCTTGTTTGCAAGACGATCTTAATCGCGGTATATGCAGCGCGCGTAGGCCGCCGATGCGTTAATTTGCGCGTGGTCTACGGCGTACGTTAGAGGGCGCCCCGCATCGCGAAAAACGTCTTGCAAACAAGACTACGCACGCTGCCGAGTGCTAAATCACATACATGTACGGTCGTAGGGGGATCAACACATCGCGGCATTGTTAATGGAAACACGGTCACAATGTCCGGAGAGTTGGGCTAATTGGTTGACCGCATTATTGAGTAAGATTGCGGCGTTCAAAGAATTCTTCACACAAGGACCATCACTTTGAACTCAAGCGACATCATATACGGCGCACTGAAAGATAAGGCGCGGCGATGTTTTTGTGGTCTAAAAAGTCAGATAAGCCGCGTCTTTACCGCAGGAAATTACGGTACTGATATGAACCCAAAAGTTAGACTATTTCCATTTGCTTTAATTTCTATTTGCTTCTCAGTAATTCAGAATTCGGAGGTGAAACCAAAGCCGAAGACGAAGCGAAGGTTTCGAAAAGGCCCTTTGTTTCTTTGTTTCGTGCAGTTTTGGTGATGGCGACAGACGTGACAGTCAGACGGCCATTTTTATTTCCGACTGTGACAACTAACATAAGCATAATCATTCTTTAGCTCCCTCTGTTAGTCCAATCTTACCAGCCCACCAGCATGTACAGTACATGTACAAGTGAGGGTTAATTGGCTTAACTCGTATGCCTTTTGGAAACACATAAACTCTACAGTTAGTATTTCATACGCACTGTGGACCTCCGAACAATTGAGGTCCACAGGATGCGGGAAGAGGTTACGGTTTGTGGACTTCGACAGGTCCACAATCCGTTTTGCCCTCTCTGAAAAAGAGCTTTAGAGGAAAAACGTGTTAGGGTTATATATAGAAAAGGTAAGAGGAACAGCTGAGAGGCCCAGAAATTAAATTTGTTGTTGGGGGGGGGGGGGGGGGGGGGGAGCGGAAAAAAATTGTATTTAGCCAACGTTTTCTTAACTACACAAAGACAAAGGAATGTCCACAATACGTATGGAAGGTAAAGCTAATTGAGTTCTTCTGTGTTTAATTCACCAGTGCAATACGCAAGCCAGTATTGACATATCCTGTATGCATGTACCTTCACTGTTGATGGTATGCAAGGATATCATACGTATTGCACTATTGAACGCACCCCTGGCTAGCATCTCAATTTCATGACCATAATTTTGTTATAGCCCCCTCTGTTGGTCCAATCTGACCAGCCCCACTAACCAGCCAGTGTAAAGACTGTTTCATACTTATCGCGAACGCAAATGCGATGCGAATTTGCCGTCGGTGTTCCAATTAGGTAACGTACCGCGATAATAGTGTCCCGTCCTACATGAAGGCATGAAGATGGGAACAAACCTCCCTTTGTTCGCGTTCACAGCCTTTTTATTCTGTGTTAGTTTCATAAATGTGAACGAATATCTTGAAATGCATCTTTAGGACAAATTTGTAGGTATTAGATTCTTGCTCTTTATCACACAAATTGACATTTAACAGATGTTATTTTTTAGGCAAAAACGTTGATTGCTTCCATTGATTTCTATTGAGTAGAGTACTGTTTATAAAAGGATTATTACTCAAAGGAGCCCTGGCAACTTGCAACTAAATGTGGGTCACAAAAGTGCCATCACAAGAACATGACCACAAATGTGTTATAGCCCCCTCTGTTGTTTAAACCTGACCAGCCCGCTAACCAAACAATGTTAAAGGGGTACATTGCCTTGAACTAAAAGTCTCATGAATCTTTGCTGTTTGGAAATGTTCCTTATCTTTTATAAGAGTGCTCATTCAACAAAATACCTGTTATTTGTTGTAATTAGTAAGTAGTGATCGTAATAATAATTGCTCAGCCGTAGTTCAATGAGCTGCGACTGGAAAATGACTAGCAGAACACAGTCTGACATTTTGTGGAATCAAAACTTTGGTTCTACAAAATGACAGGTCGTTATTTGTCAACAAAAAACACGCAATTTGAAAGAGTAGTTATATGAATCTTTATATTCCACTTTAAACCTTCTCAATCATACATGAAATGGCCCAATTCAGAGCAATATGCCCCTTTAACACTTTAAAGTACCGGTATTCCAAGCCAGGGTTTTGCTTAGCTCACTCAGCATCCTGCCGCTAATCACATTTGACAGCCTCAGCTCCCAGCCTGATAATCCACTTAGAACTAGCTTGATTTGCTGAGGCGGCTACCTGCAAACGACCAATATCAAATATTTCAGGCCAATTAACCATGTCCCTTTTCCACTCTGGTGCTGGGTTTGCGTGTACTTTGAGTAATCAGGTTAGGGAAGCCCTAAGACAACTTGCAATTTATTGCTCTTTCTAATAAAATAGGAAGCTGCCATCAAGCGTGTCAAGGAAGAAAAGTAATTCCAGTACATTGTACCATAGAGCAACCTGCAAGCTGTATCCGTAACCAAAAAGGCCGGTTCATGACGTCAACAATTTAGGTTTCATTGTGACGTTCTATGTTGCCCTAACGAATTCGCTTCGCAGTGACATTTGCGTGAAGTATGAACCAGCCTTTATGTGTACCAGTAGTTGTACTCATACACGTACGTGTACAGACACGTACGTGTAAATTGAGGATTTATTTTGTTCCTCTCGATGATTTCCTTTGTTTGTCTTACACTCATGTTCCTAAACATACTTTAAAGGTAGGATACACCATTTGCAGATATCGAACATTTGTACTACCGAATTATTAAGAAATATCTTACGTATCTTACGTAATTCAATGGTCATTCTAGAAAGGCTTGATACAAACTCAACCAGACATAGCAAACATGTCTGTACTATTTGCAGATATCAATATATTTTACTACCGAATTATTAAGAAATATCTGACTAATTTAAAAGTAAATAATGATTGTAGGCATCCAGCAAAATGATTGAGCTAGATATCCTGTAATTGTTACGAATATTTTTTTAAATTTTATAAAAAAAATCACTTTTGCCGGTCAGCGATTGTGAAAAAAAACAAAAAAAAACATAAGAGCAACTGCCTGACGCTGGTTGAAAACAAACGCCGTGTTTCTTGCTTTTCTCGGCATTCATATTTGCAAAACTTCTGACAGGTCAGTTAAACGATATTTACTATAAAATACAACCTCCCAAATCCACCCATTCCTGATAATTCAAGCCATTACCAATGGTGTATCCTAACTTTATATTCGCCCATTCCTGATAATTCAAGCCATTACCAATGGTGTATCCTACCTTTACATCCACCCATTCATGATAATTCAAGGCATTACCAATAGTGTATCCTACCTTTACATCCACCCATTCATGATAATTCAAGGCATTACCAATAGTGTATCCTACCTTTTACATCCACTGTGTGCTACATTTACAATTGACTTTATGATAAACTGTCAATCTCTGATTGCATTCATGGTCATTTGTAACTACTACGGGTACATGTGGACTGGGATGCTTGTCATTCCATATCTCTAGTTTTAATAGCCTAATTTTTCAAGCATTCATATTATTCATTAAACTTAATAACAAATTAATCATTAAATAAAAAGTATAAATAGATCAGATTTGTTTTTAACTGACCAACAACTTAGGAGCATTATTAACAAGTGCAGTAATAAGGCTTTAATTTTTATAGTTTGGCTTTTGCAGTTTTGCATTAATTATTTACTTAATTACATGTACATCAGTCAAGTTAACTTTATATTTAATTCAGATTTAATTCAAAACAAAAATTGTATTTTAAAGGTAAATATATTATACAATATTTGCTTTTTCTGTAATTTTTGAAAATGAATGGGGAGTAAATATTGTGACGCTGACCATCATAGATTCAGGAAAACCAAGAAATTGTGTTATTGTAGTCAGGTTTCTCGACTTCCTTCAGATAAAACAGCAATTTATAGATGTCAGGGAACTATCAAGATAGGAAATCAGACTAGTTGGCTTGCATCCATTAACGGATATTGCAAATAAAATGTTGACCAATTTAAATTTAATAAATTAGGGGCCATGTTTAAAAATATATTTTTTTTTAAAATAATTGCCGGCTGGCAATTGTTGGAAATCTGAACCAAATTTTGTCCTTTTCTTGAAAACCACAACACCAGGTGTCATGATTTCACATTATACTCGGACGACAATTGATTGAACCAATAGAGAGCCAATATATGCATTTATGCCACAGCTATTTTTTATTCAGTCACCAATGTAAATGTTGTGCTGGATACCAAATAAACGGGCAAACCAGACACAATGAACAACAAGTGGGGCACACCAGACCCCCAATATGGGTACTCAGACCCAACCACTGCTAGGTTCCCAGACCTAACCATAGACATAACCACTGCTAGGTTCCCAGACCCAGCATCCCAATAATATCAACAGCAAAATCACAGCATTACAACCGATGTAACACTCGGTCAACTTGGCTTGATCATAGCCTCATGAAACTTGCGAGCGCTATGTCAAGTGTGTAAAGTTAATTACCTAATTGAAACAGGAGATTTACTTTATTACAAAATATAATGCCAAAAAGAGTTGTAAAGGCTGACTGATCCGGTGAAAAAACCGCAATCCCCCAAGCTATCGGGCTAAATCCCTTTTGTTTGTTTGGTTTTTTTTTTTTTTTTTTTTTTTTAACTCAACCGTATTAATTTAGTAATTACAGCACAACGGTGTGGGTTACACTTGCACTATGCTATGCCCACGAACATAAGTGACATAACATAATTGTAAAAGGGGGTACCACCCTACCCGCCTGCCTGATAGTTACTAGATATTAATTATGCCAAGTCATCACCTCATGAAACATGCGAGCGCCATGACTGCCTTATAGATCACGAGAACTGACATTTGTAACAATGCCCTTTATTACCTGACAAAAAGCAGGTAGAGTAGAATAACAATAATGATTCTAAGGTGGAATGTCTGGGGTGGAGGAGGGGCAAATATTTTACAGAGTGTAAAAATTCAACGCCTCCGGTCGATCGCTGTGACAAAGTGACACGTACGGGCGTAAACAAACTTTGAGCACGTACGTACGTCGCATGCATGTGAAGGCTTCCTATTGGTCGGAAGTTTCATATTTGCATATTAAAATTTACATATCAATTTCATTACCTTATTTGGTCATAAGCTGATGACAGCCTTGTCTTGCCCTCGTTTGCACTTTCAGCAAAAGAACACGCGTATCTGACCCACGGTGTCGTGAATGAAAGGTACGCGCTACATACATTATTACATGTACATGACAACGTATTGTTTTATTATGACGGTTGCAACACGTTACTCAAGCGCTACTATAGACAAATCCTTATGTATTATTATCGCCGCGTATAAGAAATTTTATCATGTAAAATGATAAAAGTAATTATACTCGGACGACAATTGATTGAACCAATAGAGAGCCAATATATGCATTTATGCCACAGCTATTTTTTATTCAGTCACCAATGTAAATGTTGTGCTGGATACCAAATAAACGGGCAAACCAGACACAATGAACAACAAGTGGGGCACACCAGACCCCCAATATGGGTACTCAGACCCAACCACTGCTAGGTTCCCAGACCTAACCATAGACATAACCACTGCTAGGTTCCCAGACCCAGCATCCCAATAATATCAACAGCAAAATCACAGCATTACAACCGATGTAACACTCGGTCAACTTGGCTTGATCATAGCCTCATGAAACTTGCGAGCGCTATGTCAAGTGTGTAAAGTTAATTACCTAATTGAAACAGGAGATTTACTTTATTACAAAATATAATGCCAAAAAGAGTTGTAAAGGCTGACTGATCCGGTGAAAAAACCGCCACACGCGTGAAAAGCGCGTCCCACCGAACAGATAGCCAAACCCATTAAAACAAACACCGCAGGTGTTCCAATTACTAATTATATTCCGATTCCACCCAGGTGGTACATGATGCATTCTCTAAGATTAGCCACAAAAAGCTTGTTCCCCTAGTGGGACAAGTGAACCCCATCCCGTTGAAATAGCTCCGAAATTGACCAAACAAATTGCGGATGATGCAAACAGTGCGCATTTATACATGTAATTAACTTCCACCAAGCTGATATTCAATTATGGGAAGGGCGAAAAACTCCTGACAAACCTCATTTTAAGCTCTGACTTAATCATAAAATTTGAGGAGAAAAAACAGGAGGAAATTCCCTTCCGGCTCCAATTGGCAGCCGAGTATGCATACTCCAGAATTGATACCAGGCAAAAAAACGACAAACAACGTCTCATCTGACCGACCTTAAAGGTAACATACCCCATTGGTAATTGCTTGAATTATCATGAATGGGTCGATTTGGGGGGGGGGGGGGGGGGGTTGTATTCCATAGTAAATATCGTTTAACCCCAACTCCCTACACAACAAAGGAAGCCGGAGGACTTTGAAGGAATTGTATGGTGTTTAATAACAATGGTGAGGGAGTCAGGGTTAGCTGACTTATCCGAAGTTTTACAATCATGGATGTCGAGAAAAACACGAAAAACAGCATTTGTTTTCAACCGGGGTCGAGCCGTTATTCTTATGTTATCTTTGTTTTTTCGCGATCGTCGTCCGGCGATCGCAAATTTTTCTTTATAAAATTCAATTTTTTGGAATAATTACAGGATATCTAGCGCAATCCTTTTGCTGAATGCCTAGAATCATAATTTACTTTCAATTGAGTAAGATATTTCTTAATAATTCGGTATTAATCATTTTCGATTTCTGCAAATGGTGTATACTACCTTTAACAGGAGGCACTGGCAAAATGCTCATACAAGAGTGAGCGCTCAAGTCTTGCGGACTTGACTATACCATACACAAACTTGCTGTCACTCAACAGTTGTCCAAATGACCTGGACCCAACGAGAGCCCTAGCTGTTTCGGCCCTATTTAACCAAACGACCCTATAGGGGTAATACATCATATGAACCGGCATGGGCCTCAAATTATTTAACACGGAATTTAACGGTACCCTTTCCCTTTGGAAACGAGAACAAATGCCCGAGGCCCGTTATCAACCCAAATAAAAGTCCCACAATGCAAAAGGAGCACAATGTATTGTTATGCATTATCCGCATATTAAAGGCTGTGACACAGCTATTGATATCATAATGATATTACACGTACATGTTCCACAAGAAGACAATGCTTCGTAACTGTGCACTGCTCCAAGGAAAGGCAAATAACAAAAACCTGCAGGAAAACCGCATATGGATTGAGAAACAAATGGCTAAACGTATTTCCAGTCCTTAGTGGCGGCGACTCAGTATCATGAAACTCCCATGTGAACCAAATAAGTTGGTATAACTATAGGCAAACGGTAGCCGTGCAATACAATTAAAAATCCTGAAACACAACCCTCTAAAGTATATTGTACACCAATAAAAACAATGTAATAACAGGAGATTCGTGCAACTCTGTAACCCGAATGAACTCGAAACAAAAATCAAACTTATGTGTGTCGCATTGAAATATATTCACATAAGTGTTACTGTTATTACAGATATAGATGCACATGTACATCTACATGCATCAACGTAGGCTAGGATTAAACGACAAACCATGTCAAAAAGGATACATTGTAACAAACAAGATACATTTAGCCTACATGCAGGTCATACACGCCGCTATGAACGGCCCATGCATGCCATACACGCTGCGCGTGTAACCTGCTACATTTCAAGGTCAAATGGCGGGAGAAGCAATGACGTCGCGCTCCGTTCACATGCGCGCCCCTCTATGAGTCTGTCTTTACGTCGTCTGGCGTCTCGACTTCCCTCCCATAGAAAAACGTACATGTAAACAAACTAGCGATGACGCCACTATAGCTCAGGTAGTAATGGTGGGCTATACATTACTGCATGTTTTGCCACGATAGCTTACTCTACCTGTTAAGAACCAATTAACTATTATAACTAAAATCATACAAAGGATACTTATACATTTGTCGACATATTTCCATCAAATTCCAGTAGTAGTTAGAGATAAATTGTCCCCGCACTTGACGACGGTTATCCACCGATTTCAACTTGAAATCGAAATCCAAATCAATCCATCAAGCAATCAGACAAACTTCTGTCCAAACAGGTCGGACTTGAGGGCGAGAAATGTCCACACTGCGACCGATGTTTATGTCCTGTGTCCGGGTGAATGTTTGAGATCGTGGAATGTTGACTTTAGCCTGCCCTTTAGTCCCTGTTCTTGATGAACTTTTGGAACCGCGTGGTCTGGCCATCCTGCAAACAAAAAGAAAACTCAACGCAGCAGTTGTCTGTTGCCAAGTACATAGGCTGTGTTGCTCAAGTTCTGTTACTGAAAAAAAAAAATGCAGGCTATGGGTTTCACAGTTTTTCTTTGTAATTGTTAATGATAAGCATGAGGACTTCTTGGCCCGGATTTCAGGTTAATCCTGACATTTTGTTTTTATTTATTTTGTATTTCTTAATTAAGATTAAACATCGAAACACAGGGCAGAGATCTGCCACAAATACGTTTCAAACAGTAGATTCGTAGAATTAAACAATTAATGCTGTCGCCTGCGTACAAAATTGCCACAAAATTAGCAAATGTAAATATGTGACTAGGAAGTGAATAGCGAACTTCGGAACAATTGTCACATGATTGTAGACAAAAGCAAGCCCAAGTGCTATAATTATATAAGAGAAAAATTACAACTGTCAAATACAAGGCGCTCAAATATTTAGTAGACACAAAATGTTACAAGCCATGACCACCCTAAGAACCTGTGACCAGATAGCTCACCATGGAGCTAATAAGACCGACCGAAATCAATACGAGTAAGCAGAAGAAACCACAAGCAGCTAAATGGAGGTCTGCCTCAACCTTAGAAGCAGTTTATACAATTCTGCAATAATTATATACTGTATAGGAATGGGGAATACTTTCCTACCTACCTACCCCTTTTTAAATGGCATGTAATCGCAAAGATACCATTTATTTATTTTTGTTATTTATTTATTTATTTATCTATTTTTATTTTATTTATTTTATATTTTTTATTATTATTATTATTTTATTCACGTCTTTTAGGCCTATTTTTAGTCGAAAATCTCATGCCTGTGTGACCAAAATTGCTTTGCTCCTATTTACTAATCCAGCAAAGGAAAAGGTGGCCTTACTACTAGTACTAGGCCCTATATCACAAACCAAATGCAGGAATTGTGGTCAACGCTTGCTTATGTTAGCTGTGAACTGAATATGCTAATTAAGCCATGCAATACATGCTATACAAGCACATATGTAGGCCTAGGCATATTGATACAGCCTAGGCATAGCCTGTCATTATTATTTCAACTAGGGCCCGATGAATGAGTCTACCCAGTCTATGGCCATGCACATTTGTTAGAACTCAAACGTAAAATCAAATAGCTTAGGTAGCCTAGGGCTAGGCCCATGTACTCCTCAGTATTCCGAAAACCTTGTTTAAATTTAGGCTATCCCTCGGAACAATTTTTTAATTCAACTAACTTGTGTAATTCTAACTAACGTTAGACGAACAGGCATGTGCAGCTTAACATAATTTTTTGTCATGTTTTCCGGTTCAAAAGCACTAATCACAAGAGACTTATTTGCGCCAGTTAAGCCGTGGCAGCACAGCCTACATCAAGTCACGTCACTGTCCAACAGTAAACACGGACAATGACGGACGAACTGCAACAACAAAACATTGCCCAGACTGCGGGCTAGACTTATGATAATTGGAAAACCCTCACCTCGAATTCCACAAAATTTGACATGCTTGAACTTGAGTTGAAGCTATTCTGTATTCACGCCACGATGAACTCGCAAGTGAGAAAACGTCACTGAAGAGCCCACCACTCACTAGGGTTGTAAGTTTTTGAAAATGAACCATGCATGCTTGCTCCGAGTGGCTCGAACAAGGTGGGCACTGGGCGTGCGAACACACGCCGACCGTCGACCGTCGACTGCAGCTATGAACGGCGGTGCGTAGACCGGGGCTGTGACGCGGAGTACATCCGCGTTTATTACGGGATCCATCGGTGGTCACAGTTTTGTTTGACTTATCAGGCAGCGACGACCACTAACCAAGAGTAAGCCTATGTGACGGCTTCTTCAGCCCGGCGGCCGTAAGAATTGCCGGACCATGATCGGATGCAGTTGACGCCGATTTCTCAACCGAAGTTAACGGAGCCGATGCTGACGATGAAGTATTTTCCGCCGTGGTGGACGGGGACCGGAGGCGTTGGTTATCTGCCGGAACGCGTTTGGCCTTTTTGCTGAGCGCTGGGCCGGCTCCGGTGAATATCGTGCCGGTCGACGATGAGGCCTCGGCATTTTTGCGTCTCTCGGCTCAACAACAACCAGTTAAACTCGGCCAAATAATCCCAAATAAATGGGTATTATTTCCAGAAGAAACGTAGGCAGAAAACACTGAAAAATTTCCTTTGAACGTGCAAATATTTTACAGAGTGTAAAAATTCAACGCCTCCGGTCGATCGCTGTGATATTTTACAGAGTGTAAAAATTCAACGCCTCCGGTCGATCGCTGTGACAAAGTGACACGTACGGGCGTAAACAAACTTTGAGCACGTACGTACGTCGCATGCATGTGAAGGCTTCCTATTGGTCGGAAGTTTCATATTTGCATATTAAAATTTACATATCAATTTCATTACCTTATTTGGTCATAAGCTGATGACAGCCTTGTCTTGCCCTCGTTTGCACTTTCAGCAAAAGAACACGCGTATCTGACCCACGGTGTCGTGAATGAAAGGTACGCGCTACATACATTATTACATGTACATGACAACGTATTGTTTTATTATGACGGTTGCAACACGTTACTCAAGCGCTACTATAGACAAATCCTTATGTATTATTATCGCCGCGTATAAGAAATTTTATCATGTAAAATGATAAAAGTAAATATACGGGTACTTAATAGGGGTAGAATAATTCAGTAGTTTTTTTGTGTATGTTTGCAAATGGTGTATACTACGGTAGACAATGCAGTGAGATACGTTTTGTGAAAACAACGATTTAAAAGCAGTGTAAACAATTGATTTATGCACTTGTATTATGAATGAATTCTCCAAAATAGACTGTATATTTATTCCGGGGCCATAAAAAGGTTCTTTTGTCTGCAGCCGGCGCACAACGTGCATATAAGCCATGAATGGACTAGCCTGAATTGGCCAGGCATGCAGGACATTTTCATAATTCATGCAGCACGCCTGGCATCAGCTCTGACTTTGTGCCCTTAGTTAGGCAAGACAAGCGTCGTCGTAAGCACAGCAGACTTGCCGCTGAGGCAAGCAGCTAGCCTCTCCACAGCAGACCCGCTGCTGAGGCAGGCAGGCAGCTAGCCTCTCCACAGCAGACCCGCTGCTGAGGCAGCCAGCTAGCCTCTCCATAGCCACCTCCCCTTCAGTCTTATTAGTTATTCGCTCGTCTCCCGCTCTCTCTCTCTCTCTCTCTCTTCTGAGAGCCCCCTGGAGAAGTAGCCAAGATGAGCCTCTCATCATTTCAGTATTTACACAATGATGGTTCAACAGTGTGGTGTGTAGTAGTGGGACAAGACAAGCCCCACTGCGCTCTAGCCAAAATGAACAGCCGGCCTGGGCCAGTTGTACTGACATTCCGTTGAGATCAGCGCTCGGCTATATATGCAAAGCTGGAACCCGGAATTAACCCTGTGTTAAGTCGTGTTAATCCAATCTAGAGCCAGACTATTTCCTTGTCTGTAGTACATTAAAGGTGTTCTTCTGTCGAATTGCTAGAATTACACGTTACATTATCTTATTTTGTCTTCCATGTTACATGCATATTTCAGAAATGCGCGTGCATTAAGAGCATTAAATAAGAATTTTCAAACAATATGCTATCGGTATATCAGTAAATTCGAGTTTTTTATTAATCCAGATCTGTATTATACATACATGAAATTAAGCACAATGTGTAACAGTGTGCACTAAGAATTAAATCATTTAGATTTTAGCTTGTGCAGTATATGATTTCGAACGTCCGTGATTTAATTCATTTAAATTATTTAATTTCCTCGAAGAATGTAAGCATTGCCTGGTGGAATTTGAAGTGAGAGGTTTCCAGTGCCACGTTGAACATGGCATCAATTTCTTCCTCTACTTAGTACTGTGTCGTCGTGTGTACTGTGTATCGGCCTTGGTCGTGAATTCGCTGATCTTGCTTCTGTGATTGGAATGATAAATACCAGTAGACTAGGAACTGATTAACATGAGATTGGGAATTGGCTTATATGCACAATCGGCCAAGCAGGTCTTGCGTGCGATATGATTCACGGAAAGGTGCATTACCGCTACAATCTACTTTTCAGGATCTGATGGGATTTACAAAATAAAAATTACTCTGTTAGTAAATTGAGGGACCCTGGATTTTTCAAAAGGGGTTGGGAATTTTGAGTTAAAGAATTTTGTTCAAGGATTTTTTATTTTTTTTGGTTTTCTCTGATGGTAGCCATGTCAGCTCTAGGGTGGTTTTCATTGGGCCATCATTATTTATTGATTTATTTATTTTAATTACAGTCTGGATATGGATTGGATAAGTGAGAGAAGACAATGTGAAGAAATTACATTTTGAGAGGTGGGAAGAAAACTCCAGAAGAATTAAGGGTGCTAGTCAGATTATTATTTAAAAAAAATGTTTTTCATTTAGTAAACAGTTTATCCAAAAGAAGACTCTGAAATGTTGAGAAAACAATCCCCTGTAGCAATTTTTTCCAAGGCTGTCCACTCATATTTCAACAATTTTAGAGCATCACATCAACTTAAGGATAAAGCAAAATATTGCAACTTTCATTGGGCAGTTTGTAATAATAAACACAAGGTTTGCTTGCCACTGTAAATATCTGCCCACACACAGGTCGTAGGTCGGTCTATGTAGTGCTATTTTGTATGACCTTTGACCTACTATGACACCAGTGCACATTCCTATCAGGTCAGCATAGAAAGTTGACTTGATGTACGTCTCCTGAGACTGCCCAACCTAGTGATTTTTTTTTTACCGAATTACAAATTTAAAGGTAGGATGTAAACAATATTGGTAATTGCTTGAATTGTCAGGAATGTGTGGATTTGGGGGGTTGTATTTTATAGTAAATATCGTTTAACTGGCCTATCCGAAGTTTTACAATCATGGGTGCCGGGGGGGGGGGGGGGGGGGGGGAAGAAAAATGGCATTGGTTTTTTACCTGTACCTTGTTGTTCTTGTTGTTCTTGGATTTTTTTTCTTCAGACGGTCGTGTTTTATTATATAAAATTCAATTTTTCGAAATAATTACAGGATATCTAGTGGAATCATTTTGCTGGATGCCTACAATCATTATTTACTTTCAAATAAGTAAGATATATTTTAATTATTTGGTAGTACAACAAATACTGCAAATAGTGTGTCCTACCTTTAAATGTAGTGCTGTAGACAACATCTGCTTTTGCTGAACATTTCAGAAATTATTAGATTCGGGTCGATTTGGGGAATTGTATTTATAGCAAATAATACCAGTTTATACTTGATTTGATTGCCATTGCTATGGTTGATGTGATTGCCATTGCCATGGATGCAAATTGTATGTTACAAAGCAGCTGATGCAAAATTCACTAGAGCTGAAATGTGTTCAACTTTTGCGAATACACAGCGCGAAAATTTGCCCTGACGTCATAAATTGAAGTTTGTGTTTGCGCCACAAACATTGTACAATGTTCATGTATGAACCTGTCTTTGTGGAGTGTCGTGGCCGAGTGGTTAAGAGCGTGTGTTTTCTGTTCCACAGAGCGTGAGTTCGAATCCCGGCCGGGACACGTGTGTCCTTAAGCAAGGCAATTAAACCACTATTGCTTCGTCCTTCGGATGGGACGTAAAGTTGTAGGTCCCGTGTGTTGTATAATTTATAATGTGTGTATATATCTTTCCCATTATATCATTATAAAATTGTATAATGCACGTAAAAGAACCCAGAACACTTATCGCTAAGAGAAGGGGTTTGCCCCGGTGTTCCTGGCTGACACAGCCTCTTTCTACGGGTTTCTTCTGGCTTACGAGCTACAGTGCCTTGAGCACTTTTGAAGGATCCTTGGTTTCATTACCAGAAAATAATAATAATAATAATAATAATATTGATAAAACCTATTTGAAAAAGCAAGACCAAAATGCTGTTCTTTGGTCTGGTTCTCTGACCCTAACGACATGGAACAAATTATAGATGACAGGTCGGGGGAATCAGACTAGCTGGCTTGCACCTGTTCAAGGACATGTAACCAATTGCAAATAAAATGTAGACTAAATAATGTTCATAATATGTGAGCAGTACTTGACTTCTCAGGGTTTTTTCTAATGATTGTCACCTAATACCCCCTTTCCTTCCCAACCAAACAAAAACAAAATCAAAAAGCATCATATACCAGTAAATGTATGTTCAATGAACCATATCAGAAAGTGCATGACGTGACAGATAAAAGATGAGTCAGATGTCAACTAGTACGTGCTTCTGTTTAGAAAAATTTGCCTCTGCGTACATTATGTACAAAAAGTGTAATGATACATTACATGCTACAGACAGTTTTTTAGTTTGTACACACTATTATGTATTCGAATATGTTGTGCATCAGATAATCTACTGCAAAGAAATGTGCAGTATAATTATACAAGATCATCTGCAGCAGGATACCAACACATAATATGCCTATTGTAATTGGGATATCGGCTAACTTGCTTTATAGATTGAGGTACGTGACCTCAGCTCAATATAAACAGACAATCAAGAAGCTAAATTACTCTAGGAGGGCACTTAAATTCCGCCGGCGTTGTCATCGTTCAGAGACAGTAGGCTCTGATAGCACAGCGTCGATCCCCTACTCATGCTGTGCTGTGCGCTCTTCCATCAGTGCGGGCATTAGTCATTAATCGACACACATCGTGCGTCAAACGGGAAAATGAAATCCATGAATCATTGATACTGGAATGCTGGATTTTTTTGTATAAGGACTTAAGATTGCGATGTGTCAGAATTGAATCTTTAAGTCTAGATTTTGTGTGGATTTTTTTTTTTTTTTTAAGGACAAATTATTTTAAGCTGTGACTCACGGTGCACATCTGATTTTCAAATCACATTAAAGTGTCTGCGCTGGCGGTGGTAGTGTAGGCGAATAGCAACTTGGATTTTGCGTGAATTGGCCGTGGTATTGGGTAAATTGATGAGATCTATCCAGTCATTCTTTGTCATGCTAAACAGATGATTCATAGAATGGGCTCCGTGCGCGGTCGTGTAAGTGCGCTTTTCACTTTGCAACCGTACTTCCTATAGGTGAACTGAATACCAATTCTCTGGTAGTATCGTACGCACTGCATTCCTCATTCATTTGACACTCATATTCCAGTGGGATTGCTTTGTCCGTTAGCTGACTTTCTTATTTGCATTTTCAGAGACCTTAATTAAGGTCGGGTAAGATGGATGCGATATTGACTTCCCAACTCTCCTTTTCTTTCCTCTGGAGGGGGTACTTGTGCACAGAGTCAATAGAAATCTATGTAAGGATCCGATCTGTAGACTATTCCATTTGCACTACTCTGATTTGAGCAAATATTCATGGCAAAAAAAAAAAAAAAAACATTTTGGAGTTGGGACAAGATATTGATGTTCATTTGCAAGGACATTACAAGCGTGCAGCTGCAAGGATTTGTTGAGTGGGGGGGGGGGGGGGGGGGGGGGGGGTTTCTTATATCGTATAGGTCATTTTGTGATCCTTTTCTATGCAAATGTATTTGAAAAAAATGCATTTTAGCAATTTGGAGGCTTTTTGCCATTTAAGGCGAAATTTTGGGCATGTCTAAGTTTTTCGATTGCTTACCCAGGAGTTATATACTTGTAGATAATAGGATAATTGTGTTTAGGACAACACAATAACAATCACAGATGTCAATTTGTAAAAAAAAAAAAAAATAATCAGTTGGCCCGTTTGGCCGACATCAAGGGCCTTATTTAACAAGCACAGGAAGGGCTGGGCACAAGGCGCGGTCCTACCGACGCGCCACGCCCACTTTCTGACCTCACAAGACGCGCCGATCTGCTTGCCCAAATTCCTACAAACGGCAAAGCAGAAAATAATTGCTTGCCAAATATTTGCGCTTAGCAAATTAACCTGAGAACCGGTCACCTGACAGTAAGTTTAACATCTAGGACTTAGAAAGCTGGTCACGTCATTTCTTTTTCTAAGCAGCTAGTTTTTTAGGCTTAGCAGATGCCTGACATAAGCAAGGGCCCATCGTGTCTGTCTGGCCCCACTAACAATTCCCACCTTAAAAAGGAAAGGCTGGGATGTCGTGATATTAGCCTGTCTGGCAACTAGATCACTTGGGATTTGTCTTGATGTCTGGGAGCAAATCCTACCGTCCACCCCCCTCTCCTTCCTGCCCCTTCTTGTTGCAATGCAAGACTGACGCTCGTTTTAAAGCCCTCTTCTGGACAAGGGATCAGAATTTCAAGCTAATGATCGGGTACATTTACATAGTCACACATAAGCCAAAATGCAATGGATGTTCAGACATTGGCCAAAAAACACTAATTTAATTCAATTGAACTTTATGATCTCTAATATGGGAAATTCCTTTTGACCTTTTTTATCCTGCTTTTATCTTGCTTTAAACAAAAATGTTTATCCTACTTTTCTTCTACTTTTTCATCTGGGTCTGTTCAAAGCCTGTCTTACATCTCAAATATCTGTCATTGTGTACATATACATGTCACCCAAAATTCCAAATGGATGTGAATTTGTAAATGAGGTACATGTACATGTAGGTACCCTGTATCCTACTGTAAACATAGGTGCTTGGCCATTTTCTTGCCTTGGAGGAGCCAGACTATATCCTGACAGGTAGCGTGATAACGATCTATTGAACAGCGATGACATACATTGTACCTTGATGTGGTAATGCATTCAGAATGTATAAAATTGCGAGACGTGAGGCTAAAACCTACATGTACCCGGTACCTAGTCTTGGCCACGCCATCATTTTCTCACCTTCCCGTAGTATGCTAGAGGCAGTGAGCTATAAATATATTCCCCGTTCTGAATTGGTTGCACTCAGTGTGCACAGTCGTGTCTTATTTATTTCCCATTCGAGATTAATTATCAGAGCATTGGTACTTTATTATTAACCTGAAAATAGCCTACTTCAAA
Organism: Crossaster papposus; assembly: GCA_037893245.1. Lineage (NCBI taxonomy): Eukaryota > Metazoa > Echinodermata > Asteroidea > Velatida > Solasteridae > Crossaster > Crossaster papposus. The sequence goes on along the minus strand of JBAIAA010000036.1, from coordinate 28,580 downwards.
ATATCAATGTGGCAGGTGAATACTATTCTACAGATTTATTTATTTTGTACATGAACAATTACATTGATTGTAGTTCATGTACCATGTATACATCCTAATGTTTGTTTAACAGAAATGTTAAACAAATTGCTGTAAATCCACAACGATTACATTTATGTTTAAAGGGATTGTATATACTTAGTTGTGTGTTATTGTTCGAAGCACCAAAAGTGCTTGAAATATAAAGAGAGTGTCGTGGCCGAGTGGTTAAGAGCGTGTGTTTTCTGTTCCACAGAGCGTGAGTTCGAATCCCGGCCGGGACACGTGTGTCCTTAAGCAAGGCAATTAAACCACTATTGCTTCGTCCTTCGGATGGGACGTAAAGTTGTAGGTCCCGTGTGTTGTATAATTTATAATGTGTGTATATATCTTTCCCATTATAACATTATAAAATTGTATAATGCACGTAAAAAAAACCAGAACACTTATCGCTAAGAGAAGGGGTTTGCCCCGGTGTTCCTGGCTGACACAGCCTCTTTCTACGGGTTTCTTCTGGCTTACGAGCTACAGTGCCTTGAGCACTTTTGAAGGATCCTTGGTTTCATTACCAGAAAATAATAATAATAATAATAATAATAAAAGTGTTTGAAATATAAAGAAAAGTTAAAATATAAAGAAAAGTGCTTAACAAGTATCATGATGGAATTTAATTGTTGTGAACGCTGTACATGTTCCGAGAAAACAATATTTTACGATTTCAATTTTAATTCAAAATTTCACAATTTGAATTGTGGCCACAATCTTCACAACCTTGCTTTTTTCTTCTTTCTGTTTCCCCCGTCTCTTAACCCTACCCCCTCCACCAAACCTCTACCAACCCTACCACCTTTCCACAAATCTACCTGTTTAATACCATGGTCATGACTACTGGAATTAGTCACTACACCAATTGACCCAGGGGATCTCAGTGTCACCCTTTAGTCTTTCCTGTATTCACCACGACACCCGATGTCTCAGTACCCCACACAAACACTGTGACATCTCCCATCTCAAGGGACTTCCTCTGATACACAATACACCCCCCCCCCCTCCCCCCCCTTTAATTTGTATAAACCTGACTGCATGAGTCACTTGTAATAATTACATCTCTTGAGGAAATGTATCGGTATTCTTGACTTTTACACAGCTACTGCTGTGAAGCCAGCTTGCGATTACTGCTGAGGAAAAGAGCAGAGACCCTAGAGGCAATTAATAGGCTGGTCTGAGGCAGTCAAGAACCCTAGAATCTGTCTAAACTAAACTAGTCCCTACGGTCTTATTTACTTTCATTGGTAGGTTTGGGCATGGAGCTATTTGCATTTAGTACAATGTACACTTGTACTACATGCTGTTGTTTGTCTAATGCAATTAGAGAAATGCGTATCATTCTCCTTCGTGAACATAAAGATGAGTCAATTTGATCTGCTCGATAGCGTAATTTATGTAAGGCTGGACTTATTCTAGATACTTTCTAGTAAAAGTAATCAAGAGGTAATTAGGGTTAAATACGGGTAAATTTGCTTCTATAAATAGTGACTCGTCTTTATAAAAACACTCTATCCTGGAAAGCACTCAATCAGCCATTTACACATTAAATTCGAATAACATCTGGTACACTAACTTGCTCTAAATGCTTGGCACATTTAAACTTTGAGTTCTCCAGACTAAAGAGACTGTTGTCATGGTGACTATATCAGGCGATTTGGGGCAAGCCTTACGCTAGCAACCCCAGCCCCAAAATGGACGTGTCTTTGTACTATTCTCATCCATTGTACAATGTATTGGTGTTCAGCATCTCTTACGTAACTATGCAAGAGCTTGCTCGTATTATGTGATTATGGTAACAGTTTTTGGTCTGGAGAATTTAAATTTAAAATGTGCCAAGCATTTTTAACTACTCAGTGTACCAGATGTTATTCAAATTTAACTCGCATTTTGGCTTATGGGGCTGCAGAACGCATTTTTAATTATATGGTGTTAACTGAAAAGATTATGTAAATGTCTGCAACAACTGGAACATACCTGTACCAGAGATGTAGTCGAGTTCATCACAAGTCCCTGCAAGTCCCTGCAAGTCCCTGCAAGTCCATGCAAGTCCCTGCAAGTCCCTGCAAGTCCCTGCAAGTCAATCACAAGTCCTTCAGTTCAAATTCAAATCACAAGCTATTCAAATCAGCTTTGACAAAAGCAGTCCTTTGTCATTGTTCATCCAGTTACTTGTGACTGCCTTTATGAAGGGACTTGTGACTGGCTTCACGAAAGGACTTGTGAATGGACTTGCAGGGACTCGACTACAACCCTGACGTCCTGTACACGATCCATTCATGTCGGGGTTGTCATCACAAGACTCATCTTAGATCACACACAATATGCATGTGTTTCTACCCATGCAAATGTCAAGTTTTTTACACAACAATTTCAAGTATACATTTTATCTTTATCTTTATCTTTATCTTTATTTCATTTTCCGGGATATACAAAATTACAAGTAACAAACACTGATCAAGAAACATAACAAAAAACATAACAGAAGACAATACCCAAATAGCTCTGCAGGATTACCCAAAAGAAACAAGTTTCTGTAGAGGGACTCTCCAAATTAATTAGATAATACAATTTTCACACCTCCTACGGGGGTAAGGGTTAATTAAACCAGCAAACTTCATTGCGCTCGAACATTTTTTTCTTTCTGAGAATGTGTACACTGTACATGTAAGTGCAACATCACACTTTCAATTGTAACTGTCTAAAATATTGAATTAAAACCGTACGCCAGCTCTAGTCAATAATGCGCTAGTCAATAATGTGCTAGTCAATAATGCGCTAGTCAATAATGCGCTAGTCAATAATGCTCTAGTCTTTAATAGCATTAGTGTAGTTTCTTCCTGGCCGTAAGCCGCTAATACAAACTTGTAAATTTTCCTCTGCAAATTTCCGCTCTCGTTTTAAAAAGGCCTGAACCGGACAAACTTGATTTGGTTTGAAGCTAACCGCTTGCCGTCAAAGTTAACTCACTCTATATCCCATTAGGGAGTTGATTGTGTGACGAGCGTAAATTCAGGTTGCTAATATTTATACAATTACCGCGACTGGTTTAAGTAATGCTTGTACTTGACGATGTCGTAGCAATTATGCAAAGGATCGCAATCGAGTGTGTTATCTATGGATTCGGAGGGTATTTGTGGCAGTATTTTGTGTACTACGAAGACTATTACATCAACATTCATTTGTTTTTGTAATGGTGGTAGGATATACATGAGCAAAAAAGTGGTTTGTTGTAAACAATGAAGGTTTTAACTACTAAATTGATACTTGAGATTTGAAGAACGAACACAAATTACATGGTTCTTTCCTGGCCTTCACCGCTGTGGCCAGGGTTAGAATCCCGCCTGGACCAACGTGGATCGGGTTTTTAGTCCCTGCTGATTTCATGGATTTTCCCTAGCATATTTTTCTGGGGTTTCCTCCCACCTTTTAACCTGTAACTTGTTCTCATTGTTTTCCTTCTTCAGTTTCTTCTTGCTTGCTAAATGCAGTGACTAGGGCACTTTTGATAAATCATTGCTTTCATTAACAGAACAAAACAAATAGCTTGTCACTTGGCACTCATATGTACAAGTAGATGCCAATGTTTTGGCTTACCATCTGGCACATACAAGACAGCTTGATAAACTGAAGAAAAATATCGCTGCGCAGAAGAGCAGAGATGCATGTGAACATATACAGTACATGTACATGTAGGTCGGTTCAAGGACCTCGGTATGTGTACAAGTACGTTCCAGACTTGCAACTTATGTGTCTGGAGTTGAAAACAATTAACTTGCCAATTTCTAGGACCTTCAAAACTCAACAAGTTATGTTTTGATTCTCCTTCCTTCGCCTCCTCCTATCTCTAACTCTCTACTGACTACTGCGACACTGCCTCTAGGTACAGGACCAATCTGCCAAATTGGTGCTTCCTTTTGAAAAAACAAAATGAAAATTAAAGGCCTCTTTCTGATTTGAATGAAATTGCAGATGTTAAAAGCAAAAGTCTATATAACTGCGTGGTTGCCTTTAAGTTATCACGTCAACGTACATGTAGTATTAGTTGCCACATCCTGTCCTATGTACATCCAGAATTGTCCTCTTCCTGAAATCATCCCTGGGTGGGAAGTGTTAGTTAGACACTGTTATTGTCCAAACATTCACTACCTTGGAAACTATGTCCAAGTTCTTCTCTCTTTTTTTTATTTATCAATTTGTTTTCTTCTGTTCTGAGAATATATGTGACCCACCACCCCAAAACCAGGCTGAAGTTGAAATTTTTCATATGAGAGATTTTTATACCATTGGATTGCTAGCGTTTTAAGCTTTAAAATGATACATCACATGCACCAGTACCGCTATGAAATGAAAAGTAACGACGCTTCAAAAAGTGACATTTTGTTGGCGTTCGGGTACCGACGCTTCAAAAAGTGACATTTTGTTGGCGTTCGCGGCAACAAGTTTGGTTAATTTGAGTAATAGCAACGACAACAAAAATCAGGAGAAGACCGATATTATCACTTTCGGGGATTTAAAAAAAGGTTTAAACATGAACAGCCTATAAATTAGAGTTTTAACTAACGATTTATAAAAAAACACACAATCGACCAGCAACACATTTTTGTGTGTACAATGCCATATCTCGAAATGGCATTTGCCGACTTCCGCCTGGTTTTGGGGTGGTGGGTCACGTATATGACGTACAGGTAGTACCTGAGGGTGAGCTGGACTGGAGTAAATTACAGAGCCTCAGCTCATGTCATCTCATTTTACGCACGTCAACAATGTCTCGTACTTCCTTCAGGATCCAGTGGATTTTAATGTGATCATTAAAACCCCCAATAGCCCGGAATCCTCCAATTTTGATATGATGTTGCATACACCCTAGGAAGTTAGGGGTTGGTGGACGATGTTTATAGTTACCGGGGTTACAATTGTCTCAGGTTCATTCATTATTAGCAAAAGAAAGGGATTTTGCTTCAAAATTCTACTTTGGTCTAGACTTGTTTTGTTGCAAATTTTGATCCTTCAACCCTAATCCTGCTACACGAAGCACGGTGCATCAGGAAGACAAAGCTGGTGTACTTTGATGCATTCAGCTGTTATGTTAACATCAGTGCATAAACACCACAGTCATAAGCCGCGTTCGCATTGGACTTTTTTTTGTAAAACCTACGGAGGCTGTTGTCAACTTTAACCAAATTAAATCCAATGCGGACCGAGGGTAACATTGTCAAATTGTCCATTTTACCCTCCGCAACAGTAAGATCTACAGGCCCAAGCTTCTAGCGGAGGATTTAACACCGTGAACTTTGACAATCACGTACCGTAACATTTGACAATATTAAGTCCAATGCGAACGCGGCTTAAGACTATTGAACAATACTACCCCCAGAGATGGATTTTGCTGTGTTCGGTGACTAGTGACTCTGGGGCATTTTTACCTTAAGACGTTTGACCCGATGGATCTTGCAAATTTGTAACGTGTTTTTGTACGGCATTAAAACTTTCTGTGGTTACTTTTTTTCAGAATCAGATTGAGAAGAACCCTGGCGTGTACTTGAACACGGAGCAGCCTCCTTGCATGAAGTTCCTGGTGACAGAAGCCGACATCAAGAAGCAGGAGGAACGCGTGCGTGAGGTGCGACAGAGACTGCGCAAGGTATTGGAAGGAGATCTGAAGCAGATACAAGGTACTGCGAGCCCCTCCATTGAACAACACACTAATGTTTTATAGAATCGATACATTGTATTTCAAGTTTCATTCCCCCATGATCTTCAACAAATTGTGGAGTACCTTGGCCTCATGTTTAGGAGCTTTGAATTCGTAGTCTGCAGGTAATTCTGCAGGTTTTGGGTTCGAGTCCAGCCTTGGGTTGTGGTGCGTGTGCCCTTGAGCAAGGCACTTTGTCACTCTTTGCTTCTCTCCACCCAGGAGTAAATGGGTACTTGTGAGGGCAGAGATGGTTTATATTGTGATTGCTTTAGCTGCTTTGCACCGAAATGGCAGCATCCAGCACTATCAAGGGAGCTGGGAAAATAGTTGGAATGTTTCAGTGGATACGTGTTCATTTATAAATATGCATTATTATTGTTTTTCTTAGATTGTTTTCATCTGTTAATTAATAAATGTTCAACTTGTATTTTTATTCCATCCAAAAACCTCCCTTTCTGTTTTGGGCACAAACCGATCTGCTTTGCGAGCAGACTGGCTCCCAGTCCAATCATTCTTGATACTAATTGTGAGACAGGAACCAGACCACCCCAAGAGAATAAAAAAAAATTACCGGGCCGTCCGAGAAAAAAAAAATGAGCCGATGTGTTTGTTGGTAGTCGCCATGTTTAAAAATGAAAACATTTTGTATTGCTAGAAAGAAAAGAAATTATAGAATCTGTTTTTCGCGAGGTAACTGGAATATATTATACGACACCTGAATAAATTCCCGTTATTTGATTGTCGGTCAAATACATTGAATTATTTGTCCCACTATACAGTGCGGCCGCACTGCAAAAATAGAGCTTTTATTCAACGGTCAATAGAAGTTCCTTGCACAGTCGCACCATTGACCATGCTCTGACCAATCAGATGACGAGGATTTATTCAGGTGTTGTATACAAGTTAAAACAAAAAAAAATGTTTAATGTCCGTGCGATGGAAAGAATAATTTTTTTAGCTTCGTGGAATAGAACATTTCATCTGTAACCTCATGAAATTATTCTTACCATTGCACTTCCAAACATTCTTTATTTGTATAGGCAAATAAAATGCTTTAAATTGCTAATACATTTCAGTTATTGGACGCTTTATACACACATAGACTATTTTATCTATCCATTTTGAAAACTAAGCTTAAAACATTTGCTTGTAAATCTTCCCGTCAGATTGTGCCTCCTGAATTGTATGATGACTTGATCAAAACCTATTACGAAAAAATCATGTGACTTTGTCTTTAAAAAAAACACATTCTTTTTTAAATCTTCATAATTCATTGTACGTTAATTTTGCTTAATATTTTGAATGAATTTGTTACATTTATACCTACGTTTTAGTAAAAACATTCTTAAAGGCACAATGCAGAAGTACTGGAAATAAATTCACACGTGTTACTTTAACTCTATGAATATCCATTACACTTGAAGTGTAAAGTGCAAGTTATTTCAACAAACCGTTTAGGAAAATATTTACAATGACCCCTGTTTGATTGGCGTGCGCCTTGCAAATTGGCAGCCATTTCAATTTAATTGGCTTGGTCAATGTTTTTAAATTTTCCTTTTTTTTCTCAATAATATTACTTTATTATTATTACCGGTAGTTTTTGTCAAAATGTATGATGCGATGTGCGTACTGTATGAGCGATTGATGACTCATGTACTGTGATGACTCCATCGTACTCATCACACAGTGTTCGTCCCCCAGATATGCGCGGTTCAGTTTGCCATTCAGGTCTCTGGTTACAGAGTGTTGATTGGTTCTCAGTCACAGCGCACACAATAGCCGCATGTATGTACATTGAGTGCATGTGCATTGCGTTGAATAGACCGCGACCGATCTGATAATGACATTGAGGGAAGGAGAAGGGGATATATTTCTGACTCGTCCACTTCAAGATATTTACCCTTTTTTTTTACTCTCTTTATTTTTGTGCTATGATTCATGATGAATTGTCAGGGAATGAGAAAAAACAATGTTTAACCTTTTCATTTCAGGAGTGAGATTTGTTTTCCAGACTTTAGGGGTGAGAAAAAGATGTCGTTATAGAAAGAAATGCACGTTTCAACCCTTTTAATTTTCAGACAATAATTGACAATCTCATCAATGACATTTGCTTATTAAAGAAAAACCTTCTAAAGAATGATACATTTTTTGGTTATATGATGCATTTATTGATACAATACACATTATGTATTTTCAACAATTTATTTCTCCCCATAAGAGCATTTAAAAATAGGCCGCCACCCGAGTGTTTTTTCTTTCATATTTGAATCAGTTTAATTATTTATATAATTTGTTCTTGTAGCTCTCTAAAAAAATTAAAGAATAATTGTATAATATAGCAGTCCTTAAGCAGATGGTCCCTAGAAGCATGGCAATGCAAATATATTCAAACTGACTGCAATTCTGGGGGTATTAAGACTTAGTAGAGAGATTGAATAAACAGTAGGACACTAATTAATCAATAATGTTCACAATACGTAAGATTTGCAGCGTAGATACAGCGTAGATTTGCAGTTACGACTTCAAGCTCAAATGAGAAAAAATTAATGGCATTATTGGATCAATTTCCTATTTCTGCATTGGGGGGGAAACGATAACGACATGGATTAATGGTTTTGTCTTTTAGTTGCAAAAAAAGAGAACAAAAAATAGATTGAAACTTAAATTCCTCTGGAGTCGGATGTTATTATTGGGAAGATGTCATCCATCATAACATGGGATTTATATTTTGTTGTTACTGGAGATTTGCAAACCATAACTGGGCGGTTGATGAACTTTTGGCAGACTAGTATGTTTACAGATTTCTGAGAGGAAATGTTAATAACGCGCAGGATATTGGATGGCCGTTTAGGGGCCGGTTGGCTTATTGCCAGCATAATACAAGGAGTACCCAACCCAGATAGGCAAACTGCCGTGGCCTGGACATAGTGCTGGCACTCTGCACACATTACAAGGGGATTGTGGTAAAAAGGGGTTTTTATTTCGATACGAGTGACTCATGTTGTTGTTAAAATAAAACCTAAACTGAAGCTTTCTAAAAAAAAAACAGCAGTGTACCCTTTGGTGACTAGAGTCACAGCTACATTTAACTCTTTGGGTAGAGGCATTTGTTTGTTGTGCACAAGAACAAAAAAACATGGCTTTGTGCGATGTAGCTTAAGCAATGTATTTTTAATCAATAATTGATTTGTTTTTTTGACCTTGTCAAAAGACGTTCCATGTGCAACAAATGCATAATAATCATCAAGAACTCTTGCCTTGAACACTATTGTTAAAGATTATTGAAATGTTTTGTTGAAGTCGGAACACTGCAAATGTGAAGTGATAATTTCTTTAGCTTTTCTTTCTTTCCTTTTTCTTCTCATTAAGCCATTAACCAGTTCGCGCCGGATGACGTATATAAACGCAAACATTTCCCCAAATTCAAAACGGATGACGCATAAACACGCCAAGTTCAAGTTCGGAAATGTATGTCAGCAGCGAGCAAGGCCGGAAGTGCGTGGGTGTGCTTCCCGGCACGATCAGCCTGAACCCGCTTCGGTTCGAGTTTCGTTAAAAATAATCCCGCCCGTGGGCTCGGCGATGTTAAAATAATCCCGGCGCGAACTGGTTAAGCAATGTAGTTCTGTATTTTTAATCAATAATTGATTTGTTTTCTGACCTTGGCAAAAGACGTTCCATGTGCAACAAATTCATAATAATCATCAAGAACTCTTGCCTTGAAGTCCTTGAACACTATTGTACAGGATTATTGGAATGTTTTGGTGAAGTCGGAACACTGCAAATGTGAAGTGATAATTTCTTTAGCTTTTCTTTCTCTTTTTTTTCTTCTCATTAAGCCATTTAAAAACAAAAATTACAAGATTTAACGGATTACTACAATTACGCGGTTTTTCAAAAAAAAAAAAATGAAATTACCCAGTGATTGTTTTTTTAAAATTACCGTAGCATTTTTTTGTTGGAGAGATACATAACAAACAGAGATTTCTAAATGAATAGCTGAACCAACGTTTCAGGTGATGTTTATTGTTTGTGACTGATATTCAGCTGGTTTTTGCTTAGCATGAAAAGCACATGGTGTTTTGGCTGGTAACCTGTTTTTATTGAGCAAAACTATTTTTGTGCTAAGCCAATTTGTGTGCTTACATGTTTTATGAAATTGGCCCCTGATGAAACCGATGGAGATAATAATTTAAATGGACTGGAATCTTCAGTGCAACTTTGTGGACAGTTACACAAACCGTCAGAAATGGTGTCAGCGGTAAAGCCACATTAGACGCAAACAAGATATCATTGGCTGGGTGCGGGGGGGGGGCTCTGTAATTTCACACATCCTTGTTTTTGTCAGTGGTGTAAATTGCGGCTTATTAAAACCGGAACATCTTCACAAGCCAGTTACGTGAGTGGGTTGTTGTTTTGCTTAAATGAATTCTGCCCCTCGGCAGTGGTGTAACTGAGATGGTGTTTGGAGGGGTGGGGCAGGGGGGGTCTTCCATGGGGATTGGAGGGGGGGGGGGGGCGGCCCCTGGGGAGGGGGAAAGGCCTCCTCCACCGTGGGGATGATGCAATCAAACAATTATTCACAAGGAATCGTTGTTAAAAAAAAAATACAATGTACATGTACCGATACGTGTATGTACACAATTCTGTAGAGCCTATTATATTGTGGCTTTGAAATTATAAAATTATAAAAATTTCAAGTTTACCATAAAAAAACACCAGTTTTGTTTGTCTGAGATTGATAAGTTGACTTGGCCATATGCGTTAAATTAATCATTATTAATCCTAACGTCCTTGTGGGTACTCATTTACGCTACAGTACACAGTATACTACACCATTCTCATAGGCCAGTGTAGTAAGAATACTGCATACTGCAGTTTACTCAAGTAGTATTTTGTAGTATTGGTTGACGCGAGGGTTAATTAGGACAGCGAACAAAAAAATATAACACGTTTATAGAAGTCATTGTGGTAAAGAAAGTTATAAACCACTAGTGGCTTTAATTACTTGGAAATTATAGTGAAAGTTATGAACTTTGTTTTTATCATGAAAGATTGAATGTACACAGTGTGTGCTAAAAACTGTCGTTGTCAATTAGACACACTTCCTAACAAGTTGTGCAATAATTACTGGGGAAAGTTAGGCTTCCTGAGGTATAACAGATATCCAGGAATGTTCTATTTTGATGTTGATTGATGATCTGGGCGCTGAAAAAGGTCACGGGCCTGCCAGGAAATCATTCCAAATATAGAGAACCACAATTTGTTTGGACAAATATCAGTATCTGCCGCAATGTGTCAATTGAATTAAGCTTTCTGCTTGAGAAAGGTATTGTGAAATTGTGACCCGCTCTGCAAAAATGAGTCTGATGTCGGAAAATACGTTTTTACGTAAAGGGCTGTTTATTGTCTCGGAGGTGATTTTTTTTTAACAAATAATATTTGAGTTTTAAGGCATTTTGGTTTCTGCAACACCTATATTTTCAGATCTGATCATTTGAAAAGATTGTTTTGATCCCTAAATTAAATTAAATACAGGTTTTGTCATTCTCTTACCATAGCATCTGATTAAGCGCTACAATTGTAAATCTTCATTTCTCTCAAAGACATTTTGAGTATAACTGAGAAAAAGCAAATTTCTTAAAATTGTAAAAGACCAATGCATTGCACTACAGCGTTGTGCCATATATCAAATGTAAGCTTATTTCCTGCTTTTCCTGACCAACTGTACAATTGAAAAATTTTTTTTAACACAACAGACTCATTTTTGCAGTGTGGGTCACAATTAAGCTTTCTGCTTGAAAGGTATTGTGAAATATTTTGATTGGCATGTACCTAAGTATTAGGTCAATTCATTACCAAATTCGTGCTGGGATTATTTTGACATTGACCAGACACAGGATTGTTTTTCACGAACCTGGATCTGAGATTGGTTCAGGCTGGCATCTGTGGGTAGCGCACCCTAATATTTCCGACCTCGCTCCTCGCAAGCCAGTTGCTGACAGATATTTCTGGCTTTGCTTGTGTTTATCTGTCAACTGTTGTGATATCCGGACTTTTGTTTAAAGTGTATACACGAAATCTGACGCGAACTGATTTAGTAGTTTGCAGTATATTCTTTTGAAATCAAATTCATAGACAAGAATTAGTGGTAAAATGTTATGGTAATTAGTTGGGCTTTAAAACTGAAGGATTTAATGTAGCAGTATTATATCTGCTTAATTAATCCGGACCTGTGATTACTTTGCTTTGAATTTACTCCCTGAGAAGTCTCAGTCCCAGACAAGAAGTTTCTAACTATTTTTGATGAAGTTTAACCTGGCTAAAAATAGCTACAGTGAGTCATGGTCTATTTTTGTTGGTGAGTCATATCAGTAGAGAGTCTACCTGATCTACAATTTAGACATCAGGGAATTGTTAGGACAGGGAACCAGTCTACCTGAACGCCACCTGCTGTCATTCTTTAAAATATATCTAAACATTTGGAATGATTTGACAGATTGGAAAGGTTATTTTAAAAAAAATCATATGCTGATATGATTGACAGTGTAACAACAGTCCATTTAAGGTTAGGACAATTATATAAACAACAATCAAACCAGTTCAGTTCATCTGTAATACCTGCTTCAAATTCCCTGACCTTTGATCTCTGCCATAAATAGCTCTTTTGTTTTTTATCCAGAAGTTGACATTAACATTCCGCAGGAAAGCAAGTCTATTTTTACCTCTTGGTGATGCTTTGACTAGGTGGTCATGACCCAAAGCTGTTGGCTGGTTATTGCTCTCCCTGTGTAGAGGTCTAAATATTTATTTGACGGCTAGATTTATTTATTTGATGACCAAAAGGTAGTACATGTATACACCATTTGCAAACAAAAAAGAAACTAAAATAACTAAAATACTGAATTATTATGAAATACCCTACTTGGCTGCAAGTGAATAACAGTCTGAAACATCAAGAAAACTGGTTTTTCTTTATTATTGCCAGTTGGCAATTATTATAAAATCCTGACTATTTTAAACACTGCCCCTGATTCAATATTTGCATTATTGTTACACATCTCTGAATGGGTGCAAGCCAACTAGTCTGGTTTCCTAACCTGACAATTCCCCGACTTCTATAAATTGCGCTATTTCATCTAAAGGAAGTCAAGGAATCAGACAACAAAAACAGCATATTGTTGTGGTTTTTCCAGCATCTATGAGGTCAGCGCTACACTATTTACTATAAAAAAATGACTCCCTAACTCATCAATTTTCAAAACAATAGTTACGGCAAAAGCAAATGGTGTACATAGAAGTTCTAAAGGTAGGATACACCATTGGTAATTGCTTGAATTATTTGGAATGGGTAGATTTGAGGGTTGTATCTTATAGTAAATATCGTTTAACTGACCTCTCTGAAGTTTTACAATCATGGATGCCGGGAATAGAAAGAAAAACGCGTTCGTTTTTAACCGGCGTCAAGCAGTGATTCTTATGTTGTTCTTGTTTTTTCGACGGCGATCTCAAATTTTGTTACAAAATTTTTTGGAGCAATTAAAGGATATCTAGCGCAATCATTTTGCTAGATGCCTACAATCATTATTTACTTTCAATTAGGTAATTAGATATTTCCTAATAATTCGACAGTAATAATTTTTGATATCTGCAAATGGTGTATCCACCCCGATCACATTAGTCTAGTTTTGTTCAAGGTAGTCAGTCTAGAGCTATAGAACCTATAACCAAATGCATGGGATAGGAGTGAGCAGGAATGATGTCCTTGTGTTGGAGAGTAATTAATGACCTTCCCAGCTGGTTGCTACTTTACTTGTGAATCTTGAACCCTGCTTTGTTTACTGGAGTTGTCTGGATGTAATAAATATTTCCTTCCCTTTCCACCAGGATGCTTCTTTGTCTCTGAATTCAACATGCACCTGCTAGGTATGTTCTTTAGTCTGGCACCCCAGGTGTTTCTGGTTACAACCCATTTCCTCTGAATCCACTGCACTCAAATAATAGATGGCAACACCTTAATGGGCATCACAGACAGTGAGAAATAGTACCCTCGTGGATCTGGGGTGGGGGGGGGGGGGGGGGGGTGCTTTTTATTCCTCCATGGTTATACCCTCTTCCCAAATTGCAGGCTTTCCCCGAAACCTGGTGTTTTTCAAGGAACTGCAAGGGTTTGAACTTGTTTCAGTTCGTGAAGTTCCTAAATATTTCTAGAGACACAATTTGGGACATCTGCTAACAGTGTTATTGGTGAATCAAACGGCCAGATTGCCTCTATGAGTGGATGATGACACTGCACTGTTTACTGCAGTGCATTACGGTAGGTTTGTATATGATTTTTGCGTACACAAACACTTTCAACACTAATTGTTTGACTCCGAGGCTCCTAAGGGAAACCACTACACAGTCTTCTGGCGTGTTAACCTAAACGACGAGCGACAGTAAAACTGTAGATTTCACTATCGTTTGATAAAAAACCACTCGTACATCGGTATTCTATGTGCATGTAAATGTATAGCGAGTAACGAGCGATAAACCCCCAATACGAACTGCAATGTCATGTGGTAAACATTTGGTGACGTCATCAATACATCAAGGCTTAGAAGCTGTTACTGCTGTGGTACGTGAGCGTGTAATGGTGCGTCCGCAGTGAATCCCAGAGTGTGTGCGTACAAGCGCGACTCGCTTAAACCTTGTGACCCCTCAGAAAATAGCTGTCACATGATTCGTCTATAAGTTCATGTGTAGACACTTTTACACCCCCCTTAACCAGTTCGTGCCGGATGATGTATATAAACGCAAAGTTTTTCCCAAATTCAAAACGGATGACGCATAAACACGTCAAGTTCAAGTTCGGAAATCTCTGTCAGCAGCGCGCGAGCAAGGCCGGAAATGCGTGGGTGTGCTTCCCGGCACTATCGGCCTAAACACACTTCGGATCGAGTTTCGGTAAAAAATAATCCTGCCCCTCGGCTCGGTGATTTTAAAATAATCCCGGCACGAACTGGTTAAAATAAAAATTCAGCAGATAGTTTTCAATCAGTCTAGTTCTTTTTGCTAGTTTCACCTTGTTTGACCTGTTAAACCTGAAGCTATCTGTTGACAAATTTCAAAAATACCAACCAGTGTCTGACCTGCAAACAGGCCTCAAACAATGCCTCAGTTTTAATTCGATCCAGGTCGTTTTACAGTTACTTCCTCCATTTCCATCTAGTTTGACCTCTGCCAAAGCTTTCTATAGACTGACCCAAGAAAACCAACAATTCAAGGTGAAGCTGTCAGCCATCTTCAAACAAAGTCCAGTAATTATTGGTCTGTGTGCTAGATGGGTAGATAACATGGTGGTTAAAGTGGTCAAAGAAGCTAATATATTTCCTGTTGTTGTGTTCTGTTCTTTGTGTCTGAGCTTCGTTGTGTTCTGTTGTTATCTGCAAAGGGGAAACATAACCATTTTATCAGGTTGAGTGCATAGTTTAAACCAGTGTATATTTATTAGGTCATTGCCTAAGTCAGTTTTAATGGCTGTTTTATAGTTAAAGGGATCGTATACGTTTGGTAATCACTCAAACAATTATTGGCAATAAAAACTTAATTGGTAAGAAGTACAGCAGCTTTGGATAGTATAATGCATTTTTAAGTACTACGGTTATGGGAAAAGATATCACTTTTAATCCCCAAAAATTTGAATCTGAGAAGCGTTACTGCAGTGACGTTTCTCAGATTGTGTATTCCAATGCAGATTATTCTTCCTGCGTGGACATAACCGCTCCAGATTTTCGGCAATATCTCAAAATCGCTACCACCTTTTGAAATGAAATTTTTACAGGTTAGTTTTATGGTATATATCTATAACTATACAGGATTAAAACAAACAGTGGGTTCCAATTACCAAACGTATATGATCCCTTTAAACATAAATTAAGAAAACAAGTGTGAACTTTCTAGTTTAGAAAGAGCAGTTATTCTGTGTATGATTAGTAATATGATAGTAATCATAATTTAAATTAAAAAAAACTAACTTTTTATCAAATAGTTATACATTTGTGTACATGTGTCGCGGTTTGGAAACACAAAAGTACGCCATTTTATTGACTTGTAAACACAACAAAAATACAAAAGTAAAATAGTTACCACTTTTGTTGTGCCACACTCTGAAACAAAAAGGAACTGAAACATACAGCAAGCTGAGCAAGCCAAACTACAAATACACAGAACTGACCGGTTATTATTGCCGATATTATCATTTCTAGGAAAACTAGAATTTACCTGTGCGACAAAAACAAACAAACAAGGTTTTTAATACCACGAGATAAGTAGTTTGCGGTAACACCATCTGGTAATTCACTTTAGTGAGATGAGTGGAGGTAATACAATAATAAACTTTGATTCAGTGAGTTCAAAGAGAAAATGCATCAAAGATGAGCAATAGAGCCAACATATTACAAAGTTGTTATGTTAATTTTGTAACCGGATGATCAGAATTTGATATCCTTTTAGGTTTTCAGTAATGTTTGCACTCTACAATCCCTGTTTTGTTTTTCTATTTTAATAACACTAATCTCAATGTTACTTACTTTTCAGGGACTATTACCAGTAACTTTAAATTCTTTTCATTAAAATAAGCCATGTTCCCATTTGGCTTTTTTGTTAAAGTACCGCAAATTTTCTGTAGAAATTAAATCCAATGGGAACGCGCAGTGGAGTTTAGGCCCTGTCAACTTACCACAATGGTGATGTAAAACTAATAGAACGAAAAAAATCGTGGAAAGTCTCGCTCGGCCGCGGAAAGTTATAAGCACCAGCAATGTGCGACACTCGCTAGCTTCGCAAGGCAAATAAACATACCGCTGCAGTAAAACAAAGTCCCCGTGGGAACGCACGGTAGAATTACACAAAGGAATGTCGCGGTAAGTTTCCGTGCTGCCGCGAAAGAAAAAAGTCCAGTGGGAACATGACTTAAGGTACACGAAGTGACGTGTAATGGAGCCTTGTGGTCTTCTCTTTCAGCTGAGTTGGAGGACTTAGATGAAGAGGAGGAATCAGAGTGAACAAAGAAACTCCACCCACAGTGACATAGGATCAGCCATTCAACCTTTAGCTCCACCCAGCTGATCTGCATAAGGCAACTCCTCCCACAAAGCCAGATCAGAGTCAACAAAGACACTCCACCCACAGTGACATAGGATCAGGCATTCAACCTGTAGCTCCACCCAGCTGATCTGCATAATGGCAACTCCTCCCACAGAGCCAGATCAGAGTCAACAAAGACACTCCACCCACAGTGACATAAGATCAGGCATTCAACCTGTAGCTCCACCCAGCTGATCTGCATAATGACAACTCCTCCCACAGAGCCAGATCAGAGTCAACAAAGACACTCCATGACATAGGATCAGGCATTCAACCTGTAGCTCCACCCAGCTGATCTGCATAATGACAACTCCTCCCACAAAGCCAGATCAGAGTGAACAAAGAAACTCCTGCCACAGTGACATAGGATCAGGTATTCAACCTGTAGCTCCACCCAGCTGATCTGCATAATGGCAACTCCTCCCACAAAGCCAGATCAGAGTAAACAAAGAAGCTCCACCCACAGTGACATAGGATCAGGCATTCAACCTGTAGCTCCACCCAGCTGATCTGCATAATGGCAACTCCTCCCACAAAGCCAAACCATCAATTAACTTTCAACTGGCATTCAGTTAGAAGCTACAACCAAGCTGTCGTACATGTTCATGCTCTTCACAAGATGAGTTTTTCACCGCCCAGTCTCCGCTCAGCTGTCAGAAGCTCCTCCCACAAGACAAGCCCGTGCACAAACTGTTAATTTAACAGTTGCAATGCAGACGCAACCCATTGGTTAACCACCCAGGCGTCAAATGTAAGTCAAATTTCTGCCACAAGTGATGACTGAAACTCCTCCCATACAGCCATTCAATCCATAAACTTGGACTAACTCCTTTCCTGGGTACCACACCACTCGGGATCACTTAGACAGCTCCTACATGGCCAAACTATCATAAACCTATAATTGTTGATGGACTAACTCCTTCCCTGGTTACCACACCAGTCAGGATCACTTAGGCAGCTCCTACATGGCCAAACTATCTATAAACTTATAATCGATGATGGACTAACTCCTCCCCCTGGGTACCACAAAGGCCAAGTGCGATCAAGGAACTATAGTTATAGTCATGCGCACTGAAGTTGAAGTGCGAACGACTCTAGTCGAACTATTGATAACTACCAAACTGGTCCTCTCTGTACTGTGCTATTAAAGCGGCTATTGGTTACCATCGATGCGACCAACCGCGGTAGGCTGGTCGTGAATAGTTGACTAGACTAGTCCAACCATCGTCAACTAGCCTGAGTTCGATCAGAGTTAGTCGAACTACAGTTAACTATAGTCCTTGATCGAACTTGGCCCTAGCTGTCCACCAGTCAGGATCACCTTAGCTCCTCCCACAAGGCCAATCCTTGATATGCATTTGATTATTGACATAGAAGTGAGCTCCGCCTACTGGCAACCACCCATGTTAATTCACATGCACGTCAGGGTCACTGGTGCTCCTCCCACAAGGCCAAACCTTGATATGCATTTGATTTGACAACCAAGTTTGCCCGCCCAGCTGTTATACACCAGAAGAGAACGTAACTCCTCCCACACGACCCAACCCCTAATTTCTACAATGTAGTCTGTGGAAGGTGTACAGGCACATTAAGCTTGTTCGGTATTCCAACTGCTCATGTGCACCTGGAAACCTGGAAACACTTGGAAACACTTCGCTGTCCAAACTTTTATTTGTTACTTCAAAACACGACATTCTCTTTAAATTTGCTGGTACCCGCTATGCTTTTGCACACATAAACGATGAAAAAAACCGTCTGCACATGCGCAGTTGGAAGACCTAACTAGCTTTTTGGAAAAGGGGCATTGAAAACTAAGAAATATCGGATGTACAAAGAAGAGGGCTCATTTAGATTTGTCTGGATTTATTAGGCAATGCAGCTTTAACCCGTGCATGTAAACCTATACCCGCAACTCATGTATTTCCAGTTATTCAAACATGGCAAACCCTGCCCTGGTCCACCAGCCCCTAAGCCCAGGCTTCAACCAGCGCGAGGGCATTTCATTAATAAAAAGCATCTCCCCAGCACGGGTTGAAAGATTCAAGATTCAAGATTCGATCTGCCAAGCCTAGGGGCAATGTCTGCATACTGCTTAGGATGCATCAGCCCATCGCATCGTAAACCAAATGTAATTTGCTACCAGACAGGTTTTGCTATTTACCCAGCTACTGGGTATTTTCATTTGCCAATTTTTTGTTTTTATGTTGGTTGTACAAAACATTTGTATCCACTAAAATATCCTACGATATTACATTTTTTTTTTCTTCAATGCAGTCCAAATGTATCTGCAAATGTTCACTGAACAAAAATATAAACGCCCACAAAAATATAAACACCCTCAAAAATGGTTATTTGTCTTGATTTGTAAACAACATTTATGTCCATCTCCGCCAGTGAGAATGCTCAGTGATGCAGTGATTCCACCCACATCTGTGTTGTAAGTGGAATCCCTGCATCACTGAGCAATTCCTCACTGGCAGAGATGGACACAAATGTTGTTTACGTATCAAGACAAATAACCATTTTGGGGGCATTTATATTTTTGTGGGCGTTTATATTTTTATTCAGTGTATTTCCATTTAATTTTTAAATAGCAAATTTGTTGTTAACAAATTCCAAACTGTAATCTTCTCAAAGAATATGTACAAGTTTAAAATAATGTTGTTGCAGTACATGTAAATAAATATAATGAACAGCTTCAACTTTATCCCTTCCTCTTACTAGACCCAGCAAGTCTCATTGATGAATTTCTAAACAAACGATCTATACAACAAATCTGTAATAATCTTTAATATATTTTGTTTTCACTCAAAATCATGGTTGGACCAAAAGCATTGCATTCTGTAGTTGTTCTAATTTCAATCAGGTTGTGAATTTAGATTCGATTTGTTTGATCTAGGGACCTACCTAGTAGGGGGGGGGGGGGGGGGGGGTGACCGGGTCTAGCCTAGGTCAGCCCATGAACACGAATTGTTAAACAGATCAGCATCACAATTTTTACTGTAAACTATGAATCTCTGAATTCATCCTTAAAAAAAAAAAAAGCAAAAGTAAATACTACACACTTTAAAGTAAAATGTTGAATCAACATTTAAGTGTGGGTCAGTGACTACACCTTACTCTGATAAATTCCACACCTTTACATTTTTAGTGTTGAATTTATCAGTTTTGTGTATTGAATTTAAACTTTTAAATAGTAGTCACTGATGTTGAACCAAATGTTTAGTTTTAAGCGTTACCTTTAAGTATTTCCAATATTGTAAATTTGCATGTTTTTTGCGGGGCTTTTTGAGAAAGCTTTTAAAGTGTATACAAGTGTATGTAAATAAATCTAAACTCTCACTCATATTGAGAAATAACTTGTGTACAATTTCACTTTCTGTCAAAGCTTTTCCTTGCGTTTTGTGTTTTTGTTTAATGACTATCAGTTTAATAGCTGATATGCCAGGTGTATCAGATATGCAAATACATTGTTTGCTGTTAATTAGCTTTGTCTTTCCTGCTGACAAAGGAAGTGAAAGTGTGTCGCGAATCGTTCTGAATACACACTCTATTATTAGAGAACATTTACATTGCTATCGCTCTCATACATTTGTATTACAATGTAACAGCACATTCATTTGATAGTTCCAAATCTCATCAAGATAAATATACAATTACATTTAACCTGTGAGTAATGCTTTCAGTTTACATGATCAAATAACAATAGTCGAGGAGGGAATATCTGTGAGGGGTTCTAGACAAAATGAGACGGAACTGGGCAGAGGTTGAAATGAGGGTTCTCAGGTATTAGAGGATAACATTCTCCTTATAATGATGTTTCTTGTACTTTAATCGGAAATTCCGTTAACAAGTTATGGCTGTTCAAAGTTCACATTTATCAACCAGTCACAAAAGTAAAATGTTGAGAAAAAAGGCCTTTGAAGTTTTGAGTTTTGTACATGTTATATGGAAAATGCAAATTGTTTTTCCTTTAAAACACTTTTATTACACACGTTCATACTACATCTGTTTAGCAAAATGTAATTAGTAGGAATACCAAAGAATACAAATATCAATAAATCTGAAATTGATTGAAAACAAACTCCTATTATTTCTATATTATTTTGCAGTTTTCTCACTATGTCCTGTGCCCAGTTTTGTTTCATTTTGCCAGAACTCCTCGCACTTTATAGCAAGGTTTTATGTTCTACGGTGTCTTGATAGAGAGAGTGTCGAGACGGTGAATAATTAGCCAATAGATGCAGCTGCTCTTGACACAAAAACTGGTTTAATATTTCACACAAGCCGAGGGGAATATTCAGGATTCTGGGACTGAGGAACAAAAGTCGTCACCCCTATGTCATGTGATAGGTGGAGTGGACGTTATCACTTGCAGGTCTCTTTATAATAGACTCTGGCAAGTTGCAAGTCACCTAATTATCTCTACTTAGGCATGCATAGAAGTGCATATTTCGAGTCATTTACACCCGTTACCACTAGTAAGTTACCACTAGTTACCACTAGTCACCACCAGTTACCATGCACTAGTTAACAGTCTTGTCTTCCCATCTCACCTTTCACCTTTCAAATGAATTTTATTATCAAATATTCGAGTTGAAAGAGTTCAGTGCGAGTACAATTCGTTTTTGTCTTTTGTTCGTAAGTAATTCATTGACCCCTTCTGGATCCACCCCACACTTTGCCATAAACCATAATATCAACTCGATCAATCCGTCAGCGAATCACCTCAACATCAACTCTGACAACTGCAGACGACAGGTAGAGGAAATCTTGGGGCGTGCTTATATCTTCAGCCGTGGATTGGAAACAGGAAAGGTTCATTCTCTTGAGAGATAATAACATGACAATAACGTCACAGCAGCAGAGATAGACGGTGTGCAATAAACAAAACCATCTAAGACGTGATCGCACACGAATTTCTTCGTGGGAATTCGGCATTCAGGTAAACTTTCACAGCTCCAGAAGACGGCATTCGTCTGGCAGATTGGTGCGCAATTTAATAAAACAAAATCACTTGATGATAAAAACATGAAATTTGGGACACATCTGCGATGTCCCTATAGCCAATATCTTTGTGTGCCAAATTCCATGCATTTATCATTTGATTGAATTTTTAACCTATCTGCCTGACCACATACAGTAGTCTTGGTAAAAAACATATAATATATTATACATATATATTGTTTAAGACATCGGTGTAAATCGTCTGCGCATGGCCAAGAGTTGCACACACAATACCGCCCTCGCATAAGATCAGCTCAAAAATGTGCCGCAATTCAAACACATTTCTCAAAAGCACACGCAGTTCTTCACTGTCTTACATTTGCCAAACACTTTTAAACTTGTCAGTTGTTTATGACCATTCCTCCTCAGTTAGTAGTTAGTATACCCGTACCTTCAAACCAAACCAAGCTCAAAATTCATCTAGTAAAACAATGTTTTACAAGCTTTCTAAACCCGGCAATAATGGGAAATGCTTGGTGAGCCGAGGGTAAACCCTCCGTACCTCCTCCCTGACGGATGGCCACTTCATCTGACAACTCGTGTCAAACTCGGTTGTCGAACTTGGATTAAATCTGCCGCAGTGATATGATAAGCAATCGTGGTATTAATGTCAGTCGATCAATGCATCGTGGGAAGCAGTGTACCGGGCTGTCTCGGTATCTTCACCTTTCACAGTCTCTTATATTCGAATCTTTTGATAACGGTTTTCGTTCGGCCAACAGAAGCAGGCTTTAAAGGTAAAGTATACCATTTTGCAGCTATCCAAATAGTAACCAACCAAATTATTGTTCAAAGCGGGTGTAAAGATATTAACCAGTTCGCGCCGGGATTATTTTAACATCACCGAGCCGAGGCACAGGGTTTTTGTTTAATGAAACTCGATCCGAGGAGGGTTCGGGCCGATGGTATCGGGAAGCACACCCACGCATTTCCGGCCTTGCTCGCTGCTGACAGACATTGTTGGCCTTGCTCGTGACGTGTTTATGCGTCATCCGTTTTGAATCTGGGAAAAACTGTGCGTGTATATACGTCCTCCGGCACGAACTGGTTAATTACTCTAAACTCCTTGTGAAATTAATCGTATTGTTTTTAAGCCACGTGGATTCCATTTGACAAAAAACCTCGCTTTCACAAAATATGGTAGAATGTTACATTGAACAATATTATTTCAAAACTTACAATCTACATCACCTTTAATATCACCGCCTAAAAGTAAAAACTGTCGTCAATTTATGTACCGAATTTCCTGCCATTCTCGGATATCTGATATGGCTTTCAAGTTACACGTGGCTAATTGATTCATGTCTCAAATAACCGTTGCAAACATCTATCCCCTACTTTAAACCCAGCGGATTACAATTCATCACTTGGGTTCTTGTACTCGACCAGGTTTTTTCTTTCTTTCAGCAAAAACAATGTATTGGTTAACACATCAGGGTTACGTTTTATATGTCAAATTGAATCACAGGAGGAAATGTTATTCAGGTTTTGTGGGGATGTACTTCGTTAAAGGACAAATTGAAAGGGGTTACCACGAGTGGTTTTGTTAAGTAACATGTAATGCACAATTCAATAAAGACATTCTTATGCATTCTTTCAACCTTGTCCTCGGAGCTAACTTAATTGTCCACCCTAATCGGGTAGTGGTGGGAGCTTACTGCTCGACATAACGGGAACGAGGTTGGCATCCCTTTCAGTTTTTGGTACAATAATGCAATAATGCCAATCCATGAGAACACTATAAAAATATTGTTAAAAATAATGTTGTTCTTAAAATCACTAACAGCGCCCCCGCTTGTCA
This sequence comes from Crossaster papposus, assembly GCA_037893245.1. Taxonomy (NCBI): domain Eukaryota; kingdom Metazoa; phylum Echinodermata; class Asteroidea; order Velatida; family Solasteridae; genus Crossaster; species Crossaster papposus. The sequence goes on along the minus strand of JBAIAA010000036.1, from coordinate 4,884 downwards.
GGAAAAGGCATGAACATTCAGTTGTGAACAATAGTTTGACCCCCCCCAAAAAAAAGAAAATTATAATAATAATAATAATAATAATAATTCAAAAAACTAATAAAAAAAAAAAAACCAATTCTAATAAAATTGATTCCTTAGTATATTATTACACATTTTATACTAGTTTGCATTTGAAATATCCATCCCATGTTCGTAAAATGTTTATACATGAAATGTATTCGACTCGTCTGTATTCATTACGGTCAGTTAAAGGTAGGATACACCATTTGCAGAAATCGAATACATTTACTACCGAATTATTAAGAAATATCTTACTTAAATATGCTATAATTATTTCGGACGGCGATCGCAAACAAAACACCAAGTACAACATAAGGACCCTCTGCCCGACGCCGGTTGAAAACGAACGCCGTTTTTCTTGCTTTCCTCGTCATCCATAATTGTAAATCTTTAAACAGGTCAGTTAAACGATATTTACAAAATACAATACATTTATAAAATACAACCTCCTAAACCCACCCATTCATGACAATTCAAGCAATTACCAAAGGTGTATCCTACCTTTAAGCTCAAACGAAGATGTTTGTTTTTAATCAAAGTATCTTCTAGACCCAGTTTTAGTGGAGCAAATAGGGGAAATATTTGAGGGAATTGTTCCTAGATGATACAAGCATGACATTTGGCACACAGTCATAGTATGTAATGAGAAGGATATATGGATATAATGATATATAATATCCTTATATGAAAAAATATAGGTAGGGCCTATAATAACAAGCAAATTTCAAAATTTCAAAATGGCTGCCATCGCTTGTTATATTTTTTGTTTAAAGAACAATTAATTTTCGATGACCCTATACATCTTGTTCATGACTTACGCTGACTGTACTGTGTGTCTCATTCCATGCTTGTATCATTAAAGGTGTAATTACATCACCTATCTGCCGTATTGTTTGTCTGGGTTGTATTTCCGGTTCGTCACGGGGCTCAGGTGCCGTAGCGAGCCCAAAGGTGAAGGGAAGACCCCAAGAGGAGGAGGTATCACGGGGAGGTGTCGCAAGCGAGCGAGACCCTCATGCAAATATAGTCGTCTTTGTTTTTAATGTGTGTGGTGGTGTTTGTTGTTGAGATGAAGATGCGGCCACCTCGATCTAACACTTAGATGTTCCGGCCTTTTGGCGTGTTAAGAGTCCAGAAAACGGGACACCAGAGAACAGGACCCCAGGGGCGTTTTCTTCCAGGAGGAAAGTGGGACGGGACGGAGGGGCGGGACGGCTGTCTCTCTCGGCGTATCGGAGGCTGCATGTACTTCACGGCTTAACTGCCATGACGTTGAAATTGATATTCAATGGATAAGTGAACAAAAGTGAACTTACTCGAGAAGATTTAAGAAGGGTTATTAATTACAAACGTATACAGGGACATTTCTGTCCATTGCTCACTATGCCAACAATTTAAAAAAAAATTGTTTTATAAAGTTAGTTTCTGCACCTTGATTCGAACATGTACTCATATTATTAATTATTTACATTCACGATAAAGTTTCTAAAATGTTTATTTCCAAAATGTGGTAAATGTAGAGGAACTCTTTTTTTAACCGCTTCCAACGGCTGTTATTAAATTATAGTTGAATATAATTTAACTTAGAATAAGATCAATTGCACAAATGAAGTTTAGAAACAGTCGTTGCATCGTTTCCTAACGGCGCAATGTATATCGCGTTTTAAAAGTAAACTCTTTATTTTTACTAAACTATTTCTGAAAACAAATTGTGAGAATGGCGATATACTTCGTGTGCATTTGTCAACTTACCATTGAATAATGTTCAGGAAGAACTTTCGGATGAACTGGTTTAGATATCCGGAGAAATTCCCCAATGAAAGAGAAAGCTGTAGAAATACAGTACATGCTGTGATGTTTGAATCACATTTATTAAACGAGATCGTCTGAGTTTTACACGCACCTTGCCTTTAAAGGTGGGATACACCATTTGCAGATATCGAACATTACGAAAATTACTTCCTAATTCTTAAGAAATATCTTACTTATTTGAAAGTAAAAAAATGATTGTAGGCATCCAGCATCCTGTAAATGTTCCGAAAAATTGAATTTTCTGGAAACAAATTCACCAAAAAAAAACAAGATAAGAAAAGCTGCCCGGCGGCGGTTGAAAACGAACGTCGTTTTTCTTGCTTTTCTCAGCATCCATTATTGTAAAACTTCGGGAAAATCAGTAAATGATATTTACTATACTAAAATACAACTCCCTAAATCCACCCATTCCTGATAATTCAAGCAATTACCAATGGTGTATCCTACCTTTAAAGGGTTCACGCGGTGAACTTTTCTTTGGAACATAATCTTTGCAACTGTTTTCTCCTCGGAATTGTATGAAAACTATTTGACATTTACTCTTGGTCAATTTTACTGGGAGTCAATTTAAACATTCAAAAGAAGTTCCATGCTTTTCCATTAACTAGAGGTCGCTGTTACTGTGATTTGTTGTGAACACAAACATTATTTTGTTCCTTTAAAACATTTTGTGAGAAAAAGTTGGCTTATTGGCTCACTACCATGCAATTACACAGCAATCTATGAAGACAAGACAATTGGCAAAATATCCATAATTCGGGCAACTTTTGGTGCTGAAATGGCTGTAATTTTAAGGTTTCTGCCTGAAATTTTGAACAATATCACACATTTTTGCATTTTTTTGGAAATTCTCATCAGCATAACAATGCATCAAAATACCATTCATGATTGAATAAGGCAAAAACGAAAATTTACATTATGGGACACAACGGTGGTAAATGTTCAAACTGGATTTTATTTACTAAAATACATTGTGCTCCCTTTAATCTTAAACTGTTTTTAAGTCTTTTGTCTCTGTGATTTGAACAAAACCGCCAACTTCTTTTGAAATCCCCCGAGGTCGGGATTTTTATCGTCAATTGACATTTTCGGTTCGTTATCTCCCGCCAAAAAATTGTCAACCAATAACTGAGTCCAACACAAAAACACCTGCCCACCGCCAGGTGCTATATGCTTCCTTTGTACCGCTTCAACGGTTGTACATTCAAATCTGCGTCTGGATAAACGGTAAACAACTTCCATTTTGTGGTTTGAACAAGCAACCCATAATCACTGAACTAATATTTTGTCGCTTTGTTCCGATTTGTTGATCACATAGTTTCATCTCTGATATCTATATGAATCGACGAAAGCTCTTTGGTTTTTTCCGAAACATTTGGATAAGGATACGAACTGACCTCAATCTTTCTTGCTGACCTTAATGGGGTTTAGGTCTCCAGGAGGTCATTTACACTGTTAAGTCAACAAACATATTCAAGGGTGGTCAACGGGCTTGAACCTTGAAGAACCCGGGCCACACTACTGGTAATAAAACCAACTTCTGGACTTTAAAACACTAGTGTAAGTTGGGTTATAGCACTGGAAAAAAAATACCCATTTAGTTTTGAAATCCCCAAATGAGTTCTTCTGTTAAACTTTTAGTAGCATTTTGATGATAAGATAATAGCAAAATATTACATTCAAAGGATAATTATGCATACTGAATGTAGAGACTCGTATATTTTCAATCTTTCTTTGAAAAGGTGTTAACTTACATATGTTTAATTCTATTAATACAAACAAAATGCCAAATTTAGTACAAGGCCAAAATTTGAAGGCTCTCTATTCTCACATACATATCCTGATTCACTTGTTACCAGATTTGAGAACCACAGAACGAAAAGGAACTAATAATATTCAACATCTTGCCAAGCCACAGCTGAGGAAGTACCGTCCTAATAGCATTAACAACCCATTCGCTACAAGGATACCAGACTATATCCTTCCGGTATGTTATTCTTACAGGGAAGAATATTGTTTGCCAAAATCCTTCCAATTCTCGACTGCCGCGTCTAAATTCAATTTCAACTGAAATTCCACAAACAAATGAACAAGTGTTCGCGATGTTGGCAACAAAAGCCAGCACTCCTTGTAAAATACCGAACCCTACAGACATTATTATCCAACCTTTTGTGTGGCTTTACAGTTGTTGGTTTCCGGCATTTATTTTGTCAGTTTCAAAAGACACTACTGAGCTGTAGTCTGAATAGACGTGGGTTGTATTTTTGTTATAAGTTGAAGGTCGGGGAATAGTTGGATTTCTGAAGAATATATTTGTCGGTGTGAATGCCTGTGATTGGCATGCCGATAGGAGGTCTACTGGCACGGCGTGAACTTCGCAGTGACCTAGCTGTGATGTGAGAGTGTACGTGGGCTGCCTTCCAACCGATCCCCTGTCTTCAGTTCACGCGCCCCCTCACTTCTTGGTAGAACTCTGCTTATATTGTACCATGGAGAAATTCTCCATGATTGTACGTCTAGAACATTCCAGGTGTTAACCTTGATGCCCGAACTTGAACTGGTTTGTCTTGGTATTTTACTTAGTGACAACGAATTATTGGGGGGGGGGGGGGGGGGGGGCGGCTATCACCCTCCCACTCACTTTGAAGTTGTGTTCCTACCCCACGACAAAACCAAGAAAGTTGAAAGTCGCTTTTATCATTGGGTCATAATCCAAAGACCTTGAGGCATTCGTTTTTTTAGTTTTCACTCAACATTTAGGTATGTGTCACCCAAACAAAGTGTTCCCTGTCTCTTTTGGGAAACGTAGACCTACACAGAATTACCTTGTTTTAACCACATAGCTCTGGATTTTATTTCTGAACCAATTTCCAAATGCAAGCATCAACAATTGTCTTTTGCATGCTGAGGACATTTCAATGAACCCATGCACTCTTTATTATAGACTTTGGGTCAGTCCATGAATTAGAGTTTCAACTTTCCGCGTTCCCGTTAAACATCTTGTTATTT